>CALSBV010011200.1:9847617-9883533 GCA_943590825.1 Bovichtus diacanthus | reverse complement strand
CACTGCCACGCTCACTGCCACGTTCACTGCCACACTGCCACGTTCACTGCCACACACACTGCTACGTTCACTGCTATTTTTTGGAAACACCAGAAGTCAATTCGACAATATCGTCGCGATATTGATATCGAAGTATTTGGACAAAAATGTAATTTAATTTTCACGCCCGACCCTCCATGCATCTGTACAGACAAACCCTTCAGGCTTCTGATCTCCCTCAGCTTTATTCTGTACAAGCTGACATCTTCTGAAGGCCGGGGGGGCACACGAGGGGGGGAGCTTTCACAGGACGTCCTCCACGCGGCCTGCGTCCCCTCGCCATCCTTCCCTCCCTCATTCTTTCTCTTGAACTGTAACCTCCTGTCTCTCCTCCCCCTCTATCTCCCTGCGATGCCTTCAGGGTCATGTGCAAAATGCAGATTCTGCCTTATTAGAAAAGATGTCGAGAGCGTGTGTTTACGTCCCACATTGTTTCCCCTCCCCTCTCAGAAGACACCAAGAGGACGAGAGATGTGGAGACATGTTTGCAGAGGGCTGTTAATCATGGAGACGCAGCGCTCGTCCTCCTCCCTGCAGCTGAGACTCAGACACGTGAAGAGACAGTGAGGTGAGTGATGCAGATTACACCTTCCGGGCTGCGCTCAGTGCCATGCGAAGGCTTTTCAGTGCTGCGACATATTAGTTTCCTTCCTCCTGCAGTAATGGATTACCTGAGCTGCTGGGGAAAAGTCAGGAGATCAGAGTCACTACTGAAACACACAATGAGTCTCAGGCCGACCTTCAGACACCTCGCAGACACAAACTATTACAAATGTTCTCATTAACTAAACATTCATTAAAAGTTACACATCTTTCATAAGGAATCACTAACCTGCCGTGAAGCTGAAACAGCTGCTGGTGCTTGGAGGAGGTGAAGTTACAGGGAAACGAGGCTGCTGAAACGCTGCCTTCATGTCTAAGAAACAAACAAGTCGGAGCCACAATCTGTGAGCTGATAGTAAACCATTAATCACTGTGCGGGTCACTAAGTCCGCTCACTGAGATAAAGGGCTGCTTCACCCACATCACCAGAAGCATTTGTCTTCCTGAGAGTCGAGAAAAAGAGAAACGTGTGGTTTGATTTGTCCTCTTTGGGAACGTGCCATGAAGAAAGCTTAATAAAAAGATGCTTCGCAGATTAGAGTGTGTGGAGTTGAATTTACTTTATGGTGCTCCGAGCATTTAAATATGATGGTAACACTTTATAATAAGGGTCATAATATTTATATTTATAACTAGTTAAAGCTTAATTAATAGTTGTGACAAACATGCACTTCATCCGCCTCTCTGAAAGAGACAGGACCATTCTGAAAATATGAAGCATGAAAAAGAATAAAACCTGTCATCACATGCAAACATCTTCATGTTTCTATGAATATTGTTGGCTGCTCAGTGACATGTCAGTGGATTCGAGCTCATTTCATATAAATAAAGCAACATTACTAAAGTGTCTGTTTTGTGCCTTTTTTCTAAAGTGACATTAAAGCATGTAACGCCCCAGGAGATATTCATCTCTCATGCTTTGTGTATAACCTGTAAAGGGAGGAATGAATAAACTGAAAGTGATAAAAAATTAAGAATAATCTCTTTCCAGAATCAGTGAGCTGGTTCACTCACAGAGCATGCTGTGAAGGGCACTATTTCTTCAGCAGAAAACAGTTCCAGGGAAACTTACAAATGAGAATTTGAGTTCAATGTTTGAATTCAAAAATAAAAACATTGCTTTATGTAAGATCTGCATTGGACTATGACCGTTGAGCAAGGCAGTGTTCGGCCGCAGCGCTGCAGAGGAAGCGCTCAGCAGAAAGCTCCAGATGTGACTGAACAGTGTGAAACAGGGCGTCGCTACAAGAACAGCAAAAAGAATAAAGGTCAAAAATGTGCTTTTTGTGTGAAATTTTCCTGTGTAAATCTGTTAAAATGGCATTTTTCTTGTCTCTGCAGAGAAAGTGAAGTATTGCAGAGGGATCCACTTTACAGGAGCGTTATGCACCTCCTCCCTCCATCTGCACTAAACTGTCCCTGGTGAGGATACATTTCCTACATTCTGGCATGTAGGGTCAGTGTGTGTGTGTCTGTGTGTCTGTGTGTCTCTGTGTGTGTTATTGTGAGTATACATGTCCCCAGAGTGGATTCGTTTTCACAGCTTGGTGGTGTGGCTAATAGCAGATTCATCTATTTTAATCCCAAGGATGTGAAAGTCACAGCGGCACTAATCATGAGCTCAGGCTTGGGCCTGAATTCAGATTCCAAACTCCTTGAACATTTGAGCCTTAATTGATTGTGAGTGAAACCTGTGTGCAGAGGGACATGTGTGCACATCCTGGAAGAAGAAGAACACTTTATCAATACTTTATTTCTCTTTTCAAGGCAAGATGTACAAGAAGTTCCTCCAGGAGAAGGAGATGGAAACATTGCCCTTTAAAGGAGAAAAGACTAAATAATAACTACTAACTGTTTATCGTCTCTGCCCTGGACTCTCCACACTGCTGGTGCAGCTGACACTAGGTGGCGCTGTTGCACCAACACACACTTCTGTCTGCCTGCAGCCTGCTGCCCAACACATCTGATGTTACTCACAATGAAGAATGGCCTTTAAACTTGTATATTCTTTTTTAGTAATTTATTTCTTTGAGAAAAAAAAACCGGAATGAATGTTTGATGCCATGAAATAGTTTCGTAAGTGTGTTTGATACCTGCAGCTGTCCTTGTGAAGATGTGAAATGTTATTCGTGCAGCTTCATGGTGCTGAGGGGGGGCAGGAAACAGCAGCATCCTCTAAATCTAGATTGCCTGCTCATCAGACATGAACCCCGTCAGGATTTACATCTGGGGGTAATAATCCTTGTTATCTTGGAGAACTATGTGTCACCTCACAGGGATTCTGTCGCCTTCATCAAAGCTGCTGTGCAGAGGAAGTCTCGTGCACGCCCAGGTATCAGGCCCGTGATAAAACATGCCTCCACACTGCGGCCCCGAGGCGTGCGTGACAGCCCAAAGTAATAATTTCCAGGGAGCACGAGAGTAAATAAAACACAAGAGCTGGGGAAATCCCGCGTCTCCAGATTTATGACTTCTGTCTCTTTTTATCTGCAACACGAAGCCTAATGTCAGTTAAAGGAGACTTTGACTCCGAGAATATAAACTATGAAGAATTCTGTCCAGTCCCATTGTGTGTGTGCGTGTGTGTGTGTGTGTGTGTGACAGTGGGCTGGTTCTGAGGCTGAGTCTTCCCACTGCGCGCACGGAGAAGTTCGCACCAGCTTTGCCTCCAATCCAGTGGAGGTTTCAATAGCAGCGGCGCGGCAGGGGAGGGACGCACTGCCAGCACTCAGGATACCCACACACACACACACACACACACTCACACACACACACACTCACACTCCTGCCCACCAGAGACCAGTTAAATCCGCAAGAAAACTGCAAACACGCTCCAGAGCAGTCGCCTAATCCGGCACCGACAACAGACCGAGGACCGAGGGAAGTACTGCACGAGAGGACAACTTGGGCTTCGTGTTTCCTTCAAAGCGCTTCAGTTTTACGGCACTTTGCTTTTTCTTTTTCTTTTGCTTTTTCTTTTTCTTGGTGATATCAGAGTGGCTTTGAGAGCAAGAAGCGACATCCGCCAGAGAACTTCGCCGTTTCAGATTGTGGAAGGTAAGACATTAAGGAGACCAGAGAAACACTTCCTTTCCTTTTCTTCAACTTTTCTATGCTTCTAATGTGCCTGTGAATTCAGAGTAAAGTGGAGCTGCCTTTAAAACGCCTGACAGAGGGAGAGAGGCAGAAAGAGAGAGAGAGAGAGAAAGAGAGAAAGAAAGAGGGAGAAAGAGAGAGAAGGAGGGAGAAAGAGAGAGAGAAAGAGGGATAAAGAGAGAAAGAAAGAGGGAGAAATAGAGAAAGAGGGAGAAAGAGAGAGAAATAGAGAGAGAAAGAGGGAGAAATAGAGAAAGAGGGAGAAATAGAGAGAGAAAGAGGGAGAAAGAGAGGGAGAAAGAGAGAGAGAGGTTTACAACTCTGGGAAGTTCGAAGTGTCCAACACGTTTCATGCAGCCTGATCTCGCAGGCTTTTTTTGATCTCAGCTGATTTTGAGCTGATGAACTTTAGAAAATGTCGCTTTTGTGCCTCGCGGTGGTTCCCATGCTCCCGGGGTGACACAGCACCCAATAAGGACATTTATCAATACTAACGGCCCGCGCGCTCTGTGTGAAACACCGCACTCTGAAATGTGGATAAATGTGTTTCATGGTGTCACCCTTGGGTGCTTTTACGCACCTGTAAGAGCTTAGAGTTGTGAGTGGAGGAGTCTTGGTGAGAATAACTTTTCTTATAATTTCAATGATAACATATTTCCACAGCGTCAGATGTCTGATTAAAGTCTTTTCGGGCCGATTCATGTTGGGAGTGGATGTGGAGGACTGTGTTTAGCAGCAGGGCGCAGCCTCACTGCCTCCCTTCTACTTTCTCAGGAGAATGAATCATGAACAAAAAAAGTCTTAAAATGGGAAGGTCTGCGTCGCGTCCCGTAACTAAACCGTGATTTGCATATGAAAACTCTCCGGCTGAAAGACTCCGCCAGTTTCGCTGCAGCCGCGTGCGTCCGGAGCGGTGACAGGCTGCAGTCTGTCACACATCCAGAGTCCCTGCTGCACATTAAGGACGCACCTTTTTATTTCCTTCTTAAATTATTCCTCATATCCACAGCCCGCTCCCAGTGCGCGCGCACGCTCACTGTGCAAAGCCCCTCATTGTGCTCTCTGTGCACGTGTGTGCCCCGGATGATGGGCAGTGGGTGGATGACTTTCCCATGGGGCATTTTCTCTTGTAATCTTTAATCACCCTCGCAGCCACAATGCCAGCACATCAGTCAGCCCCCCCCTCCACCCCCCCTCATCTCTATCTGAATGAAAGCGGCCCTGCGACCTCACCCTCCTCACACATTCCAGGATGCAGTGCTAAATGCAAGCTCCAGAGATGGCCTATAAAGAGGCAGGAGGGGAGGAGTGTGTGTGTGTGTGTGTGTGTGTGTGGGGGGGGGACGGGTAGTAAAGGAAACTGGGCTCTCCTTCCCATCATGCTTTGTGCCAGCCTTCGTGGTTCTGATGATGTGGAGAGTTCAGAAACTTAAACTGTGAGTGATGTTGTGGACGGGTAAGAGTGATGATTTACACGCATGCACGCACACACACACACACACACACACACACAGCAGATACAAATCTCCACCACAGTCTCCACCAGCCCATTACGAGCTGTGTAGCTGTCCAGCAGCACCAGGCTGCGTGCAGAGCAGAGGTCCAGCTCCTGTGTGGTTCCATCGTTGGCTCCGAACACCAGCCCCCCCCACACACACACACACTTTGGCCCTGAAGTGACAGCAGTGATGGAGCTCGCTGCAGTGAGGAGCCTCCATAAATCTGCCGTCAGACTTCCTCAAGGAAAACACACAGAGGATTCAGGTCGGTCTGCGAGCCGCCAGGCGTCTCGTTGGGAGGAATCTGAAATGTCTCTTTATTTGTGTTGAAATTAAACTCAAGTCTTTTATTCCCTCCCGTTCTGTTAATGAGCTCCATGTGGCAGCAGGCAGGAGGCTTAGAGGGGGAGAGAGAAGGAGGGGGGGAGAGAGAGAGAGAGAGAAAGGGAGGGAGGAGAGACGGGAGAGAGAGAGAGAAGGAGAGAGAGAGAGAGGGAGGGAGAGGGGTTAGACAAAGTGAAGGGAGGTCAGGGCCAGTTTTGTGCACGCACACACACACACAGTGGATCAGGTGGATCAACGTTGAGGTTGTATCGTTACATTGAACTTGTGTTGTTGTTGCTTTAATCACGAGTCTGAATGATTTTGATTGATGTCCCTGAAGTATTGGGTCCATCTGGGAGACGCAGTGTGAACATTTAGTTTTCTGCGTGTAATGACCCCACATTAGAGCAGGGTCAGAGCTGTTATACAAGTTATTCAAATGAAGGCATGCCATTCCTCAGATGAAGCGTTGGTGCGGCGACATTTTCCTTTTCTTTCGAGTGTAAGAACTGAAACTGTAGATGTGTGAAAGACGGCCCTGGGAAAGAAGAGCATCACTTCCTCTCTTGGTGAAACCATTGCGAGACGCATTTGTCCTTTAATCCTATTACACAGACTTCACTGCCTGTCAATTAAAATATGCAGGATGTTTTCCACCCACAATGCTTTGCCACTAAGAGTGAAACAAAAACACTCTAAGTGTATAAACAAGCAGATAAAAAGCAACAGCAAAACAAAGTTGACACGACTGCGGGTGTCGTTGCCTTAAAGTGATCCCCTCCTCAAATCTTACATTCTTCCCCGTCCTAATTAGACATTTACTCTATTTGTTCCAGATGCAGCTTTTATTTTGGTGAACACAGAATGATGCAGGCCGCCATGTAAAAGCAGATGCAGCCTGTGTGACCGTGTTGACTCTCACATCATTGGGGTTAAATCAGCAGTGTCACATGTGAGGAGCACACCAGCGTGCTCATGACCCCCCCTGTATGAGTGAGAGCACTCTGTGTGGTGGGCAGAGCGCTGTACATACACCATACATACACCATACACACACCATACACACACCAGACACACGCCATACACACACCATACACATACCATACACACACCATACATATACCATACATACACCCTAGCTACACCATAGATACACCATACATACACCATACACATCATAGCTACACCATACATACACCATACATACACCATAGCTACACCATACATACACCATAGCTACACCATAGATACACCATACATACACCATACACACCATACGTACACCATAGCTACACCATAGATACACCATACACACCATACACACCATACATACACCATACACACCATACACACCATAGCTACACCATACATACACCATAGCTACACCATAGATACACCATACACACCATACACACACCATACATACACCATACGTACACCATAGCTACACCATAGATACACCATACATACATGTCTTCAGTATTAATAGACGCGTCTGAAGCGATAAGGATCTCCTCTGTGTGTGTGAGGAAAACCTCAAAGTGCCACTCAGGTGTCTTTCCTTCTGCTCGCTCAGCAAGAGACGGAGACACTGACCAGAGCTGTCGCACCATTTCTCCCTGCTGTGTTTTTAAAAGGCCGTTAATGCAGAAACGGAGCCATGTTTGTAGCGTGGAGGTTCATCGAGGATCTACTTATTACTACTCACATTTACTTCAGTAAAAGTAGTAATGCCACAGTGTAAAAAACTCAATAAAAAGTCCTGCAATCAAAATGTTACTTCAGTAAAAGTACAAAACTATTAGCTTCATAATTATATTATAATGTTAATTATAATAATTAACACTTTGATGTTGCAGCTGATAAAGGTATTTCTGGGTAGCTTCGGAATTTCACCAAAAGTTTATCTTAATATATAATAAGTTTAATGCAAATTATTTGTTGATCATATTTTGCATTAATAATCTGAATCTGCCAAGTAACTACATGTAGTGAAAAGTAAAACCTTTCCCTCTAGGATGAAGTGTATAAGTATAAAGTAGCATAAAATGGAAATAGTGAAATAAAGTAGTTTAAAGTTGTACCTCAGTCCAACACCAGAGTACACATGTGCCTCTGTTTGTGGAGGCGAGCAAGGAGAGGAGGCTGAACTGTACGTGTGAAAGAGAAAGAGCTTATTTGTTGATGTAAAACCGTGATCAAGGGGAAGAGACAGACAGGGGGGGGCAGAGAAAGGGGGGAGAGGGGGAGAGGGGTCATTAAAAGGACACCATCTCTCTTGCAGTAAATGGCAGTAAAGTATCTGGCTAATCTGCCATCATTACACTGATTAAATCTCTGGGGATTTGGCGTTCCCATCAGCAGCAATCAATGGGGAAAAATCAATAGACAGAGGATCCGTGAGAGGCTGTGAGCCGCCGGCAGCTGCAGCTCCGGCACCGAACACTTTTATATTAGCGTCAATAAAATCTAAATGACATGGATTTGGATTTTAATGTTAAGCGTTTTATGAAATAGTGCGGTTCCCCCGGAGTTTCTAGCATGGCTTTTCCTTCACACGTCTGTATTTAAATGTAACCCCCCCCCCCCCCTCCTCTCTGTGGCCAGGGGCTCACCCCCCTCCTTTACTCTCATTGATTCACTCAAAGATGCTCTCACACAGTTTGAATGTTCAATGTTAATTAAGGTTAAAACTGAGAGGAAAGGAAGGCAAGAAAACACATTTTAACATCAAATAAAAGCTTTTTAAAGACACTGTAATGTGTGGAGCCAAAGCTGCGTCGTGCCAAACAGAACTTTCTGTAAATACCAGAGTGAAAAGAAAGAAAAAGGAAAAACAGGCCAAAGCCATTCAGAACTTCCATTGCAAAAATAGGCATTTTAATCGCGAGACCCCAGTAATGACTGACACAGTAACGTCAGACATTTTGAGAAATACGGCGATTTGTTTTCTTTCCAAGAGTTATATGAGAAGATTGATATGACTCATGTCTTAATGCGAAATATTTATTTATCTTAACGTAACATAAAGACTTTTACCCGTCAGCTGTGTTTGGTTTTACTGTCAAGAAATAGTTTGTTAGTTTATAGTAGTAGTTAGTTTTCTTAGCAGAGAAGATTTATGTCCGGGCATTAAATTTGAAGCTGGCGGCGTTGCCAGATATTAAACTATAAAGGTTTAAAATATTTATATTTTTAGGAAAATGATTGTTCGCGACTAACGAGAGCAAAGAATAAATGTGTCATTTTACAAATCACGTATTGAAACCACTTTTTGACACGCCCACAAATCTAGCCACACGGTTTTAAAAAGAAAACTGGCTGATGGTTTGTGTACATAAGTCCACCAGCGTGATGATGTTAGTAATACACAGCTATTACAAAATGATATTACAAGCTGGCCGTCAACATCAGTCTACAGCGAGCATGACTGGCTGGAAAGAGGTCAGCTCAGAAGACGTGAACACAGACGTAGAATCCAGATTTTTCAGATTTTTCAGAATTCAAATGATCCAGCGAAGACTAAAACCAACATCTTCAAATGATCTTACACTGCGGAAGTTTTGGCATTATTGACCATGTTTTGTACGAAGACGATAATTATCGTCGCTACATCTGGCTAGCTGTTTGCCCCTGTTTCCAGTCTTTATGCTAAGCTAGGCTAGTCTTTACTGTGGGAGTATCAATCTTGTCTTCTAGCTCTCTTAAGAAGTCAATCAAAGATAACTGTGAGGCTTGTGTTTCCAGGATGTAGCGCGTCCCATAAAGAAAAGCGTTTTCCTGTCTTCCAGAATGAGGCAGTGCAAAGGTTGGAGCGCGGTGTTGCTGCTGGGGCTGCTGGGGCTCGGAGCTTCGGCCCAGAAGCTGCCCACCAGAGACGAAGGGCTCTTCCAGATGCAGATCAGAGACAAGTCGCTGTTCCACGACTCCTCAGTCATCCCCGATGGAGCAGAGATCAGCGGCTTCCTGTTCAGGGACACACCTAAAAGGTAGGAGACGAGAAATACGTAACGTTAGTGATTAAAATGTTACTTTGAGTGCAAAAAGGAGCCGATTCCACCTTCTGCTGCTGACTGATTAGTTAAAATACAAAATACATACAATATGGAAAAAAACATGCAAGAGCAACAACAAACAAAAAGCAAACAAAGAACACAAAGAATATCTTTATACACAAAACACAAGCAAGCATAAACAGCAGTAATGTAAAAGAAAGAAAAGGAAAAGATAGAATACGTAGAAATACGTAGAACCAACAGAAACATTTGCTCTTTAAAACTAATGTGAAGTTTTCATAATCAGTCTAAATTTGATAGAAAGTTGATGTCATGATGTTCGACAATAAGGTGAAAGAAAAATCATTTCTTTGCCGAGTGAAATGTCTGAAGATAAAATAAAATAAATTTGAAACATTGTCCTTATTTAATAGTCAGAAATAAATATTAGCCTTAATCATCACTGAGGAAACATGAAACCTGCTGACGTTCGCTTGCTGTAAATCCATAGGAAACATCAGACGCTGCTCTGTAACATGATCTATTATGTAGATGCAAAAACTAAATAATAAATGAGAAAGTCGTGTTGGTGTAATTGAGCGTCTGTCAGCTCAGAGCGAGAGAGCAAGGTCAGTGAAACAGCATCGCTGTCAAAATACAAGCTCATGTAGGAACATTCAGATGTGTACAAACTGGCCCTATGTTATATATTAACTTGTGTATCTACATTATCCCAAATATATCAGAGAAATGTGTAATTTAATCAAGGTAACGGTGCGTTTTACACCACGGTGTATTACGTAATATTTCCTGAAAAAAAGTGGTACATTTAATAGAAAAAATCCCAAATTTATTAGAAAGAAATCAGAAATTCTCTGAGGTTAAAGTCAGAAATTTAGAAGAAAAAAGAAGCTGCTGCACCAGGAACACTGAAGGAACCCTAACTCCCATGATACACCTCTGTGGAGGATTCTACTGCTGCACCAGGAACACTGAAGGAACCTTAACTCCCATGATGCACCTCTGCTGCACCAGGAACACTGAAGGAGTCCTAACTCCCATGATGCACCTCTGCTGCACCAGGAACACTGAAGGAGTCCTAACGGGAGAAGCTGCCTGCAGACCCCTAGTGGCAGAAAATGACATATTTATACGTTTAACCTTTCATTTCCACAGGTACTACTTTGTGGTGGAAGAAGACAACACGCCCGTGTCTGTGACGGTGACGCCGTGTGACGCTCCTCTGGAGTGGAAACTGACTCTGCAGGAGCTGCCAGAAGAGGCCAGTGCAGAGGGCTCAGGTATAATTGACATCAGCGTGTGGGAGAGCTTAATGACACGTTATGTGGGAATATCACCACGAACCTACGCAGTGATGTTAGGTTTTGTGTCCGTGGGTTTTAATTAAGTCACAGTCGTAGTGTCTAGTCTGACCACTTATGATGTCTGACTCGGCCCGAGCTGACGTCTATAATTTCAGAGAAGGGCTCACCTCGAGTCAGCGTTCTGAATCAAAGCCATTACATCCCTTTACTTAAGCTGTCTTCTTCTTAAGGTAAATCCTGCCGTCTGTCTGTCTGTCTGTCTGTCTGTCTGTCTCTCTGTTTGTCTGTCTCTCTCTCTTTCCTTCTCTCTTTCCTTTTTCCTTTTCTGCCTCACATTAAAACTTTCTCCATCTGGAGGGTTTCCTTTCAACACAGGGGATCTTTCCAGATGAGGTTCACAGCGTAGACGTGTGATGTGAGCTTACATTTAAATATCAATACACCAGCACCTGCGAGTGTGTCTGTGCTCCTGTCAGATCTGATATTACTAAATGATTTATTGGCCTGTTGAAGCCGTGTACCGTACCTCAAGAGAAAAGAATTCATCTCTAAGTAAAAGAATAATGGAAAATTTGGACCCAGCACACGCTGTAGGGATTCATATTTTCTGTCTTGGGAATCCTGGGAAATGGATTTGAATTTACGAAATCCGTTAAAGCAAATCATTTGGCGTTTTCAAAGTCATGCTTTTAAGCTGAGCCCTGATTCTGCTGCTGGGAGCCTTCTGCTGTAATGTCAGATAAAGTAATAAAGTCAACCATCACTCATAGCTAACAGAACATTTCTGCATTTCTCAAACATTGTGCAACATGCATCATAGCCTCTACAGTCGGTTAAATAACAAACAAAATGCAGTCGACGTGCTCGTTTAGGAACAGGGCGGCTGTCACCAGTGCTCGTACAATGAAAAGAAGTTATCGTCGTGCGTTTCATCGTCATCGTTTCTGCATCTTCTGCAAGAGTTAGGTCCACGCAGGATATTCTTTACGTATCCGCCTTTTTGATTCACGCCTTCTGTTTCCCCGTTATTATATTCAGGGAACATCAATAAATAATTCACAGGGTTGTTGCCTATTTATGCTACACAAGAAAAACTAAACAAAGTCGAGCTTTACTGCATTTTGTGAAACGTGAATTTCTGTGTAAACAGGAAATAGTTTGGATGTGTAATCCCGGGAATGTCGCTGGTAGAAGTGTGAACTTCTCTTCGTCTCTGCAGCTCTTTCTGCTGAATGTCTCTGATGGGAGTAGATCTTTGAGCATTCATTTTTAGTTTCACCACCGAGCACACTCTCTGGTTGACAAACATAATATTATGTTTGGGCCGTCTCTCTCACGTAGAAGCTACAAGGCGCCTCTTTGTAGGACGGCTTCCCCGGCCAGGCCGAGTGACTGCTGGCCTGTGATCTTTGGGGATGTTTGGAGTGAAAACATGGCGGCAGTGTGAGCGGCTAATCGCCGGTGAGGCTTCACAGCTTCGTCATGACCTCACAGCATCAACATATTCAACTTTTTTAGCATGGGGGGGTTGCCAAAAAAGAAAAAAATGATATTAACACAGTTATATATAGAGAAACTACAGACAATGTGAGAACAAATATGAACAGGATGGAAAATAAAGAAAGACAAAAGACAAGAAGACACTAGCAGACATCCATATATAGAAGTACACAAAGTAATAAAACAAGATTAAAATAGATAGTTAGAATTTAAGAGCTTTGAGAGACGGCAGAGCACTCCATATCACTAAACTCTTTTAACTTGAACTTTATTGTCCCGGAGGGGAAGTGAATCCTGCAGCCAGGAAACTCAGGTCCAAAATAACATAATAAAATACATAAATACATCAAGAGAAAACCTTGAGTATGCCATCGCTAAAACCAGTTGGGTCATAGTGAGCGTTTAACAGTTTTGTGGCCTGAGAAATAGAAGAATGTTTGAGTCTCACTGTACACGGGACACTGTAAAATATCCCGAGCTTTAGAAATGGCTTTTTAGAAAAGGAAGTTTAAGGCCAATGATCTTACTGGTCACTTCAACTAAGACCTCTTCTTGTCACCAAACCAAGTAATAATGGAGAAGGTGAGGACTGACTCTGGCATGGAGCTGCAGAAGAGTCATGAGTTTAGTACACACATTAAATGCAGTTATTCCGAGTAGAATAATTGTGGAATTGATGACTGTAAAGGTCCTGACTACAGATTAAAGAGCTCATGTTGTGCCTCTTTGTTTTGCAGGCGAGCCTGAACCTCTGGACCAGCAGAAGCAGCAGGTGACTGTGGAGGAGGGGACGGAGCTCTTTACCTACAAGGGGAACGATGTGGAGGCCTACGTGGCCACCAGCACGCCCTCCGGCCTCTACCAGCTGGAGCTGCTGTCCACAGAGAAAGACAGCAACTTCAAGGTGTACGCCACCACCACCCCAGAGTCCGACCAGCCCTACCCGGAGCTGCCCTACGACCCTCGGGTGGATGTGACCGCGCTGGGCCGCACCACCATCACCCTGGCCTGGAAGCCGACACCGACGGGCTTCCTGATGGGCCAGCCGGTCCAGTATTGTGTAGTGATCAACAAGGAGCACAACTTCAAGAGCATGTGTGCAGCTGAAGCTAAGATGAGTGTTGACGATGCCTTCATGCTGGCACCGAAGCCTGGTCGAGACTTCAGCCCGTTTGACTTTGCCCACTTTGGCTTTGTGCCCTCTGACAATGTTTTCGGCAAAGACCGAGGCCTCATGAGTAACAAGATCTCCCGGGCCTACACTGTCAAGCCCAAAGCCGCAGACATTCAGAAGGTGTGTATTGGCAATAAAAACATTTTCACTGTGTCAGACCTGAAGCCAGACACGCAGTACTACTTCGACGTGTTTGCTGTGAATTCTGCAACCAACACCAGCACGGCATACGTGGGAACATTCGCCCGCACTAAAGAGGAAGCTCGTCAGAAGACGGTGGAGCTGAAGGACGGCAAGGTGTCGGATGTTTTCATCAAGAGAAAGGGCAGCAAGTTCCTGCGCTTCGCCCCCGTGTCGTCCCACCAGAGGGTCACTCTGTTTGTCCACGCATGTCTGGACTCAGTGCAGGTGCAGGTGAGGCGCGACGGCAAGTTGCTGCTGTCCCAGAACGTGGAGGGGGTACGGCAGTTCCAGCTGCGGGGAAAGCCAAAAGCCAAGTACCTGATCCGCCTGCGGGGCAGCAGGAAAGGGGCCTCCACTTTGAAGGTGCTAGCCACCACACGCCCCAGCAGCAAGCAACCCTTCCCATCGCTCCCGGAGGACACGCGCATCAAGGCCTTTGACAAGCTGCGCACCTGCTCCTCCGCCACCGTGGCCTGGCTGGGCACGCAGGACCGCAACAAATACTGCATCTACCGCAAGGAGGTGGCTGACAATTATGGTGAGGAGCAGCGACGCCGGGAACAGAACCAGTGCGCCGGGCCAGAGACCCGCAGGAAGTCAGAAAAGGTCCTGTGCAAGTACTTCCACAGCCCGAACCTGCAGAAAGCTGTGACTACAGAGACCATCACGGGGCTGGAGCCGGGCAAGAGCTACCTGCTGGACGTTTACGTGGTGGGACACAGCGGACACTCAGTCAGATACCAGAGCAAACTGGTGAAAACAAGGAAGTACTGCTAAATGACTCTGCAAAGGATAAATCTATTATAAATATATATATGAAATAAGTTTATTTAACTCTAAGTGATATTCTACTAAGGAGTGTATACAGACTGACTACTCACACAGCGGACGGGCCTGTGGCAGTGACTGTTTGCAGAGAGAGATTTCAACCTGTATATTTATGTTTACATGAGCTGCTTTGTTACCAGGCTCGTCGTCCTCACATGATGGGAGGCAGAACTTCAAAGATCTTTCATCCCGTATGTCTCTTTGTTGCTGCATGACGTTTGCTTTCATATGTGTGCGTTTCAAATCCCAGCAGCTGCCCGCCTTGTATAGATCTCTCACTGCATATTCACTACATGTTTTAGGAGGAATTTAAATTATTTTATACTTTTCGTCTCTTCTTTTGATTGTCTCGTTTTTTATTGATGACAATAATAACTGTTACGAGGAAATTCCAGATTTATGAGGAAGCTGTCGTAGTTCAGACATTCCCTTGTGTATCTCAGCCGGTGTTTGCTCATCTTGTAAATGTGTTCTGTGCTGGAGATCTGTGTTATTATCACTGTATCGCTGTGTGTGTCACATGTACAGAGTTGTCCTGCCAATATTCATGTACATAAACACTAAATATAGAACAAGTAATCCCTCTGTCACCCTGGGTGTCATGTTCTTTTGCCAAGCAGTTTACATCACAGTCGTGGTGCCGAGATGAGAGTTCAGACATCTACATTGGGGTTTCATCAGCACAGCTTAATACCTGGAGTATTTGGAATGATAACTTGACCCCAAAAACAAATTTGTGATGAGAAAAAAGCGACAGAGGAGCAATTGTTTGCTGGATGATGCCCAAACTCCACCGGAGATATCTTATAAATCAAAGCAGCGTCTCGTTGACGTACATCATAAATCAGTGCATCTCACACTACTTATGAGAAACGTTGGAGAAATATTCTTATGTTTTATGTTGAGGTATTTTCGAAGAAAAACAAAGTCCCCTAAGAACTTCTCTCGCACAAGAAAGTCAGAGCAGAAAGTGGAAAGTTTGCTTTAGCCCAGCGAGTACAGAGCATCTGTTTCATAAAAACATTTACACTTTATGTGCTGTTACTTGAAAGTGTTTGATCTCAATGAGGGGAAGAACAGCTCAAATATAACAACGCAATTAGATGTGTTTATCTTCTCTTTATGTGAAAGTGTCACTATGTAGAATGACTTTGGAGATAATATAATCCTCCCATTTAATGCTACAAATTAAAAGTTGAGTTCCTTATCAATAAAACTTCATGACTCAAGGTTTTGCTGGAACAGCATCACTTGGTCTGGTAACGAGCAGCAGCTTATAGCAGCTGATGTTTGAAGGTTGAAAGTTGCTCTGGCCAGATGTTCCTCTGGTGTGAGGTGTGTGCAGAGAGTTTACATCCTCCAGTCTGGCTGCACAGACTTCAGATGTCCTGTTGTGACACGGGAAGACTAATTATCGTTACATGACATTATGTGTTGCATCTCTCACATCTTTAACATCTCTTAAGATTTGAAAAAATACGAGAGCTGACATTACTGAGTCTGTGTGCTGACTTTGTAATATTTCATTACTTGTGCTACTGTTACAGATACGCTATGTTTAATTTAAGTCATTAAGTCATATCAGCTACACAGCAATATCCATAAGGTACTGGTCGTATCAGTAATAACCAGCGTTGGAGAAGCGCCTTTAAAAGCTACCAATGACTTTAATCTAATCAAATCTAAACTTCCTCTACATTGTAGTAAAATATCAAACTGACAATGTAGAAAATAAAAAAGTCACATGCCAGCAAAAAATGCTTTTATTCAAAAAGTGTCCACTTGTTCACAGTTAAAAAAATAAAATACTATATATTTAAAGAAAAAGGAAAATGATCATTTGTTTCCTTTTTATGTTTGTAGTTTCAGTAGTTAACTAAACACAATATGGAAAAAAGAATAATTGAACTACTCATTACGCAAATATAAATGTAGTTGAACTACCAGTTTAATTACTTCTCCCCAACTCTGGATACTCGACTATTCAAGTGAGCAATGTAGTGCTTAGGATTTAAAATTCTCATTTGCAAGAGGACAAACTAATTATTTCTTCTTATAAAAGTTACATAGTCTGCAAGAATCCTTCTCTAATCAAAGTACCACATTTTAGCTCTCGATTTTTGGATAATTTTTGAAATGACACCATTTGCAGGTGATACTAAACAGGCCACTGTCTCCAAAGCAATCTTTCAGTTCACCTTTACCTTATTTAAGTGCATGCACTTAAAGAAAACAGGCTCCAAATGTGGGAGAATTGGGTGACTTGCGATACTATTTAACCATTAGACACAGTTAACCACAAATAAGCAAAGAGAAAAGCCAGACACATGAGTGCACACGCCCACACGTTCTGATTACGAGCCGTCTCGTGTGAATATAAAATGTTCTCTCTGTTGTGGCCAAGAAAAGCAGCTGTGGCCATGTTTCCCTCCCGACTCTGATTCTGGGTCGCTGCACTCAGATTCGTCGCCACAACTCACTGTCAGTCCGGCGCTGCTGGTCAGAGGCTCCACCTGGCTTCCATTAACCTGCCGCTGCCCTGGAATAATGTGGAGGAGCTTCCACAGAGCGCTCGTGGATATCATGGATATCCCTGCACGTGTGAAGGCGTCTTTACAGAATCTCCTGCTCTCTGGTCAGCTCAAGATGGAAGAACTGCAGCGACTCTTCTGCCAGCATGCTCCAGCAGATCTCCACACAGAGAGCTCTATCCTCCCCATCTGCAGGGCTGTCCGTGTTTATCTTCTGCGGTAATGAGCGCAGGGCTTTGATGTATATTGTATATGTGTGTAGATGGAGCAGGGTGAGGAGTGGAGACAGACATGTGAGTGGTGGGGTAATCACAGCAGCGCACGGAAGACCTGCCTCTGATTCCGGCTTTGGTTAGTTTGACTTCCCACCAGACTGATGTGAGCTGTCAGGCTATTAAAACAACCTCAGGCTGTAAATGTTGTGATACATACTATACATATACTGTGAATATAAGTAGGACTTTTATACGTTTAGCATTTTCTAAGACCTCCTGTATTTTGAAAAGGTTCAAGTCGTGTTCGCTCATGAACTCTGGATGATACTCGGAGAATCAGGTCCCACATTGTCTGGAGTTTCCCTTCCACACACGTTGAGTTGAGGTTGGGGGGGTGTAGAGCGTGCAGGAGGCAGGACATGACGCGGACTACACCACGCTCACGTAGCCGGCTCGTAATCTCATAAACAACCAAGTCTTCGCCGTTCCTTGAATTTGTCAGACGATTTCTGCGTCGACCCTTCTTCTTCTTCTTCTTCTCTTTCTGCTTCTTCTCCTTCTTCTACTGCTTCTTCTGCTTCTTCTTCTTCTTCTGCTTCTTCTTCTTCTTCTGCTTCTTCTTCTTCTTCTGCTGCTTCTTCTTCTTATCCTCCTCCTCTTCCTCCTTCTTCTTCTACTTCTTCTTCTTCTTCTGCTTCTTCTTCTTCTTCTTCTGCTTCTTCTTCTTCTTCTGCTGCTTCTTCTTATCCTCCTCCTCTTCCTCCTTCTTCTCCTTCTTCTTCTCCTCCTTCTTCTTCTTCTTCTTCTTCTTCTTCTTCTTCGGACATTACTCAGACTCAGTACTCGGGAGCTGTGAGGGTGAAGTCTCAATGATTCAGACGTGTGTCTTCTCACACACAGCTGCTCTGGTTAATGTCTTCTAAGAAATAGTTCAACATTTTAGGATATTTTTTCACCTTCTTGCTGATAATGAGAAGATTGCTGCCACTCGGTGCGCAAATAAGAAGCTACAGGCTAGCTTAGCATAGAGACTGGAAACATGGAAACTGCTCCAGCTGGTTCTGTCAGGACGAACAAATATGTGCCAACCAAGTTTTTGGTTAATTATTGAGATTTAGCTGCTCGCAGTCTGAATATTTTAACCCTCTGGCCTGTTTCCAGACTTTATGCTAAGCTATGCTAAACCTCTCCTGGCTGTAAATTAATATTTAACAGACAGATATATATACATACAGTATATATATAAAAATATATTTATATCAATCTTTACTTCTAACTGTCGGCAAGAAAACAAAAAAGGGTGTTTCCCAAATATTTTTAATATTCCTTAAGTTATAACCCTCACACAGCCAGTTTCATTAAAGTAACCCCGTCCCACCACCGTCCCCAACCAGGACATTTACATTTGTGTGCCTGTGTTGTGTTTGAGTGCGTGAATGCACTTGCTGCACAACTTCGAGCTGAGACACTTGTGGACAGAGATGGTGAAAAGGGAGGAGAGGCTCGAGCCGGCAGCAGACAGACGGACACGCTGGGACAACTCTGAGGCGGAGGACGGCACTGAATGAAGTTCTCCTGCCTCCTGCGCGGTTGGTGCTCCGCTTCAGCTTTACTCTGGTGCCACTGTCTCAGAAACCTCCAAAGTGAACAGTGTGCAATGAAAGCTCACACAGAGCCTGATGCAGAAGATTCCACTTGGTTGGATCATCATTGAGGCTCCAAACCAGCAAGAGAGATCAGAGGCTTCCTCCAAACCCACGACGAGAGCCTGTTCCCAGGAAGGGTGGGGAGGGATGGTGTGTGTCCGTCTCAGCCGATCTGCATCAGGATAACTGAAGCAGGGAAAAACAACATGATTTACATTTAATCTTGCTGCATATTTAACCCTTGTGCCCCACTCAAAGTATGTCTGAGGACAAACATGTAATATATTCATATTATTTTCCACAGTGTGTTGATATGTCAAGGATTCTCAGCAACGTTGATCTTGATGCATTTGTATAGTTTGTGCAGGAAACCATGGAAACTGCATGTATTTGTCCTAAACAGGAGAAAATGTCTCAATCTGATGAAAATAGTAAAAAGTTCAATTTTGAAGCCAGAGCTCCAAATGTGAAGCTGATATCATAGAAAGCAGGATTTTATGATGTAATTTATGCTTTAATGGCCGAGGGATCAAAAATGGTGGTTTTAATGTGCTTCAATGGAAACATTTCTGACTGTCTGTATTTTGGAAACACACTTTATTACACATTTAATAAAGGAGCTGACTGTACACTTATTAAATGTATGCCATACGCATTAACACAGACCCAATTATAAAAAATGATTAAAAAATGTCAAATTAAAACGTTTTAAATGTTCTTTTCATTATCATACACAGAACTGAACTATCCTGTACAGGATATGCATCGGATGAACTGGAACGGGGCACTTGAATGTGATCTGTGTGTGTGTGTGTGTACTCTCTGCTCGGGCTGCGTGGGGTGGTCCCACTGCTCTCTGAAATCTCTTGTAAGTGCCTGTAATTTCTCACGCTTCATCAGTACTGTAATTTCAAACGGCTCCCTCTGAAGACCGTCCTTTAGTGGCGACCCAGGGTTGTCAAATGAAAACATCGTTTATCCAGTGACCTCGGAGCTTCAGGAAATGGTTTGCTGGCTATTCAGCGACAGCCTTGAAATAGGGAGCTGTGGTGAGGGACTGCGGGGGTTTGTGAAACATGAAACAAAAGGTGGTCTGGCCCTTCAATCTACAGTATCAGGTTTGAGAGATTTCAGAAAAATGCTCACATCCATTTGGAAAATCTTGTATGGAACCATTTGTATGTTTGCCAAACTGAGGTTTTCCTCCAGTGAAAATATTTACTTTAAAAAAAGAAACTCTGAAAGTATTTATTTCAATGAAATCCTTTCCTTCACCATGTCCTAAATGTGGTTTCTGTAGTTTTTGGCCCTCTGAGACTCCACTGGCAGTGCAGCCACTGAGTGGCTCCGTTCCATGGCTGGGTACTTTCACGTTCAAAGGCTCGGTCCTGCGGGATTTATGATCCAAATTTCTTTGTTTAGTTGAGAAAAAAAGTCTTTATCACGGGAGAATTTAAAGTCTTCAATGCATCATTGTCTGCTCGGGCTGGTTTGGCTTTAAGGCCATTCATGGAAAGCTTCTTTCACTCATATGTGCCTGCATTAGTCCGAGATGGTGAAAGACGTTTGGGAACAAAGCCTTCATGATATGAACCCACAATGCGTTGGATAGAAAGACTTTATAATAAAAGGGCTGGTGATGATTTTAAGACCCGTGTGCTGCAATGCCAAAGGAGATGCTGTCCATCAGTGTCTGTGTGTTTTAGGGAACAAACGCTATGGTTTTTATTAATGAGTGAGTCTGAGAGTCAGACACACTCAGACTTCTTGTATGTTCCCTCGAGGATGAAGCTTCTGACGTTGGCGATCCTCTCACCATCTGCAGCCACCATGAGCTTGACATTTATGGTTTTGAGTGAAATGTCTCAACAACTATTGCATGTATTGTCATTTAATTTGCTGTCCATGTCCCCCTTGGGATGAATTGTAATAACTTTGATCTCTTAACTTCAGAAGGTTCAAGAATCTTTTCCTGTCGTTCTGCAGCACTGGGCTGCACAACGACATGCAGTTTAAGTTCATTTATGTTACACAAGAAAAACATGACGGAACAAAACAGAAACAGAAGGGCATTCCTGAAGTGCATTTTTGAATGTGGCACAGGAGGAATGTCAACGGCAGCCACAAAAACAAATAAAATGTGGCCGACAGCCTAACAGTAAAAACATTGTCCAACATTGAGCACAGAGCTTCATCGTTGAACAACTTTTCATGTATTGTCAGGTCAAAAATGTCATTTCATCCAACACTTTGTTTTCTGAACAAATATCTGCAGAACGTACTGTATGACGTTCAGCAGCCTCAGCTGTTCTCTGAGTTTAGTGCTGATGAGCAAATATTAGCAAAACGAATGCAGTGAACATTTTCAACATTCCATCAGCGTGTCAGCTCAAAGCACCACCTGAGTACGGATCCGTGAGCATGGCTGCCTTGTTTGAATCCTATTCAGCTCACAATGCTTTGTCCGGCACAGAGAGCTCAAACTACACGTTCGTCTTCAGATTGTTACGGATCAACTTTGTCATCATGAAACACAACAAACAAAAGATCGAGAGTTTAGCAACTTCCTCAAGTTAGCAGTGGACAGGTTGATCATCTTCAGCTTCTTTGTACAAACATGGCCAGTGCTCCTCAGGTGTCGTATCGAAGCTCATCATATCAACAGATATCCTCAGAACATTTGAAATTTAATTCATAATGTCTATTTCTGTTTATATTGTTCTTTGTTTTTGTTGGATTGTTGTTTTTCTGCTCATTTTCTCTGCTTCTTGTTATATTTTTATAAATAATGTTTTATTGGTTTTCTTTTCTTTGTTCTTCTTTGTTATGTTTAAATTGGGAGGGGGGGTATAATCTGTGCCCCTCTTCTCACATTTCTTATTTTTTATTATGTGGTTGGTGCAGTTTTATGTGTGTGAAAATAAAATGCAAAAGTATTCTCTGCATCCTGTAAAGGCATGTGTGTGTGTGTGTGTGTGTGTATGTGTGTGTGTGTGTGCGTGTGTCTGTGTGTGTGTGTGTGTGTGTGTGTGTCTGTGTGTGTCTGTGTGTGTGTGTGTATGTGTGTGTGTTTGTGTGTCTGTGTGTGTGTGTGTGTGTGTGTGTGTGTGTGTGTGTTGTGCAGGTGTTGGAGATCAGAGCTGCTGGGGATAACCCTGATCTCAGTGAAAGCTGAGTGAAAGGTAATGGGATGGAGGGTCCTCAGAGGGCACGGAGGAAAAAAGGGGTCATGACATTTAATCGTCAGGCCGAGGCCTGACAGCGAGGTCGGGGGGAGGGGGGGGGGGCCACATTGGTGGGGCAGACACACACAAAGGCCTCTCAGTGCTGATCAGGCCTGTCACCCAATAAGTCTCCCTGAAACCTCTCTGTGGCTTAACTCTGTGAACTACCTGGAACAGAACATGAGCCGGCCTGATGACACCGGCTCAAACACAATAGTGACCTCGGGGGGGAAATCCCCCTGGAAGGACACGTTCACCCCCAGTTTGAAGCGTAAATAAAAACAGCCGACGGTCTTACAAAGACACTGGAGCACAGCAGCTCATTGACTCCGAGGTAAACATGCACATCAGGATTCAGTTTTTGCTGTAATTGTCGACCAACGATGGTCATGTGGACCAATCATGAAGCAGTTTGGCGCAGAGCCACAACACAACAGGAAGCCGTGGGCATAAACACCAGCTACAAACAAAAGCACCATAATGCCGACACACGGCTGATTAAAGGGAAGACGTTTACTGAAGACGTGTTCAGAAAGAAAGGACTAGCTGATCTGTCTGCAGGGGAGCGTCAACAGATCATGGTGAGGAGAGATTAAATACATATGTAGATCATTTCATCTTCACACACAGATCCATAAGTTGTGTTTGTCAGTACAGTTGAAACCACATCCACTGCTGAGCACTAAGTGGTTTGTCAGCTCAGAAAAAAAAGAGCCATCTGGTTTTACTTTGTGCGCTTTATTTTGAAATTTTAAGTTTTCCTTTTTAAAACAATGTAGTTTGGGCTCCATTTTCTCAGCATTAATAATGTACTGCGTAAGCTTAAAGGCACAATGAGTAGGATTTTTGCGGTTTGTAAACAAAACATTCAAAGTTGTCCCCTCCCCCTTCAGCGGGTTCACTCTCGTTTTGGGACGAGCTTCGTCTCTTTTGTCTTCGGCCTCTTGAGGCTCCAAAACCGAGTCAGTCTCCACTGACCCTCATTTTAAAATGACCAACTTTACAGCAGTAAACATGTTTACAGTTCTGGTCTGTATAGAAGTTTTCCTATTCATGACAACTGTTTTATATAACTCTTACACTTTGTGTTCACAGCAGCTCTGCAGAAACCTGTGGCTGACGTCACAGAGACTACTTTGATATTTTATAGTCCATGGTCTATACATGTTTTCTTCTAGTATACATACATATTTAAACAGGTACTTGAGTAGACAGAAGCACTTCTAAGTCTTGGGGGAGAAGCATAGACTGTATGAGAAGAGGACGTAGTAGCTTTTTGGACGACGGTTTTGAAACCTCGGGTTCGACATTCAGGCCGTCACTATCTTGTTTTTTTGAAAGCAGCAGTGACAAAGTACAACCAAACGCTGAACAAGACCAAACTTTTACAATGAACTCTGATGCAGTGAAAACACAAACTGTGAAAGGGTTCAACACCCATATCAAAGAAACACTGAATTGCAGCGACCTGTCAATCACAAGGCAGCCCTTTATCGTCTGTTTTACTGTAAACGGGACATAAGTTACTAAATGAACATCAAGCTGTGTTGAAGAAGACTTGAAACTACAGACTGAGACATAAACTCACCAGGAACATGTTTACTGAGGGAAGAAATCAAGAGGGAAGTAGGAACATTTTCTCATAGACTTCTATACACTCTGACTTCTTTCAATAACTAGTGGCGTCGCCCCCTGCTGGAGGTTAGAGAGAACGCTGTGCTGGCTACTTTTCAGACCTGGATGTTGCCGCTTGACTTTGTTTCAGCCTGTTTGCTTCAGATGTTTGTGCAACCGGCTTCAGACCAGCACAGCCATATGTCCCATGCAGCGCTGTTCGATTGTTAGTTACACATTGTTAGGCTGTTAGTTAGTGTTATTGTTGTTTCTGGCCTGCTGGTCAGTCAGACCTCTGCTGCTTGTTGCTACAGTGCGGTTTCTCAATTCGAGAACACATCAATTCAAGCCAAAACACACAGCCATCACATTATTCTGAGGTTTTAGAGGTTAATGGTGACTGAGCAAAATGGTGCTGAGTGTCTGTTATATCAGTGTGGTGCAGGACCATTTACTGTGGCAGTATTGAAGGATCAGTATATGCAATGATATTCAAATTGTAACATCCAGTTTTCTGTAACACTTGCACGGACGCAAAGTGCATTAGAGCTATTGCATTGGAAAGTTTACAGTAAGATTTTTCTCATCATCATTCTCCATGATGTACGGCAGAGGGAATGACTTTCCAAAAATATTCATATTATTAACCTTTCTATTACTGTGATTTACATCAGTGGCTAAGTCAAGCTAGCAAAACTTTATTCATACAGCAAATGATATTCCAGGTGGAAGAACAATGTGCTGCAGGACGCTGTGTGTGTAGTTAGAGTTAAACACATATAATACATGTGAGCATTAAGATCAGCAACCAACCTTTAATAAGTATCAAAACAATGTTTAATTCATCTATATTTCAACCTATTATATTAAACAAGTTAGTAAATGATGCTGTCATGGTGAGTGAATATAACACACATTATGTAATAACTAAATAATGTGAACTAAATGTAAGAAACGTTTTGCTTCATTATCTAGTAACACCCACGTTTTGTATTTAGACACCTTGAATGCAATTTACACATATGTATCTATAAATAAAAATATATATACATATATGTAAACCACATCCAGTAACTTAGCAGTCTCAGAAATAACTTTTATATCTTTTATAATCAGATTGGGAGAAAGTATTTATATCTTTTACTTTAGTAAAAGAAGTAATACCAAAGTGTAGTACAGTAAAAGTCCTGCATTCAAAATCATACTCAAGTAAAAGTAAAAATACTCATTCTGCTGAATAAAATATATTATGTTATAGGATTATTATTATTGATGCATGAATGTGTTCATCACGTTAATGTTGCAGCTGCTGAAGATGAAACTTATAAATAAAGTTTTATCTTAGCCTATATTTAATACATGAAAAGATATTTGTTGATTATACTTTGTAATATTATTAGTGGTAATAATCCTGTCTCTGTGTCGTTGTAGTACATGTATAACTACATGTATAAGTACATGTATAGCTGGAGTACTCCTGTCTCTGTGTCATTGTAGTACATGTATAAGTACATGTACAACCGCAGTACTCCTGTCTCTGTGTCATTACAGTACATGTATAAGTACATGTATTAGTACATGTATAACTGCAGTACTCCTGTCTCTGTGTCGTTGCAGGACATGTATAAGTACATGTATGACTACATGTATGAGTACATGTATAAGTACATGTATGAGTACGTGTATGAGTACATGTATAAGTGCATGTACTCATACATGTATAAGTACATGCACTCATACACGTATAACTGCAGTACTCGTGTCTCCGTGTCGTTGCAGTACGTGTATGAGTGCGTGTATGAGTACACGCACTCATACAGTATAACTGCAGTACTCGTGTCTCTGTGTAATTGCAGTACATGTATAAGTACATGCACTCATACACGTATAACTGCACTACTCGTGTCTCCATGTCGTTGCAGTGCATGTACTCATACGTGTATGAGTACATGCTCTCATACACGTATAACTGCAGTACTCGTGTCTCCGTGTCGTTGCACGACAGTAAAGGTAGCTTCTGGTTACAAACTTTGGACCAATCAGGAGCCGCTCTGTTTCCTGCAGCGGCAGCAGCAGCAGCAGCAGCAGAAGTCCAACCTGGACTTCTCCAAGAAGAAACTTTCTGCTCTAATTCAAACTGACAATGCTCGTTCACTTCCGCTCACTTATCTGATAGCCAACTCATTGTCATTGAAGGAAACATTTCCGAGAAATGACAATGTTGGGTATGTATGTGCCAGACAGATTTTCTCTGAAATCGTCAAAGGTCCAGGATGGAATCGGTCTGTACACGGCGAGGCGAGTGAAAAAGGTTTGTTGTTTCTCAATGAAACTTTGTAACCGAGTTTACAACCGGGAAGCGTTTTATGTTACTTTGTAAGACACGTTCAAAGCTTTGTGGGTCGTTGTTTCTGTTCGCCGTGTTCCTTAAAGTCTCTGTCAGTCTCCGTCTCCACACACGGCTGCTGTGACGTGAAGTGCCACGTAGCTACAGGCTCCAGTTGTTGCTCTCGCGCACTACATAACAATGTATTCATGTCGGGAAAAAGGAGGCTCGTGCGGCTGTCTCGTGAAGCAACACACTATCCACTGATGTTACATTCAGCTTGAGAAGCTCGCAGCTTTTTTACGTTCTTTTGCAAAACTGCAGACATTTCCCCGCTGCTGTCAGAGTTATGGAGAAGGCGCGAGGAGTTGTGGAATGTGAGAGGATGAATGCTTCATGTGTCAGTGGTGATGCGTTCACGTCCAGCAGGCTGTCGTTATCGAACTGTGGTAAAGAAGCAGGTTAAGGATGAACTTGATGCGACACACTGGCCACGCCCCCTGGAGTTTAGGCTCTTCTGCAATGTGAAACAGTAAAAAGTGTTCAGTGCTGCAGGATGCACTCACAGGTCACAGTAAGACAGTAAGCACATGTACCACAGTGCAACAATCATGGTGTGGACAGCCCACTGGAGTGAGTCATAGGGCTGCAACTAAGGTTTTATTAAGGATTAATCTGCAGATTCTTTTCTAGATTAAAGGATTAATGTATAACATATCCATTCCAGTTTCTCACAGTCCAAGGTTTGTCTTCAAATGTCTTGTTCTGTCCCTTTTAATATGATATAAAACAGAGAAAAGCAGCAAATCTCCATATTTGAGGCTGAAAACAGCATTTAAATTTCTGCAGGAAAAATTACATTAACGATCAATCGATTGTCAATATAATTGTCAATTCTTTTGCTGTTGATTGAGTAATCGTCGCAGCTCTAGTGTATAATGTTAATATAATTCATTTTGGATGGTAGTTTCTTTTACAGTGATCCCACTGACAAATGATCCCTGTGTTTGTTTTAAAGGGAGAGAAGTTTGGCCCTTTTGCAGGAGAGAAGAAGCTTCCTGGTGAGCTGGATGAAAGCTTGGATACCCGGCTAATGTGGGAGGTGAATGCACAGATATATACGTTTTACACAACTCTACACATGCAAAGGTTTCATAACTCAGAGATGCGCGTCAGGGCTCTACATTATAGTCCTATCGATGTTTCTTATCGCCTTCCCAAAGTCAACGTGCACCATAAAGCCATGTACCGCAATATGGCTCTTTGAATACGGTAACAACTCTCCAATCACTCCTTTATTATGAACATCTTTATGCTCAGGGACTTTTGAGTTAGTTTAAAGACAGAATCAGTACAAAACTGCTATTTAAAATGTAAGTATTATTCTTTTTTTTTATTTGGTGCCTTTTGTGTTCAGTTCACTTTTATTCAACAAGCAGTTTGTTGTATTTTAGCAGCAGAAAGGCAAAACTGAGGAACTTTAATATCTGTTTATTTATCGCAAGCAGCATCGTTATCGCTATATTCAACGACGTTTTTGCATATTCTCCTCACATCGTGCGGCCTTAGTGTTAGTGGTTGGAAGCTAATCTTCGCTGTTTGGAACTCGTAGGTTACTTTGTGTGGTTTTACTCAGGTGCATACAGCGGGACAATAACTTCACACCTGTAAAAGCTGCATTAAATATGTGACGTGGTAATTAATAGAGTGGAGTAAATCCTCTCCTTGCAGCTCGAATTGTAATGAAGCACAAGCTCATCCTTCATCATCAGCTGTGACAAATACGTCCTCATGTCTGTGACAAGGAGAACATTTAATCATGGACCAAATAGTGTGCTTTAAAGTGACTCATCTCATGCTGTGGGCTGATGGTGAACGCTGTGATGTGCTGCAGTTATCTGTCGCGGCCACATTGTGAGGCACCAGCCTGTGCACATGATAATATGTTTGTGTGTAAGGCCAACACACTTTGATGCACAGAAGACAAACCATGAAAGCAACAAGAGAAGAAGAATCAGGGGGTTTTTGTTTTTCTTCTTCTCCAGGTCCGTGGCAGTAAAGGAGACGTGCTGTATATTCTGGATGCTAGTAACCCGCGCTATGCCAACTGGCTGCGGTTTGTCCATCAGGCGCCTTCACAGGAGCAGAAGAACTTGGCAGCAATACAGGTTCGTTTTCCTCTCAGCGGACCATCAGACCCTCACACTTACCGAAAAACAGACTAGAAGCTAGACAATGATAATTTCTTACTGGCAATACACATCTGTCAGTATCAGGATTTTCTTCTTTCTTTGAAAATCTAGCTGTAAAAAGAAAACACATTTTTTACTTATGCACGTAGAAAATATTGGAATTCAGTTATATTTTTTCATATTTTAGGTCTTAAAAGTGAACAGATGCTGGAAAAGCTTCAAAGCAAGATCTGAAAAGTCTCTTTTTTCAGGAGCGCAGGTCATAAGTGGAAGCGTTTTGTTGCGTTTGCTTTGTAAAGCCGTGTTCATACATGCGTGAAGCACCGCGGGCGACCGCGAGGAGCTAGGAGCCAGGAGATAGGAGCCAGGAGCTAGGAGCTAGGAGCATGCACAAATACATGTACGCTCATCGTGCTGTTTGCTGAAGTATTCTCAGAAATACAGGAGGCGTGCAGACAACGAGTGTTACTGAAAGTCATTAACTGTAAACTCATATCCAATATTCATGGACAGACTTTATCCCCTTTATAGAATCCCTGTAAAGAAATAAATGTATTATAATGACACAAAGCTTGAAAGGTTGAATATCCTGTAAACCTTTCGGCTTCTAAGATCTCCTGTTTCTAAAGCATGTTGACCGGCTTTCTAAAACCCTGATATATTTTGTAAGAAATAAATCGTTATCTCACTTCTTGTCTGAAAAGCATATTTACAAACGTATATTTACAAACACGCAGAGGTGCTCGAGCGAGCGCCGCAAAGACTTCCTGCTGCGTGCACAACACACGCTCGTGCATCCTCGTGCTCGGGACATACGGCGAATATAAACCAGGCTTAAGACATCCCAGATGACCTTTTGAGTTTTCCAGATGTTAGAATATTGAATATGTTGCAACACGATGGTCAGTGGGCAGAGAGAGCGAACATGGTGGATAAACACGGCGTGGAAAAGTGACCCCTGCTCACTGGATCTGGGAAATGTCACCTCTTACACTGTTGTGCAGAAGATAGAACAGATTGTTCTCTCCTGGTGAGACGAATAGAGGGGAACAAGATGAGATGAACATTTTGGGTCCTAGTTCCTGCCATTAATACAGGAATGCTCCGTGTGACGGCTGTTTAAAGGTCATCACGTGTGTTACAGCTCTGCCTTCCATCAACACTGACGTTTATTGTGCGGCTTTCCTCTTCTTAATCGTTATTTATGTATATTTAGAATCCCATAGTTAAAACCAAATGACTGTTTGATTTTATTAGCATGACCTTTAAGGACAGGGAAGTTAATGTCAACATGTTGAAGGGTTTTGACCTGTGGCCTCAATCAGGCTGAACAGACTGCGTGTAATGAGGTGTGATGAGCTCCAGCCTCAGTAGTTACATTACCATACGCAGTCATAGCTGTATTTAGGCACGAATACTTTTCCTATTAGCTACATTCTTCTTAAAAGTGTCAGGTGAAGTTCTGCCAGCGTTCCCTGGAGTCACTATTATATAACATATTACTAGATTATAACTAGAGCTGGGTGACATGTTCAGAATCTTCTGCCTTCTATGGGTCATTTCCTGTCTTGATAACAATATCACAATATTAATTAGTAATTCAATGCATGAATAGTCTTTAAGAAATAACCACATGGCGAAACTTATTATAGACTCCTGAGTGAATTAAATACTTGACAAATTAAAAGTTACAGAACAGTTTCAAGTGAAATTGTAGAGAATTATAATTCTTTATATATATATATATATATATATATATACACCTTGTTTACAAGCATGCACATAAATGCAGAGTAATCAGATTTGACAATACTTTGACTCAACTACGCAGGTTTTCCTATAAGCGGAACAATAAAGCTGAATACATGAATATAATCCTGCACACTGCTGTTGGAAAACACCTTCACACATGAACACATTGTTTTCCACTGTCATTCTGCAGACAGAACCCTGTCCTGCTTCTTATTATCAGTTTAGACAACTTGATTGTGTTTAGTGATATCTCGAGAAGATGAATCATCATATCGGATCATCGCCCAGCCCTAATTCTAAGGCTGCTGCTGTCTGTAGGACGGAGAGAACATCTTCTACCTGGCTGTGGACGACATAGAGACGGACACTGAGCTCCTGATTGGCTACCTGGACAGTGATATGGAGGAGGAGGAGGAGGAAGAGGAGGAGGAGGTCATCAAAGACGACGATGAAAACAGTAAAGACGCTAAGCATCTTGTTGAAATGGGTACAGTGTTATGTTGCCTTATTTGTAATCCCGACCACTGATAATGAATTCATCATAGAGAATCACGCAGAACAGAGAGAATAGTTCGATCGGCGCTCATTGTGTGTGTGTGTGTGTGTGTGTGTGTGCACAGAACTGCTGATAAAGAAGGAGGACCACCCCTGCCTGCTGTGTGAGAGCAGCTTCCCCAGCGAGGAGATCCTGGCCGCTCACCTGCAGAGTCTGCACCAGAGGCCCAGCACGGAGGAGAAGGAGTTCAAGTGCAAAAACTGTGGCAAGAAGTTCCCCATCAAACAGGCTCTGCAGCGCCAGTGGGTCCTCTGTTCCACCGCCACACACTTTACTGACGCTACTGTGACGTTGAACTGCTCTGCACGCACACAAGAAGTCTGAAAAAGTTTCATTCAATTGGGCAGTAATTTCGGATTTAGATTACGTTATTGGAATTTAGAAGGATGATAATAATCTTAATATTAATAATAATAATAATAAACTTTATTTGTATATCATACAATAAATGCAGCGCAGAGGGCTTTACAAACAGGGGAATAGACAAAATGAACATAAAGTGTAGAATAATTAATGGAAAATAATAGTAAAAATAAGACTTCATACAATACATAACATAAGATGGAAAATAAAAACCCCTGAATAATAATACTAATAAAGTTGAGTACCCATGTCGTAGGATGCTCCACAAAAGAAACGGAACGTTCCGACATTTTATTTGTATGTGAGAGTTTAACGAGAATATTGATGATGAGGTTAGCTTAGCTTAGCACAAAGACTGGAAACAGGGGGAAACAGCTAGCCTGGCTCATCTAAAGCTCGCCCATTAATATGTTATATATATTTAATTCTTCCTGGACGAAGATACAGTCCAGCTCATCCCCCATAAAACCCACAAATTGTAGCGTTAACACCTTGGTTTTTGTTCAGATTAATGCTAGCTGTTTCCCCGTTTTCAGTCTTTATGCTAAGCTACGATAACCCTGTAGCTTTAAATTTAACATACAGACTTCTCATCCAACTCTGCAAGAAATCAAATACATTTATTTTGATCCTTTAATTAGATTTAATTATTTAATTTAATTAAAAAGAATGATTTCTTTTGTGTATTTTCCCCTACATACTGGTTTCATTTTTGATGTAAAATCTGATAATCGGAGGATATTTTCAGTAAGAATTCTTCATCCTGTATATCAGCCATCACCCTGATGTGTTAATTCCTATTTGGTATGTAATTAGTGTTTTTACTTTGAATCTTTCCTCAGCGTCTTGCATTGTTCGGAGTCACTGGACCCGTCAGGAGACTCTAAAGCGCACCAGTGCTCCCTGTGCCACAACACATTCAGCTCTATATCCAGGTGACAGGGAATCATTACCTGTAAAATGTACTATGTGCACATGCCATCTATCTCCCCAGAGGCACAGATACATGTCTCTCCTCCTCTTTCTTCTTCTTCTACACAGTTTCGTGCAGCACAAAGAGGCCTGTAAGGGAGACGCCAGGTTCATCTGTAAAGCAGAGAGCTGCGGAAAAAGATTCAAGAGCAAGGACGCTCTGAAGAAGCACAAAGGAAATGTTCACACAGGTCTGTGGTGTTCTCTGTCTCTAACACACGTATCCACATGCATAGCACTTCCCTTTTTTTATAAAGAGTCATGTAATGAAGTTAATTGTCCATTAGCAGCCTCAGCACTGAAGGAACTGCAGTAACTGTACTTGGCCTCGATCAGTTAAAATCTCTGCAATGTTCAGACACATCTCTAATTACTTGCGCTGCATAATAGCTGACCTGTGTGTTCTGGGGCGGCTCACTCCTTCATATAATTGGACTTCCATAGCTATTTATGATGGGATGTAGGGCAGCGGGGATCTGCGCAGCCTCGCACGAGAATCAAGTATCAACCCGAGATTCAGACGTTCATCTCAGAGGCTGGTGGAGACCCGGCCCTTTATGTTGTACCAATGTGGTGTGTGTGTGTGTGTGTGTGTGTGTGTGTGTGTGTGTGTGTGTGTGTGTAATGTAAAAATAAGGCCTTCATTTGTATTGAAATGTCTTGAATCAACCTTTCAAAAGCCCAACAAAGTGCTCAGACACGGGAAGTTGGATTTTATGAATATTTTCTTCTGATAATTTAAAATCTCAAAAATATTTGGTAACATACATTTTTTAAATAATTTACCGAATTCTTCTCTCAAGACCGCATGATATCACAGCATCGCGGAGCCATCAGCACTCAGATTTAGTTTGTGGTCGGGGAGTTAACAGCAGATTTACTGTCTGCTCACCAGCTACCATTGGGGAAGTGCAAGTTATCCAACCAAGACTTTGCGGTTTACGCGGCATGGTGTGTTTCCTGCAGGAAGTTATTGTAAATGTGCTCTTAAAGCTACATCATGTGATTTAGCGCCCCAACACTTTCACACCGCTGTCGTGACTATGCACTGACGTAACGTTACACCTGCATTTGTTATCATTACATTACTTACTTATGATCAAAACTCTGCTAACAGTCAAACATCGAGTAAAGCTTTCAGTCCATCAGAGCAGCCGGAGGAAACTTTTTCTACATAAAATATGGTTCGGTTTCACCAACTTAGTACCAGAAAGCCTTCCGCACGTCTCCCGTACCACCCGCTCACTAAAGTTACATGTTGCAAGAACAGAGTTAAGTCAAGCTGTTATTCTAAGGTAAAATAGTGACATCATTGATCGCAAACTTTTGTTATCAGTCCCGCAGGTCAGGTTTGGTCAATCTTTTCTTTCCTTTGCAGGGAGTGCACGTCGGAAACTCACGTGCACTATATGCAACAGAAAGTGCTCGTCCTCTCTGAACCTACAGGAACACAGAAAGGTGAGGCTGCATCCTTCTACTGTACGCCTCCGATGACCCCAACAGATACTTTGGGATCCGACAGGATTTACTCAGCTTTCGCAGTTTTGCCTGATCCATCTTTACTCTGATGTCTCTTTTATGCTGAGTCTGGCTGTGCAGCAGAATCCATCGCACTCTTTCTGTAACCCAGTCTGACCTGTTAATCTCGTCTCTGCTTCCTGAGCCTCTGGGTTCACTTTGCTCACGTTATTCCCTCTCCACGCTCTTCCAGATAAATTCATGGAGACAAAGAGCAGAAGGCTGCTTTCCTTTTCACTCACACAGGTCTTGTGAAATTGAAGAGGCTGTGTTGGCAGACAATAAGGTTTGAACCTTGGCGTCAGGATCCTCTCTCTTATTGATGGGCTACAGATCTGAACAGGGAATGTTTTTATACGAACAGATATTTGTGTTGGTTGTGTATTGGATCAAATAAGTTCAGTGGATTTTACATTTGATTCTAAGTAATCTATGACTGAATATTTCTTCCACTTTAAGATGTTTCAATGCAATACTGGTTTGACCGGGATTTAGAAAAACAAACATTTCTATAGATAGAGCTTCAAAACAGAAAAATAAGTAAGTAAGTAAAAGTTTAAAAGCTGTTTCCAGCCTCTCAAATATGGAGGTTTTCTGCTTTTCTGTGTTTCATATCTTATTAAAGTGACAGAACAAGACTTTGAGGAACTGCGATGAACATTTATCACATTTTGTACACCAAACCATTAATCTGCAGATTAATCTTTCTTTATCATTTATTAATAAACATTCCTCAGTAATGAATTGTACCTATCACCCAGATTAATCAACAGCTATTAATCAACCCTGTCACTTTATTCATCACAGCCTCCAATCTGCTCAACACTTGGCGTCACCTGGAAGTTGTGACACAGTTGTGCAGCGCATCATTATTCTCCACTTTCAGACCTCCAGGGTATTTTAAAATAGGCGTATGTAATATTCCTGCGTGGCCTCCTCGTGTGTCTATGGGCCAGTTCTGCTGTTATGACATGATGTCCAATCATGCACTACTGTCTGAACGCTTATAGAGCTGAGATGTGTTTCTTTACATTTAGGTCAGCCGTACATTTAGATTTTGACAAAGGATTTTTTTCCCACATGTAACAGAGTTGTTCAGAATAATTGAGTCCTGACAAAGTGTTATAATAATAAATATGTCACATATTGTATTCTTACAGCTTCCGTCAAAGACATTGGGACATTCTTGCAGAGCAGCAATCACACTTCCCACAAAGCAGCTTAAATCTGCCTTTATTTAACATCATTTAGCTGAACAAGCTTCTGCAGCAGTGACAAGAGGAGCTGCTTCACATTAGCATATGCTATTGTAGCTGTAAGACGGGGAATTATTGAATGTGCAATTACTGGAGCTATGCTCTACAGCAGAAAAAGGATTGGAACTTTTCATCACTTTAATTGCTTTTCTGTCAGCAGACATCAGTCTAATGAAAACGGACAAGATTTAGTTTCCGTTGACGATCGCAGACCCTGATCCCTCAACTTTTACATGCTCTCTACCCTGAGTCTTTTACTTTTCTCTTGTAGGTACATGAAATACTCGACTGCCACGCGTGCGACAAGAAGTTCATTTCTACGAATCAGCTAAAACGTCACATGATCACACACTCCGGTAAGAAAAGTGTGCATTAAACACATCGCTCCTTCACTTTATACGTCTCTGTTTACCACAATGCATCTGTCCTAATGTTGACAGAGAAGCGCCCGTACACCTGTGAGATCTGCAGTCGTTCCTTCAAGCGCCTGGACCAGGTCACGGCTCATAAGATCATCCACAGCGAGGACAAACCGTACAAATGTAAGCTGTGTGGGAAGGAGTTCGCCCACCGCAACGTCTACAAGAACCACAAGAAGGTGAGCAGCGGCTTTCACTGCCAGTTAAAGGTGTAATATGAAACATTCAGCATTCAAATGTGTAATAACCCCAGGCCTGTCCTCTATATGTAGAGCTGTGCTCTATGTGTAGAGCTGTGCTCTATATGTAGAGTTCTGTTCTATATGTAGAGTTCTGTTCTATATGTAGAGTTCTGTTCTATATATAGAGCGTTGTGTTCTATATGTAGAGCTGTGTTCTATATGTAGAGTTGTGTCCTATATGTAGAGCTGTGTTCTATATGTAGAGTTGTGTTCTATATGTAGAGCTGTGTTCTATATGTAGAGTTGTGTTCTATATGTAGCGTTGTGTTCTATATGTAGTGTTCTATATGTAGAGTTGTGTTCTATATGTAGAGTTGTGTTCTATATGTAGAGCGTTGTGTTCTATATGTAGAGCTGTGTTCTATATGTAGAGTTGTGTTCTATATGTAGAGTGTGTTCTATATGTAGAGTTGTGTTCTATATGTAGAGTTGTGTTCTATATGTAGAGAGTTGTGTTCTACATGTAGAGTTGTGTTCTATATGTAGAGCTGTGTTCTATATGTAGAGTTGTGTTCTATATGTAG
>CALSBV010011200.1:9832488-9847217 GCA_943590825.1 Bovichtus diacanthus | reverse complement strand
CCTGAGCTCCCCCCTGTTTACTTTTGAGATTGAGATGTCACTCAGATAGATAGGTCGGGCATGGAGAGGGTGGGGGGGCAGAAAAACAGAAGCACTTTGAACTTAAAGCCCCTCGAGCTGCTTGTCCTCATCAAGTAAACAAACCAAATCTGCCACGGAGCCTTCTGCATGATCCTCTCACATCCATCTCAGAAGCTTCATCCACATCCCCACTGAGGGGGGGTGGGTGGGCTCCTCAGCTCTGTAAACACACTGCTCTCTCTCTGCAGACCCACTCTGAGGAAAGACCCTTCCAGTGTGACGAGTGCAAAGCTTTGTTCCGCACCCCCTTCTCTCTGCAGCGCCACTTGCTCATCCACAACAGTAAGTAATCTGTGTCCATGAAGCAGAGCTGCAGCCGTGTGCTCTGCTTCACAGTTCCTGCACGGCCCAGGACAAAGTTAATCTTATATTCTCTCTTATTCATAGTTTAAATTTCTAGTTAGGAATACCAAAAGTTATTTTATACGTCAAGTCCAATAACGTAATGGTTCCTGTGGAAGAGATGTTTTTTGTAATAGATTACTTTATCCCTCCTGGAGTTTGATTGAGCCATGTAGAATAGTAACCATTTTATGTGTTCAGATTAAAGGCAGATTACATGAGGGGTGTAAGAAAATGATGATACATTATCACGATATTATTGTTCTACAATAACGTATGGATTCTCAAAAGAACTGTATCCATTTTTAATGACTTTATATGCAAAGATTCATGGCAGAACAGCTCAGATGTTTGATGTCACAGGGACTGTGATAGATGCAGGTCCCACTGTTCTGCTTGCATTGAAAAGCTTCATTGTTTTACTCCGATTGTTTGCATATGATGGTGTGTTTTATGTTGGTATAATTTTCCTAAAATTAGATTTTTAAAAATCGCAATATATGGCATTGCTTACAGTATGGTAATATATATTGAATATTAACCCCTGTATCATGATACGTATCGTCAGATACATACAAAGTCAATGCAAAGACAACAATTCACGCTGAGAGCGGCGACTATGCGTCCGAGCAAGTTGAAATGTTTTAACTTGAATGAAAAATTAGCGAAAGCCCATCAGCGCTCAAATTCTCTTAAAGTCCCCGAGAATCAGAACGTTTTTGTCGTCATCTGGGGGCGAAGCTCTAGATAGAAGAGAAAAGCAGAAGCAGCGTCAGTGTTTGTTCGGGTCTTTGTCGAGGGCGAAACACACGTATTCAAAAACCTTTGGAAGAAAAGTTCTGACACTGACTGCAATCGAGAAAAATAATCTCCAACTATTTTGATAATCGATTAATCCTTAAAGTAATTTTTCATGCAAAAATGTTTGCAAAATCTTTTTCTGTTTTCTATCATATTAAAGTGAATATCTTTGGGTTTTTGGAGCGACAAAACAAGACATCATAACCGCACCAAACGTTGCCTTCAGGACACTTTAGAGAGCGTTCAGCTTGTGTCCCTGCAGACTTCTCTCGCCTGTCCGTGGAGCTGCACTGGAGTCTTGGCAGGATGCATCATGGTCCTCCAGTCCAGCCAGATAACAAAGAGATTGTAAAGCTCGAGGCATTTCCTGCCGCTGTCTCAGGAGGCAGGCCATATAATAGCAGGACTCGTATTATGTATCGAGTTCTACACAGAATGTGGGGCGGGAGGATCCAGTGTGTGATTTCACTGCAGGTGAGAGAGCAGACATGCTGTAGAGTAAGTGTCCGTCTCTCTGAGTTCATGCGAGCGCTCCACGTCAGCTCTGCAGCCGTCGTCTCAGGGAGAAAATGAAGCACGAATGAGCCTCATACAAGAACATTTTTAATTTCTTACCCTAAATGTCTCTTTTTACCGTGAGGTTTGGTACTATGAGCGTTCCAAGTCCGACTCACCGAACTCTCTTTGACTGGCTGATTTCAAATGAATCAAAGCCAGCTGTTCACTGGGAGGTGCACGTTCAGGAGATTTGATTATTAGCATAATTCATGCTCACACATGTCTATATTAGGCTACTTATTCTGCTCCCTTTGTGTGAACGTGTCATTCATAAAGAGGAGTAAAAAGAAGAGTCCGGACAAAAACAATGTCACACTGTGAGTTTTAAAAAATCAGCTATAAAATATGAATAAGCTGTCGTCTTGCACGTTCAGGTGTTATGATGGATGATCCTCAAAGCGACGGAGACTCTCAGTCTGCTGTCGGAGGAATTAACAAACCAAGATTAAATTTGGATTACGTTTCTTTTAGGATTTCTTTAATTTCGGTAACATATTTAAACGCTCAGATTCAGGCACTATGCATTATTCTGAGGTCGCACAATAGTTTTTTACAAAGAACAGATCTGTAGGTGTGTGTGGTAATGAAACCTGCACAGCACATTAATGCAGGTCTGCAACTCAGAGTTATTATCCATTAATCTGCTGATTCATTTCTCAATTAATTAGTTAGTTGTTTGGTCTATAAAATAGTGAAAAATGTCGAACAGTGTTTCCCCAAAAATGTTGACGATGACGTTCTCAAAAGTCTTGTTTTGTCCACAACTCAAAGATACTCAGTTTACTGTCACAGAGGACTAAAGGAACCAGAGAATATTCACATTAAAGAAGCTGGAATCAGAGAATTTAGACTGAAATAAATTCTCAAACCAATGTACCAAATAGTTGGTGACTAATTTGATCGACAACTAATTAATTCATCTTTGCAATTCTAACTTTTAGTTGTTGTAAGACCTCGAGATCCTGAGTGTGCGTGTGTGTGTGTGTGTGTGTGTGTGTAGGAGCATGGTTCCATAGCAGACTGAAGCCCTGCTGTAAGTAATAATGAAATCTTTATGTGAGGGTGTCGTTGACATTAATAATCATCAAGTGAGTGTTTCCATGTGATTAGAAACACAATGGACACAGCTCACAGTGCTGTCCCGCTTCATTGAGCTGACCATCAACGGCCTTGGTAACAGGAGAATGAGCACAAGCTCCCGTCACACACGCACGCACGTACGCACGCACACACACACACACACACACCAAACTGCTCTGTGGAAATTGAATGATCTCCATATAATGGAAACAACCACTGCTCAACAATAGAGGCTGTTGTATACAGACGGAGAGCCGAGGCGTGAAGGGAAACATCAGGCTGCTCTGTGAACAGCTGACATGGTGCCGTCTGAGCACTGTCTGTCTGCACTTTTAGTGCTTGTCAGTGCAATGATTAATACAATAAGGCATGCTTTTTTGAACCATTTGACGGTCAGAATGAAACACATGGCAGAGCAGTTTGTTTTACGGCTTCCCCTGGGATGTGTTCAGCTACAGATGCACAATAAAGAATCACTTCTGCTAAAAAAACACAAACCCAAGCAGACTTCTCTGAGGAGCTTTGTTCAGGGTCGTCTGGTGCCATGAAACACCCCTCTTTGTATTTTTCTGCCCGCACAATCGTCCAGTGAAATTGGGTCCCCTCTTGCTGTGCGTGATGACTGTGTGTTTAGAGGAGCAACAATAGAAAACTGCAAATGGCTCTTCCAAATGTTCCTCTGTCCTTGCTGCAGGTGAGCGGACATTCAAGTGTGACCAGTGCGACGCCACCTTCAAGAGGAAGGACACGCTCAACGTCCACATCCAGGTGGTGCACGACGGCCATAAGAAGTATAAGTGCGACCTGTGTGAGAAGGCCTTTGTCACTCCTTCAGTCCTCAAGAGCCACAAGAAGGTGAATGAAAAGAGCTTTCAGACGGCTTCAATCACACTCAGTGATTGCAGGTCTGCCAGCCGTCACTTTGTCTCCAAATTGAGTTCAAGCTACATTTATTTGAAATGCACACAGTTCAAACATAACAGTTGGAAAATACCTTATGAAACCTTGCAAAACTGAGTTAGAATATTATTTTCTTGTTTTTCAAACTTCAATCTTCTGCTCGCCTACCAAAGTTGTTGTTTTTTCAATCCTCTTCCACGGGAGCGCCCCGTGTTTTCACTTTGCCACGAACACCAGCAGCGTGACGAGGCGTCGATACGGCGCAGGACGCTGCACGTTTGGTGTAACTTTGTGTAAAACGCTGCGCCCGTCACTGTCCAATCAAAGGGGGGGAGGGGCGGGACTAATACCTCAAAGAACCGGGCTCTGTCTAACTTCAGCTCGTGGACCCACACTGACCGGCAGCTCCGGAGGGTTCTGCAGCGCTTTGGTGGACACGAGCCTATACTTTAAAAGAGAGGAGACATTTCCATTGTTTCACATCCAGACTTTCTCCTGTTCTCACGAAAGTGATGCAGCTAACTGTTGTAATATCTTGGTCTGTCAAAGCTGGCGGGGACATCCATCTTTACCGTGGCTGCCCATGAAGGCTTGGAAATCAATTCCTATGTTGATTAGAAATGGCAGTTAGTCCATTAGCTCCGCAGGGTTTCAAAACCCCGAAACAGATCTCGCTGCAGATTATGAGCCTTAAATCTGACAACGTCCGGTGCGGTTATGGATCAAGATTGAAACCAAACAGCTTCTTGGCACAAGGCAAAAGAAAATGTCTCGGAGGTTGTCTCAGAACAGTAGGGCTGAGGAAAGGCATGTTGAACCGTCTCGCTGCTGCAAGATCTGGCCTTGATCAAAGCCAGGTTACTGAGGAGAGGACACCTCGCCGTGTTTACATGCGCAGAGTAACGCTGCTGCACACACTGTTGTTGAGCTCTTATTCAATGCACACCTTGATGCTCTGCAAACTTTGGCCCTGAAATAATCACAAATAGTTCTCACAGGCTTCTTTAGTTAGGCTGAAAACTAACCGTGGCTCTGTGCACCATGACGGACTTTACACATACTGTATGATGGGAATCATATGTGTAGAAGTTACATGGAGGAAGATAAGTAACTTTTTATATCTGATCCAGGTTTCTTAGATCACAGAATGATCTTAGCGTCATTAATCTCTTTTATTTTTGTATTATTATTCTAACAGAGTTATGATGCTTTTGAGTCGGGCTGAAACTAACCATTCTTTTCATTATAGATTAATCCGACATTTATTTATTGGATTGGTTTGAAAGATGCAAAGTTGACCTTTTCAAATAGTTTGTCTGAACATATTAAATGTACACAGCTGTATGACTCGTCACATCTGACTATCTGTCACCAGCTAATATTTGGCGTTTTTTAATAGAAAATGACTGAAATAACTGATCAATAATCAAAATAGTTTCCTACTCAAGACAGGACAGAATAGGATGTAAAACTCTTGGTTTTCCTGAACTTTACTCATACATGCAGCAGTTTCTTGTGAATATGGCTGAAACTAACGATTACTTTAATTATTGATTAATAGTTTGTTGTATTAAATGTCAGAAAATAGTGAAACATGTCCATCCCAGTATCTCAGAGTCCAAGGTTTGTCTTCAAATGTCTTGTTCACTTTAACTTGATATAAAACAGAGAAAAGCAGCAAATCTCCATATTTGAGGCTGAAAACAGCTTTTAAAGACATTTCTGCAGGAAACATTACTTTAAAGATGAATTAAAGATAATTGCTAAATATTTTTCTTGTAATCGATTAGTCGACTAAACGTTGGCGCTCTCCTGTTAATGAACAGCAGTGCGTGAGTTATTCATGGAGCTCTTGTGTTACAGTCAGTATGCAGTATGCTTTCATATCTATCTATATGTATATATACTGTATATATATATATATATATATATATATATGAGAGGTGCATGTACTGTATGTCTCACATCTTTCTGTGCTACTCTGGAAGAATGAATGAATGAAGATGACACGTTGGCTTTTGAGTAGTTACAGGCTCACAGAACAATTATGTACAAAACTCAGAATAATTACCTACAGCTTCCAATAAATCCCACACTTATGGTTGGTAACGTGACGTTAGTGGCTGTCTGCCTGTGAGGGTATAATAATAACAATAATGATGTTTTCTCTGTTGTACAAACAACTACCTAAATAATGCAACGCTGGCCCATCTGGGACACATGTGTTCGTATGTATGTGGATTTGTTTGTGCATGTGGGTGTGTAAGTGTCTGTGTGTGTGCGTGTGTGTGTGTGTGTGTGTGTGTGTTTGTGTGAGCCTTTGTAAGGAAACACCCGAGGTGTCAGAGGGACACAGTGGGGTGATGGAGGAAAGGATGGGGGCCCAGAGAGGAGGTGTTCCTGTATTGTTGTACTGCTGTTGAAGCTGTCGCTCTGAGTTTGAGCTTTCAGACTCACGATTATTCTGGGGAATCTACACCAGGCCAGGAGGAGGAACTCAGTTAGAGTGTACTTTACAGCAAGGAGAGAGTGGATGAGAGGGGCGAGGGGGAAGGGGTGGGGGGGAAAGGTTGTACATGCTTTCCACATGCTCCTCTTCCCTGTTTGCATGTGCACAGAGCTCAACACTGTGGACTGCTTGGAGGTGAAGGGAGAGGAAGAAGAGGGAGGAGGAGGAGGAGATGAATGCATACGTGCACCCTGGCCTTTAGTCCCCCCGGGCTTTGGACTCGCCTGTGTTCTTTGATCCTGCCTCCAGGGCCGCTCAGTGGATCCACTGTCATGAGAACATGTGCATCTCCATTCACCGAGTCCACCAGCGAGTGGAGCTTTATAGTGGAAAGCTGCGTTCACCCCGACCTCTCTGGTCCAGGACCGTCAAGTGAACTCTGCAGTCATACCCTTCATTACAAATATCTTCTTTTCCTGTTTTGATTACTGGTGAACTACAAGTAACTACTTTTTTTCAGACAAAAAAACGTGTCACTCCTGTAGCTGTAACCAGTGTAGCATGAACGTAGGGGGAGTTAGCAAGCTAGCTAGCTAACTAGACAACCGCTAAATAAGTCAAATGAACCACTGTTGTCACTGTGAGCAGCCGACTGTAGGACCAATAATCTAATCTTTGGTTTACAATTTCTGGATCGTTTGAGTTTTGCCTTTTGTGAACGTAAACCGAACAAAAAGGAAATTGAAACGATGCTTCATCCTCCTTTAGGTGTGACTTACTTCATTCTCTCTGGACTCATCGTACAGACATGACCTCGAGCATCTTTACGTTATCTCGATTTATAACATGATATATGTTTTAATTGTTTAGGATATTTTGATATTTGTTTCACATTCCAATTCCAATGTCTGAATATTCTTAAGGGTTAAAGGTTCGTAGCTCTTTGAAAGGATGTGCATTATATCAGTGACTCGAAATGTTCTTCTATCTGGGACAATATATCATCCAACAGAAGTAGTTATGGTGACAGCGCTGTTAGAAAAGTGGAATGTACATTCTGGAGTTTTTTTCAGCAAACGAAAAAAAGGTGGTTGTATGATTGCTTTGAAGATAGAGCATGATGGAGTTTAATGTTCTACTTCTGGTAATGTTCTGATGAGTATCTGATACATATAATGTTCTTAAGATTGAATCCCAGCTGTCCAACGTAGGGACGAGAGGATGGACGTTACACATGTTTTTCTTAACATCAACCACTCGTCTGTTTTATCATTTTCTCTGGCAGACGCACACAGGGGAGAAAGAGAAGATCTGCCCGTACTGCGGACAAAAGTTTGCCAGCAACGGCACACTGAGGGTCCACATCCGCAGCCATACAGGTCAGTGGGCCTGCACAGGTGAACAGCAGCGATGTGGAGTATCACCATCACACATGTCCTCACAGCTACAAGGGTTATCTGCATCTTAGGCTCATTTGATTTCTTTACATTGTATGTCTGATGCAGAACATCAGAGACCATTTCCCCCTCAAATCTATTGTGTTTCACTTCATTCATTCACAATACTTTGTGTTTGTTTCCATATTTGTCCGTGTGAGGCTTGAAAGTCGTTGGTGATAGTTTAAGAGAATTCTGGGTCTTTGTTGGCAGCTGAGGTTTGAACGAGCTGGAGACGGGAGATGGCCCCAAACACAGGATATTACAATTATCCAGTCGGACGAATAAAAGCATGGATGACTCTTTCAGGGGCCGCTTGATATAAAAAGGTTTTTACTTCTGTAATATTCCTAAAGCCTTGGTGAGTTTCATGTCAAAACAAAGCTCAGAGTCAAAGGTCTCCCCCAGATTACGGGCGGAAGACTGGACGTTGGAGGACACAATACATAACCTGAGGACATGAGTCTGTGTCGCTGCCAGAGACTTAAAGTTGTGTGTCGTCTGCATAACAATAGAAATAAATATAAAGATGACATCCCTATTTCTAATTCAAGGATTCAAGAATCATTTATTGTCATGATGCAACACAGGGTTGCAAAAAAGAAATGCAGTTGCAGCTTAATCCATTATGATACATACGAACAGACAACACGGAACAAAAACAGCGCTGGAGCATTTCTTGAATTTGCAACAGGAGGAACGTAAAGACACAAAAACAAAAGTGAATTCTCTGCACAGAGAAATGTGCTCAACCATGAGACAGCAGGGAAATGAATCCCACCTGTAAAGCTCTGATTGGTTGTCTGGAAGCAGGCCACTAAATACCAGCACCATGTCTCTCGTACCATCTTTACACCCCTGCACTGTCCCAACAACATAACACAGCACACTATTGATATTAGAGAATTCCTACATGATGGTGCACTGCTTGTTGCAGTCTTTGCTCTGCCACAAAAAATAGAGCCCTGGATGTTCATTAAACTGCCTAAACTGGAAAGCTACACATTCCTTCGTGTTTCCTTACCAACAGACTGGTGCAGAGAGCTGGCACACACACACACACACACACACACACACACACACACACACACACTTCTTGGCCTCTAAACTCCTTCACTCACTCTTTCTGTCTCTCTGCCCGCTCCTGGCTGTCTCCCTCTCTTCCTCACTCTACTGGACTTCATGTTGTCTTCTCACTGTTCTCTTGTTTTTTGGGTGATTGAATCAAATATTTCCAACAATTTTCCTCTCTCCTGTCATGGCGTCGTCTCCCCTTTGAGCAGCGTCAGCTTGTGTTTGTCTGCCAGAAGCTTCATAAACTGACTTTTTATCCAGTTTTAAGACACTTTTTACATCTTGGTGCTTTTTAACTCTATATTTGAAGCGGATGAAGGATTTTAGTCCTCGGACGTCTGGATCTTAAGTTCTCAGAGAAACAAGCTGAACAAACGTTAGCGGCAGCCGAACAGCGTGAAGGAGAAACTCTGCTGTTTAACCTCAAACTGCTTCATTCACTGTTTTTACTGCTTTGAATGAGGAGAGGAGGAGAAACTGTGGAGGATTCTGCTGCTGCACCAGGAACACTGAAGGAACCCTAACTCCCATGATGCACCGCTGCTGCACCACTACACCAAACTCCAGCTTTTACTGTTGTTTTCATTCAGAGACCCCGAGTGGCAGAAAACGACTTCACGTTGCCTATGAAACATCGACCCCTCCTGACGTGTCTTCCTGTTGAGTCCAGGTAGAGACACGTCATCATCACCGGCACACATAGAGCTCCTAATTAGAAAATCAACAACCTAATACAGTCAGTGTTTAAATCGTGCTTCAGTCAATCACATAGACCTTCCTGTCAGGTGTCGACAAGATTAGTGTGTCAGAATGTGTGTGTGTGTGTGAGTGTGTGTGTGGTGGCAGGACGACGGTCCTACCACACTTTGTCAACAGCGTCCTTTGTATCCGTGTGTTTGTGAGCTGTGTGTGTTTCCGTACATGCGTATGTGTGGAGGACAGACCAGCAGAAAGAGAGAATGTCTTCCAGTGTGGGCCGCGGCTCAGTCTGATTGTATTTATATAGAATAAACAAAAGAGAGGAATGCTGGGGGAGGGGTGGGAGCCGAGGGGACACCTCAAAGAAAGAAAGGAGTAAAGAGAGAAAAGACCACTCCAAGAAAGCATCCAGCCGGATGACCCGTGACCCTGACTGGCTGTAAATCTGTCCCCTCATTCTATAGATGGGGATTTTTTTTGTTTGTTGCGTTTTTGTGTGAGAGGAAAAAATAAGCTTTGGAGAAAGTCTTTCCCTGAGCGACAAGACTCATGTTGTTCTCAGACAGTGGGAGTAACGTCATGGGCACACACACGCATGTAGAGTGTGTGATACTTGTGTAATTTAATGTACGTAAAACTCTTAAACATTTCTGCCCCCAGCTGAGCTAAAGACCTTTAAATCGACGGCTTCTCTGGATGGCAGACAGGAAAGCTGGATGTTGTTTGTCTTCCTGCTTCACAGGAACAAGTCACCATTGATTATTTACCTGCTAAACACAGGGGACTTTGTACGGATTCCTCGGAGATTTCCTCCCCTATCATTTTACCCAGAAATACCAGAGAGCATTATGGGAGGAATAGATTAAAGAACATCATTTTGTGAGTGTTAAGTAGCTGGCAGGACGCGTACTCTATGTTTGACTTGGATTTTATTTCTATTAAATTTGGTTAGAACATCGTGTTGAGCTCAAACAAATTAGTTGTCGAGCCACAGAGGCGGGCGTCTTCTCCGAGAGCAGCCTTTATGAGATCACCCATAAAATGTGAGCTGTCAAAAACTTGGACGAGGAAGTTGAAGACGTTGTGGAACTCAGTAGTCATGATGGATGTTTCTATCATTTTCTTTTTGGCCCCGCTGTGTGTCCCTCCCCACATCACAGCCCAGTGAGAGTAGATTTTCCCACCATGTGTGTGCCATGATGTGGTAAATAAATAACCGTAGTGGGGTCATGAAAATTATTTGTGCCAAGGGAAATGTTGACAGAAGCCAGTGCCTCGGTGTCATACTGACATCATAGCACATCAGCGTAAACCCCATGAGCTGCGCTGCAACAAATTGGTGTGGCATGTTAACCCCAAAAAATGCTGATTTTGTGTTTATGTTGTATTATGAATCAAGCTTAAATTTTTTTTTTACTTTTTCCACATGCTCAGACAGACCTGGGTCTCCGGTGTGTTTGCACAGGTTTTATAGTCGAAAAGGGAACTTTTGAGCTCCAGAAATATCAGAAGAATCAGATTTGCACGTTGTCCGGAGTGTGTAGGGACAGCAGCAGACTGTCCGTGTCGGAAGAGGAAATACTGCGTTAGGTTCAACGTCTGAATTTGTCAGAGGATTTCCTCGTCTCTCCAGTTAGACATTTTTGTCGGCGTCTTCGTGTAAATGACCCTTCTTCTTCTGCGTCACCTTGTGGACTCTCCGGACAACGAGCGGCTCAGTCATGACTCAGACTCTGTGCTCGGGAGCTGATGCAGTGCACGTGTGAAAGGAGCTTCATATAGTCATAACATCGTCATCATAACCAACACATTTCTTTCTCGGGTACACGTTCTCTCCCTCTCTCTCTCCATGAGCACCAACATTGGATATTGTTGGGACCACACACACATTCCGTCAAACACACTTTAGAGAATTTATAGCAAACTAGATTTTTCCTTCTTTACACAAGTAAACAGTAATTCATAATAAACATAAAACCTTGTCTGCATGACCTTAAATGAGTTATTTATCCATCTATTATCATTCTCTGCCAAGGCAGATTTCTACTTTCACCGAGGTTTACGTTTGATTTCATGCACCATTTTATCACACACACACTTCATTATGGTTCCTGAAGTGTTTGGAGATTTTGTTTTGGCCACATTTTATGCAGCGGCATGAATTGTACGTGCCTGTGGCTCTGCACTGCACTGTTACTGTATCGTACTTGCTTTCGCTTTAGGTGATGAACCTTTGCACTTCCTGACATTATTTATATACGCTATTTTTTTCCGAGTTTTACTTTACGAGGAAAAGTCTGGAGGACTGGAGGAGCAACATGGAGGAGCAACACTGATTGTCAAACCTTTGTTGAGTTATTCTCAGCTTGTATGCAGGAGATAATGCACATACAGGCCAGAGCCAGGTGTCTGGTTTTCTTCAGAGACTTAGAGTAAGGACAGGTTGTTCTACACTTTGGACTACAGATGAGAAGAAAAGTAGCCCCGCCTCACCGAACTGAAGCTTGTGTTATAGTTGTGTACGACCTGAAGCATGTTAACGTCAGTAAATCATGGCCAATTGTGAAACATTTGGATAATTATACAAATGGCCATGCCAGAAAACGTTCCTATAAATCATTCTATGTGCATTTCCAGTAATGTGTTTTACGTTGAATTTCTGTAATAGATATTGCTCTGAGGCACAGAGGAAGAAGGCAGCTGTAAAAAAGTGTTTTTATTTATTATTAACTGTTTCTCTTTCATGCAAAAAGCAACTTGTTCTTGGAAAGTACCGTCTGGATTGTATAAACATGCACTAGCTCTCCGCCTGGCACTGGACGAACGATACTAATTGTCTCGATCATGGTGTCATTAGTTATGTTAATTATACGCAGCTATATTTTGATGTTTGAATGCTACACACTGCAGCTCTAAGTGGTCTCACGACAGAATAAATGCCCTCAAATGGACATCTGGTAGAACTCTGGAGTCACTGAACCTATTTACGCACAGAGGATTTTGTTTGTCCTTGTGATGAATGTGCTTCACTATCTGAACTCTTTCTTTGGTGCCGTGCAGACGCTTAAAGACCCCCTCCCCTCAAAGACGTGTTTTTCTCATGTGTATGTCCCCAGAAGTGTCTTATCTTGACTTTACTGACTTGTGTCACTAGAGAGGTGTTTTCACATTCCTCTGCTGAAGGGATAAGTCTGCACTTCTCTAAGATCTGAGACCTGAACCTACCCAGGACAAGCTACATGAGACAGAGACAGCCCAGCTGTCTAATATGCATATACTAAAAACGTGTTTGACACAACACCAGCACAGAAGTCTTACATTTCACCGGCCTTAACCTGTAGGAACTCTGCATGAAAACAAACGAAGCTAACGACGCTCACTGTTTCTGATACGTCTGCTAGTCCCGGTGCACAACAGACTTTTGACGTGGAAACGCATGTTAAAGAAATATGAATCATAACAGTATCATCACATACTTCAAAACGTGGCAGAAAGCGAACTGTTATTTGGATCGAGGATTGTGTTTGTGAGACGCGTCAGGAGTTCAGATCCGCTGCATGTGCGGTAAGGCGAGCCTGTCTGATACCTTCGCATGGGCAACTTTAAGGGAATTGTTTGAGGAAGTGAGAACTCTACCGAGACCCTCGCTATAATGGAGAGGTCAAGTGTAAAAGTTGTTTGGCGTTCCTACGGCTCATCAAAGGCGATCTCATATCATCTCCAACACACTGATATCACGTTACCTCGCCGGCCTCTGTCGGCATGTGACACGGGAGAAGGACGGTGGCCCTCCACTGTCTGCCTCTACTGGAGGAAGCCAGGAATTCTTTTCTGACGGACAGCACTAATGTCTTTCAGACCGGAGCCCCGAAGCTACAAAGCGCTCTCCATAACACGAGGGCTGTGTGGCAGGCAAAACGACAAAGCTGACCATCTGCTAAGCAGACACGCGGCCGTACGCACACACATACAACACACAAGGGGTGCCAAACGGATCGATTAGCAGACAAGGAGTGTGAGGGCCACAGCAGGGGCCGGGGGAGACACCCAGGGTCAAAGAGACGGTGTACTGTTTCAGCACATGCTAAATCAGTTACCATCTCCACACACATAAAGCCCGGGCTCAGTGCTGCAGCCACCCCGCATAATCCCCAAACAATCTGGCTCAATCTGGAGAATAAGTGGAGGGTTTCCAGTTACAGTAACACTCAGCCCAGCAGACAGCGAGCCCCTCGCACGGAGAACAGAGAGCCATGTTGCAAGAATGTTACAATTCAGGTTCCAGAGTAGCATCTGTTTATTTCCTGTTTGGCTAAAGGATTGAGTTGCCGTGGTGGAAAGCTATGACATGTTGAACAAAAGTGGGATATGTCATCTATACGTGACCGTATTTATGAATGACCTCTTTTACAATATCAAATACCATAATTTTCTCTGTTTGCATTTTCCAGATGAGGCGCACATGTCCAGAACCGCAGTGTGCAGGTTAAGTAGGTGAATTGGTGTGCACTTATTGCGAGCCTCTGGGTTAGCAGGGCGTGGTTGTCTGTGCTGTGTATTAACCGACGATAACCCGCTCCTGGGAGGGATGTGATCCAAGCCGCAGAAGTACACTGCTGGCACACTGTGCTCCGCTGCAATTAGCACACTAATGCCTTCCCCAGGACTCCCCAAGGCTGACGCTGGGCCTTAACCCGATACCACACATGCTACATAAGACATAGGATTTACTCTCTTTCTCCAAACACATCTGGGATTTGGATTTTCCTGTTTGTCAACAAAAGGCCTCCTGGAGGCTGACGCTGCACAGAAAGCTCTCTGCACGCCTCACTGTGTAATCAGTCCACATATGGAAGGTTTACGTTTCCACGCCAACGTCAGGTGACACTTTTAGTACTTTGTGTCACAGCGTCCGCCCTGTGAAGCCATCTCTTCATGGTGACATGTCTCAGCTGTCATAGCTTCTCTGTTAAACAGTCCTGACATGATAACTACTTTGGTGGGCGAAATATAGTCTCTTTATGTGATAAACAATACAAAATATTATAATAATATACAATATTATTGGCATCTTAAAACCATGACACTGATATAATGAAAATATAATAGCATAATAATCCAAGCTACGATAAGTCGATAACGCAAAAAAGATCGAGGTCATGTTTACATATCGCATGATAAATCGATAACATCGATAACTTATAAAAGATCGAGGTCATGTTTACGTATCGTACTAAAGTCGATCACGTATAAAAGATCCAAGTCATGTTTACATATCGTACTAAAGTCGATAACTTATAAAAGATCGA
>CALSBV010011200.1:9812715-9824853 GCA_943590825.1 Bovichtus diacanthus | reverse complement strand
CTCCAAACCATCCACTGACCCCTCTACTGTACCTCCGAACATCCACTGTCCCCTCTACTGTACATCCAAACCATCCACTGTCCCCTCTACTGTACCTCCAAACCAACCACTGTCCCCTCTACTGTACCTCTCCGAACCAACCACTGTCCCCTCTACTGTACCTCCGAACCAACCACTGTCCCCTCTACTGTACCTCCTCTACTATACCTCAGAACATCCACTGTCCCCTCTACTGTACCTCCAAACCATCCACTGTCCCCTCTTCTGTACCTCCAAACATCCACTGTCCCCTCTACTGTCTCCCCTCTTCTGTACCTCCAAACATCCACTGTCTCCTCTACTGTCTCTCCTCTTCTGTACCTCCGAACATCCACTGTCCCCTCTACTGTCTCTCCTCTTCTGTACCTCCAAACATCCACTGTCCCCTCTACTGTCTCTCCTCTACTGTACCTCTAAAGCAGCCACTGCCCCCCCTCCTTGCTGCACATGTTTCCCTGTGTGTGTGATGGCACAGGGCCAGATGTGGGGAAGGGTTCTGGGGCTCAGTAAGAGGCAGATAGTGATCTTGCTTCTCTGGAGGAGCCAAGTGAGCTGATCTCACGTAAACACATTGAGAGGATCAGAGGGAGAAATTACCCTCTGCTTATAATACTGTGGGAGTAATAATTATTCTCAGAGACTGGGGAGGGAACATGTGACACGAGATGGTGTCCGTGTTAGAAACAAACTTTGTGAATGCTGTGTTTTATCGACATTTCCTAAGAAAGAAAACGTTTTAATTTGATAGATAAATGGACACAAGACACCTTTTCAAACAGAATTAAGATGACGCTTTGTTGAAAACCTGTTGACGTTCAAACAAGTCAAACTATTCTAAAATGTGGGAGGAGCACAGTGTGAGACTTTAAATCCTTTGTTCAGCTCAGTCATGGACAATACTCCTTAATCATAACTCTGGAATCCAAATATGTCTTAATTCTTTGAAGAACATCAAAAAACAATGGAGTCTAATCCATCACCCGACTCTCAGATTCTCAGATTCTTGTTTGAGCTCTAACACCATAATAAGCCTTAAATCCGCGGCATCGCCTCAAGTTCCAAACCATAAAATGTGCACAGAGTTGTTGTTTGAGACCACAGAGCGAGAATCTCATTCATTGTCAGTGAAGCATCAGCAGAATGTGTCTCACAGCGACATCCAACACTCATCTGGATTCTTTTTCCCAGCTGCGGAAGAGACGCTCTTGTGTAAATAATTCTACGATGTGGTACGCTAAACTATTACAGATAATAGATATAACATGTGGATTTTATTTTGGGGTGGATTATGAGTGAGACAAAAGGATCGCACAGTTCCAGGAACATTTCCCAGACAAGCTAGAGGGGCTCTGTACGCGGTGTCTGTCATAACAGCATTACAAATGTTGTAGAAGCATCCAGGAACATCTGTTAGCCTGAGACGAGGAGGCCCCGCTCCCGCAGTCACTGCTTCACTTCATGGATCACATTGGGAGGTTGTTGTATCCAGATAGTAAAGCTAACATGAGACCACATCCATAGGTGAGTCTGAATTACCTGAACAACTAATGATAGACTTTACAATTACAAACATGGAGCCTCTGGAACCAAACAATATTTCCATGTGATTTTGATTCTAAAGAGATTCTGGATTCAGGATGTAGAGCAGCTGATCCTCTGTGTTGCTGCTCTGTGCTGCTGCTCTGTGCACTAACACACAGCTGTGGCTCACGCTGCATGAAAGCAGAGGAAAGTGACTTTAACATTATAAAGTTTCTATATTTCAAAAGGTTCTATCAGCTGATTGCAATAATGTAAACACACAAAGGCAAATCTGAGACAAAAGGAACATTAATTCATGCTGAACCTGCACAAATAAACACTTTAATACAAACTTTTTATCTCTGACTCAGTGACTTTAAGAAGTTCAAGGTCTACAAAAATAAAAATGTTATATTTAATAGAATTAGTCGGTTTAGGCTCGCTGCCTTTTTATTTCTCACAAACTTGCCAATTTAAAAACTAAATTGTACACAAAATAACTGTAAAACTGTTATTGTTGCTTGTCACTTCTTTCACCTGGTGTGTAGATTACTGTCCATCACAAACACATCAGGCTTTTAGAGAAAATACACCTTTTAAAAAATACATTGTTGAAAGTTGTGAATCGATTCAGAATCTTAGAAGACAAACATCTACATTCTTACATGAATCCAGTTTTTCCCCACATCCCTACTGACCACATGATAATATGACATGAATCTCTATTTGTGACTATGATTGTGCACAAACCAAAAAAGGATTTCCTTCGCTGCACTGAGGTTGCTCTGAGGCGGAGCTCGCGTGCTGGGATTGTTGCAGCAGTATATTACAGCTGATCAGGAGCCAGTGGTGGATTATCATGATGGACAGAGGAGGCTGGGTCACTTGTGAAGTGTAAAACGGCTCATTTGTGATGGATGTTAAGTTGCATTAAGTAGCATGCATTCCCTCTCTTAAAAAGGGAAATCTGTCACCAAGCTTCCCAATCATTCTGTGTCCGGCTGTGCCGTGATGAACCTGCTGAACGCTGTTGGCTTCTAACTATGCTTCCTGTGTTTGTGGTGCGTTCTGCAGGTGTGCGACCTGTCGTTCAGCTTGAAGAAGATGCTCAGCAGGCACAAGCTCACACACAACCCCAACCGGCCCATGGCGGAGTGCCAGCTGTGCCACAAGAAGTTCACCAGGAACGACTACCTCAAAGTGCACATGGAGAACGTCCACGGGGAGACGGAGAGCTAGTAAAGGAGATCTGATCGCTCAGATAAGCTTCATGCGACCAGTATGGGCCGAACATACTGTAAACACAGATGGAGAGATGGCCGAAATGTTGCTATTAAAGATACAAACATGTAAGAATATGGAAATATGGAAAACATTTGGGAGAGTTTTTCCACAGAAACGTCGGCTGTACATTTGTCATTTTCTGTCGTACTGTTTAGATCTTGTTTGGCTCCAGAGCCGCTGTGTCTGCTCACAGAGACGTCGGACGTTTCACTTGTAACCAGTGTTGCTGTTCGTACTGTCGCAGCCCGACCTCCTGCACTGCAGCGTTTACTGACCAACTGTCTGAACACATTACTGTACATCTGTGGCCGGCTGCCACCTGTCAAAGGACTCCAAAGACCAAAGACCTTTGAGCGCACTTTTTACTTTTACCTGTACGCCTTCTACCAGTTTACACCTTTCTGTCGGTTACGTGTTTACACCTGCTCTCTGGCACCAAACATGTTCCATGTTTAGACTCTGTTAGGCCCGAGAGCAAACTTCAAAACCATGTTTCATTTATTATTTCAAAATAAAAGTATTTAAACAGGATGGCTACGAAATGAGAAACAGCTCCCAAGTAGAAGTTTATATTTACATGACAGGCAGAGAGTTTAAACACACTCCTCAGTATTTCAGGCCCTCAGTTTATCAATGGATCCTAGAAAAGTGGCAGAGTTTGTGTTGTACTATGAGACGGCTGAGCGAAGCTGCCTGTGAAACAGGATTTATTTCTTAAGGTGCTCAAAGTGTGTTAGTGTTTCTGTGTCCCAAATTGTATCAGGGCCAAAAAATCAAATCCAAAGTACTGTGAGTGTTGACCTTCGTACGACGCTGTTTTATGGCTTTTGTAGATTTTAAAAAATAGAGAGCTGGGGGAAGGGGTGATATTCTGAGAAAAAAACTCAGAATATCCAAGATTAAAGTTCTAAATTTCCGACAAAAAACTCACATTTCCAACAAAATACTCACATTTCCGAAAAAAAAAAAAAAAAAATCCAGATATGATTTTATCCAGATTAAAGTCACAAATGTCCAAGAAAAATGTTTGGAACATTTTTTTTTTTTTAAGGAACCAAATGGCTTCACTTGTCTCACACAAGGTTGATGAACCTAATGTACAAGTTATTTCTTTCTCGTAAATGTATGACTTTAATCTCATAAATGTGTGAGTTTTTTCTTTGAAATTTGCCATTTCAATCTTAGAGAATATCCAAGTTTTCTTTAACGTACAACAGAATATCACTCGCTCCCCCGGCTCCGTAATAAAGAATTGTTTCACATACAGCTTCCTGATCACGCCGTCGTATTTCTGTGATGTCTTGTTCACCATGTTTTCATGAGCGGTCCAGGGTTATTGTGCCTTACAGTATGTTTAACTTGCTCTTTGTTAATCAATGTTCAATACAGCGTGTCATGTATTTCAAGAGACGTGGCGTTCTGTCCAGTTTTTTGTTCTCACTCATTCATGCTTCCTCTTTTACTGCCTGTAATTAATGCACATTTCCCAGCTGTTTACTCTGCGTCTGTAGACTGTGAATTGTCACTTCACACTTTTGTATTTTGAAATGTATAAAACCTCATCACCTACCTAACATCCTTTTCCTCCGCCCGCTCTAATTATGTGTTTGTGAACTGTTGACGTTGGGGGTGCGCTTTGAGAGTTGATTAAAAGTGTTCCCTTCTCGTTGTTAATCTAACCCCTATTCTTGGCTTGGCAGTCTGCTGAGAGCGAAGGCTAATTAAAGCGTTTTTATTTCTTGTGAGGCCACAGTCACCGCTCTCCTGATCTGTAAAGCCACACTGTAAAGACAGACTCTGATGGTTTGTGTCTGTGGACGCCGGGACGCTTTCTCACGTCCGTCCCCTGCAGATACTCTCTGCTATCTCAGGGTTTAACTGTGAGAATCCTTCTCATCATGCGAAGTTTGTCAACCGGGCTGCTCTTCCAACTGTAAATCCTCCCATGTGCGCTTTTGGCTTCGTAGAAACACACAACTCCTGCAGTACGTCTGTCTGCACCTCTGAGAGGCTGTTTGTTTAACAATTAACTCATTACCGGGGTTCATGTTGGATTACACTTCAGCTGCTGCTCATTGCATAAAACTCAAAAAGCCTTCACACCTGCGCGGCGACCCTGACGTTATGTAGCCGTCACCCGGAGGAGCTGCGTGTGAGAACACTGACGTCTGAATCCTCCCGAGTACAAAGTGTGTGTCCGACTGAGCCCACGAGGGAGAAGAGACGCTCGTTATCTGGAGAATCCACGGCGAGCGAGTCGGCGTGTTGATGATGTCTCTCACAAAACCAGAAGAAAAGAAACATCCGAGGGTGAAGAAGGAGAAGAAGAAAGAGAAGAAGAAGAAGAAGAAGAAGAAGTAGAAGAAGAAGGAGAAGAAGAAGAAGGGTCATTTACATGACGGTAACTGGAGAGACTGTCAGTCCTCAGACAAACTCAGGGAAGAGACTCGATACGTGCTGGCGGTATAATCCGTGTCATGTCCTGCCCCCCCCCCTCACCTGAAACAAACACAGTACTTCCAGGAAGTGACACGCAGTGTGCTACATGTGTGGAAGGGAAACCCCAGATAATGACCTGATCCTCCGGGTATCATCCGGAGCCCATGAGAGAGAACGACCTCTGTCAGGCTTCCCGAGGATCGTGGTTAGCGATGCCTCTCAGATCACATGTGGCCGCTTTAACCTGATTGGTTGACCGCGTGGCCGTGCAGGGCGTGGCTCGAGTCCCCCGGCCTCGCTGAGCTTGTGCTGCCCGCCGCCTGCTTGTTAGTGGTGAGGCCTCCGGGCCATACTGACGCACTCTGAAGTACAGTAGCGTTTATGTTGCCTTTGTAAACAGTAGTAGTAGTAGTAGATCTCCAGCAGTGGAATATTATTATGTGCCACATGTCTGTCCCAAACGGGCTGACAGGTCCGACTGGGTGTTGAGATCCGCCTGCTTCTGATTAGCGCTGCGCTCTCTGTAACGACGTGTCCTGCCTGTCACTGTACACGTCTCTGCTTTTCCATTTTTGTCTCCCAACCTTTGATTTTCTCATGGGACTTTCCCATGACCCAGTGATCTTGTCCTCCACTTCAGTCAAACTTCTTTTCCCTTTTTTCCACCCGCGTGCGTCCCCGCCTGCATGCGTCGCTCCCTTCCTGCTGGGTGTATCACGCCAGAAGCTCCCAGTCAATGTGTTTCTAATTACATGTTTTTACTGGAAGCCCCAGTTTCCTGTGTTGCCTCCCCGTTTGTGAGTGTGGCCAGACTGGGCCCCGACCAGCGTCCACAGAGCCCGACGCGGTCCCGCCCACTGCGCAGGAGTATCATTACCACGCCGGGCCGGGTTTATGGCCGACCGCTGTCACGTTAGGAATGACACGGACACGCTTGTCTGACCTCTGTGTTTGCCCGGCGCTGCCGTAGCAACAGGTAGCCTTCCCTGGACCAGGGTCGTGAGGAATGTGCGTGCCCAGCAGAAGAGTGGCAAGTTTAATACGAGCGCGCAGGGTGTGTTTGGGTTTTCTGAGTCGCCCCCTCAGCTCTGATGGATGCTTCTTTAAAGCCACATTTCCATGGAAACAGACTGCGGCACCTAAAAAAACCTGACACTGAAAACCAGCTTAAGGTCAAATGCCACAAGGTCACACACACACAGACACACACACACACACACACACACACACACAGACACACACACACTCCTCTCTTCTAGTATCAGGTCAGGTAGACGGGGATTATTTCATTAGGAGGAAATTGGGAGAGGAACTATCATTAAACATACAAACAAACCAAAACTTTATTTTTACACAATCATTTAACAGAGATAACACTAAATAATGCGGTTTTCAGGGAAAAAGCTCATAAAAACCTGCTGAATGTCACCAAACAGCAGACAGACAGTTAGTGAGTGAACATAAAGACGGAAAACTTTCTCCTGGGAACCTTAATCTGGTAGGAGCCACTCTTTCCTTCTTACCTTTCACAATAAAAGCCCTGTAAAGGCCTTAAACGTGGTTTCACCTCTAGCTAAAATAATGGGAGCGTGTCTTGTCATTTTAAATCGCTTATTGTTTCCCATGTGGAAACCCTGCAACCCCGACACTGCGGGGGGAGCACCGTGCCCCCACTGTTTATGTTTAAAGTGCCTGCAGGAAACAGAACCACATTTGAAGCTCCGGAGCACAATGGTGGCTTGGACACAGGCTCGTGAGAAAGACGAGAACTCGACAACATGCGGAGGCTACAAGCTGGCCAGGAAACGCTCCAGGAGAAAGATGCAGGACTGTCTTCTTTTCCCAGAGTTGTCCTCTCTGGGAGGTTAAACCCTGGAAGAATGGCTCGGCCCAGTTTAGCTGCTAACTCCAATAAACAAGAATGATGACTTCTTCTAAGTGTGAAGAAATGCGGGAGATGAAAGGCCCCGCAGTGAGTTACGGGACATAGAGGCTCACTGTGAGAGTGTGAGGGCTGAAGACATCCGTCAGTGTGCCGCTCCACCTCTGGAGCTTCGGTGTTGGTCCCTTCTGTCAGCACGTTGTTGCTGGGTGCCATCACTCCTCAGCCTCATTAGCAACCACAGTGCTGTCCTCACTTCATAGGCGCCCGGCTGATGTCTCCATGGGTGGATTATGAGACAATGGGCCCCTGGGCACAGGCGAGCAAAAGGCTCCACCAGACATAAGAGCAAGACACACGGACTATAGAAGTTTAGACTTCTTTTCTCTTTGTGGCCGTTTTGTGTCTCTTTGTGGACGTTCTGTGTCTCTTTGTGGTCGTTTTGTGTCTCTTTGTGGTCGTTTTGTGTCTCTTCCTGCTCTGTATGTGTCTCTGAGGGACATTTTGCAGGTGAAGGCCAGGGGGGGCCTTGACACTGGGCCCCTAGGCCTGTGTCCGGTAGGCCTGTCCATGGTTGCCTTGCGTCTCTTTTAGTTTCCATGCGTTGCAGCAACAGACCAGATACGACAGACAGGTCGGTCACTTACGAGGTGTGATGTCACTAAATGCACCACAGTGTCCTGCTTCATGTTGAGCTCAGGTTCAGCTGTCGAAGGAAGAATCCAACTTGGCAGAAAACATTCAACAAAAGAGCAAATCCAATAAGATTTACACTTTTGCCAACATTCAACACGTGTATGATGAGCTGCCAGAAACCAAATTCAACCCATTCTTCTTCTTCTTCTTCGAGAGGAGTCGCTCTGTGCTTCCCTCCGTGTGCTGCTCTGGGATTTATTGTTAGGTGATTAGTGATGACAGAGAAGACTCGACTGGTCTAGCCAAAACATTTGTGCGAATGTGATGATAGACGCACCATAATTCCTCTCTCCTCTGTCTGGTCACACTGCTGCTCTTCCTCGCTCCTCCCTGTGCTGCTGTGTCAGCCCCATGTTCGCACACGGCCAACACAAACAACAGCAGGCTGCTTGTAGAGGCCACACACACACACACACACACACACACACACCAGAGGAGGATTGAAACATATTCAAGTAAATATGAACCATTGGATGACAGAAAAGGCTAATTTTTAAGAAATGCAAAATACATATTTTTTCATTCATGCAAAAATTGATGTATTTGTAACAGCAGTGCACAATCTGTGGAATTGAATGTAACTGGTGACATAACATTGGGCTGATTGTCCCGCTCATGATACATTTCTGTTTTGAATTTTGCAGCATGTTTGAAATGGAGTCCTGTGTGAGTTTAGAGAAACCAAATACTGCTGCGAGGGTCTGCTTCCTGTCAGACGCAGGAGAAGCAACACTGAGATACACACCTTTCATGTGCTGCACACACACACACACGCACGCACACACACACACACACACACACGCAGCTGAAAACGCTAACTTCATAGAGAAAGGCCTCCAGTGTCTGTGGCCCTTCTGAGGTGGGACTGGGGTTTCTGCCTGGGCCCTCTGAATTAGCCACGCTGAACCTGTTAACCTAGACCACACACACACACACACACACGTACGTGCACTGAATGATAATTCCCCTGCCACACTGGGACATCATGCGAGGGGAGTGACTGTTGTCAGAGCGAACAGCTGCTGTGCCAAAACACATCTATCTTCCACAGGAAGTTATTGGTCAAACAAATGTAATGAATCTGTTGTTCTTGTGTTGTTGACCGTGACCATATTTGTCCCCCCCTCACACACACACACACACACGCACACACGATGTGCATACAGTGTGTTCACTTTCTCTTCCTCCCTCCGTTAACAGACACGGGGAGAGTGAAGGTCGCGCCCCTCCTCTTCACTCCCACGCCTGCTTAGTTTCAGTGGTTAAATGAAATAAAAAGCCAAGGAAGCTTCGGTATCACTGGGCAAATATAGATTTGTACGTCTATGTGTAACTAACATTTGAACACGAGTCAGGTGTGGCAGAAAGAGTAAGATGTTGTAAGAATGTTAAACTTAAGATAAAAGGATAATAATGAACTTATCATCACACTGCTGTATTTTAGCATAATATTATAATATCATTTATAATATTATTTCTTTCAGATTATTCAAACAGCGACGTTTAGTCTCCGCTCAGAGCGAAGGAGGAGGTCAGGTGACGTAGTTTAAAGAGCAACAACGTCCGTTTATGGACGGAGTCGGGTGGAAAAACAAAGAGACGGAAACCAAAAGTCAACGTTGGACTTCATAACTAACGTACGTCATGTTCCTGACGTGGCAAGCGTTTTAGACCCCAACCACCACGTTTTACCAACATAACCAAGTAGTTTAGTTTTATGTGACGAGTTAGGAACGACAACAGGTTGGAATATTTGACTCTTTTTCTACCAAACATCATCTGAACAACGAAGTCTTGTGCAAGAGAAGCAACGTTTTCAAACGAGGGTCCATAAAAAAGAAAAGGGAAAACGGCCACGAACACAAACTTCCTGTGAAGCCTGAAGGAGGCGCAGCGTGGACGTCCCGAGGACCTGGAGGTAAAGCGTCTTCTCCGTTAAACCAGCTCGTTTATTACTCTTTGTGTCACTGCATTGTCCTTCTAACACGTTAGAGCTGGGGGTCTCTTCCCATGGGACCCTTCTCCTGACGGTCTCTGCGGGTGTACGACCCTCCGCCTGTCAGCGTATTTCTTCCTCTGAAATAAAAAGATGGCTCTGCCTCGCTGCCTCTGCGCTGTCATCAGAACCAAAGATTTATTGAGGCCATGTTCATGTTCCCTTGTTGGAGAGAGGATGAAATAAGGAAGTGCAGATACCTGCTCCCCGCGCTGCCTGTTAGACATCAGCCTTGATCCCATAACTCCAGGAGCCCGGCCCTGTCAGGCTGAAGAATGACTGAGTCTGACCCGGGTTATGGAATAGTCCGGGCCTTCACATTCTCATAAATTACACCCTTGTTATAAATAAAATCCTGTGCGTGGAGCGGAACAGGGAGACGATGTGGGGTGAGGCAGAACATTCAGCAGAAAATACTGCTTTTGTCTGCACATACAGTAAGTTTACTGACTTTTACAAGACAATACCTGCAGGAGAAAAGAGAACAAGCGGCTTTTCTTTCAGAAACACAGAACAGCCTCTCTGACTTTATCAGGTTTCAGCTCGTGTTGGGTCTCAGACACTTTGCCTCCATGTCCTTGGACGAGCCTTTCATGCTCTTTGTGCCTCAGCAGCAGACAATGCTGTTTGTGTAGGACGTTCCGCTCCTTTCTCCTGGCAAATGTGGGCAACCCGTATATTTAACCTTTACAGTCACTGCTCTCACATCTTTCTTTTAAATCCAGCACACAGTTTAAACTGATACCATCACAAGGTTACTCATGCACACGAGCTGCAGGTCGCTCACACTGCGAGCGCCGTCTGAGAGCCACCGGCTGGAAGTCGTTTCAAAGCAAACGAGCGAGGCCACTCTTCATTACTTATTTACTGTATTTGTTTTCCTTCCTTCAGCTTCGGCCACAGGTGCAGGCTGAGACCAGCAAACACAGCCGTCTCTGTGGGGAAGTAATGAGCCTCCAGGCTGCAGATCACCTCCGGGACGCTGACACGGACCAGTGGATTAATGTGGGGCTGTGTGTGGAGCTGAGGCACAAAGGACCAAGCAATCTGCAGAAAAGGGTTTTAATTCCATAGAACGCAGCATTAGACTGTTGGACAGAACATCTTCAGGTTGACAGGTTTGGCTCTTTTAAGATGTTACATGGATTAGATTGACCTCTAAGCTTCACTACGTATAAAGTAATACCTCGTGTGTCAACAACTAGTTGCTGTTTTATGAGTTTAAGTGCAAATGTATTTCTTATCCGGGAACAGAGGACAAAACTTTTTAGATTTGTGTACGAATTGAAGAACTAAGATATACGGTGAAGTTTAGTCGCTCTGGAGGAGCCGGTCTGTGAACCTTTACACACAACATGCTCGGCCTCCAGCCTTTATGCTAAGCTAAGCTAATTTCTGCTGGCTGTAGATAGTTATATTAAACTTAGACTTCTTCACTTTGACAGCAATACAAATATGCTTTTCACATTTCTGGTTAAACTACTTCTTATGAGAGAAAGAAGCTTTTCTCTTCCTGACGTAAACTTCTCATGAGACATATGTTTGAGATTGGCGATCACTCAACTGATTCCTGAAACGTTTCTGGTCTTCAAAGCTCCCACAGGTTTCAGAAGCCGCAGCTTTTGGCCTTTGCATCTCTGGAAGTCATAAGCAACCTAAATTGTAGTTTATCTATACGCCATAGAGTTTTCAAAACAAATTGTAATCCTAGATAGTGGAGGCATAAAGTCTGCCAGGCGCTCTGCGCTGCGAGGGAACAGGATGCTAGGGGGGGGGGGGGGGTGTGGGGGGGGGGGGGGGGGGGTGGTGTTTAGAGCTGCGAGCACGCTTCAGCCCGGGTCACCTCTGCAACAGCTTTTCATTCTCCGCCTTTGTTCTCCAATCACAAACGTGTTTCAGTTTGAGTTTCATTAAAAGCATGTCCTGAAATTGGATCCATCTCTTTGTACAGCCGCCCAACAGGAACAGTGTGCAAGCTAACTGGAAGCAGATCATGTACCTTCATCAATGCCTGGGTGCATGTGTGTGTGTGTGTGTGTGTGTGTGTGTGTGTGTGTGTTACAATGTGTAACATATCTGGGCTTGTGAAACATCATAGCCCAAAGTGTCACTCTCTCTGAGGACGTCTCATACGGCCTGACAGCAACATGTTCACTGTGCATGACATCATTTACCCTTCAGACGTATTAATGATAGTTTCATCCTCTCCTCCTGCCAGGGGAACACCCTGCAACACACTCTGCAACACACCCTGCAACACACCCTGCAACACACTCTGATA
>CALSBV010011200.1:9802025-9812488 GCA_943590825.1 Bovichtus diacanthus | reverse complement strand
TGCAACACACTCTGCAACACACCCTGCAACACACCCTGCAACACACTCTGCAACACACCCTGCAACACACCCTGCAACACACTCTGCAACACACCCTGCTACGCGCACACGCACACCGCTATTTATTTGTAAATGTAGCGTTTTCTCTGCGTTTCACCCAAACAGCGTCTCAGGTCACTGGAGACGCAGCTGTGAGGCGACATGTCGTGCAACAGCAGCATAAACACGCCCATGAACGGCACACGTGTCCAAACAACCTGCTCACTTTACACATGTTTACACATAAAGGTAGTTACTCTACAATACAATCTGCCCACTGGCCGACGCTTTAATGCTTTCATCGTGTTTTCTCCTTATAGGGTTATTTGGGAACGTAGGAGGAAAAACCCTGTTTTTAAGAAGACTGGAGGCTTTTAAAAAACAGATACTTACACAAAGAAACGAGTTGCTCTGTCGCTCTGTCGCGCCAGTGATTTGGGAAGCGATCACATCAGCCTGAAGTAGGTTTCTCCTTCCTGACCTTCAGAACAAGAGGTGTTAAAGTCTCGCAGCAAATTGCTTCCATTTTGATCTGTCTTTATTCTTCCACCTCTTGAGGAAAGTGATCCCGTAACATCGGTGGTGGTGGGGGGGGGGATCTCAGGCTCCTTTTCACATCATTACAGGAGCTTCAAATCAGGACTCCTGGGAAAGAGAAAGTGAACAGAGAAATGTCTCTGCAGCACATGTAGAGAAGAGCTTCCAGATGTGACATGTCAGCATCAACGACACTCAATGACCAGGTGGGGGCTCTCAGCAGGAATGAGAATATCACTCAATGAGAGAATAAGAAAAATAATCATCTCTTCAATGGCAACCTGTGTTTGTATCACACACACACACACACACACACACACGCACTCCTGCAGGAGATGTAGGCGTGATGCTACGCGCTCATCCACCAGCTCGCCACTGAACGCCGGCGGCGGATGTCAACCCGCGATGAAGGTAATTCCTCTTCTGGTCTGTGAGAGCACGTCTGCTGAACGCATGCATTCTTTGTGAGTTCAATACCGTGCGCATGAAGCGCAGCATGTGTGTTTGTGCATACCATCACTAGGTCTGTGGGCCATATGGAATGTACAGTACGACCAGAGATGGGAAGCCCAGCTGGAGAAGCGGAGGCTGCTCAATTCCTGAAGAGAAGAACATTTCCCAGCCAATCCTGGCGATGACACACCTTCAGAGGCTTCACACACATGTGGAGGAAGGCTGAGAGTTTAGGTACCTCGTCAAACTCCTTACCTCAGCGCGGCGGCGGCTTGGACTCAGGCTCATCCAGGCTCATTCAGGCTCATCCAGGCTCATTGAGGCTAAATAGCCGATAGAGAGCGATCAGGCCGGCGGTTTCCTGCCGGGCACAAAGTCACTCTCACAAGCATGGAGCCACATGTCGGCCAGATGCTGCTGGCCTCAGTCCCCTTCAAAGAAACAATTAGGCACAATTATCGCAACATATAAATGAATTTCATCCATGATTAAAATGTTTGGGGTCGGGGGCGAGCAGGACGCACAGCCAGGTGGTTGTAATCTCGATGGCGGTCGCAGTGGGGCTTCGCTCAAAGAGGGGGAAAGAAAGAAAAAGCTGCCGAGCTGTTTATTCAGGCACTTGTAGATCTGGTCAAGTGCCCCCCCCCCCCCCTAGCTGCATGTTCACCGGCGAAGGCATCTGTCCCTTAATACCACTTTAATGAAGGTCATTCATTTTAATGGAGCCTCATTTCAAACTCCAGTAATTAAAGCTCACTTGACTGGTGGCTGTTGAGACAATGTGAGTGCAAATAAACAGTCGTGCTGCGAGCCGGCGGCAGCAGAACAACACGCTGCGGCTCACTGTGGTGAAGAGAAGCGTGAGCCGTGTTGGAGCCATGAAAACCACATTTAGTTTAGTGGCTCGAGCAAGTTCAGAGGACGACTGAGGAGGGACTCAGTGTCAGACCTGCAGCTGCAAACTGCTCACACACTGCAGCCAGCAGGGACTGATGGGAAATACTGGAGCATCTTACCAGACGCCTGAAATCCTGAGGAAGATTATCGTACACAAGTCATAGCACGGAAAACATAAATGCCATGCTCTGTGGGTAAGTGGGTTAGAAAAAGAAAAACTAAAGTAAACTTTGCTTTTTCTCTCCTGCCTCCACGGTCAACGAAAAGTTTTGATTGATAACAGCAGCAAAACTATGTCAAAACATGCGTTAACAAACACCTTCTGCACTCTCATGCGTGTCTGTGCTTTTTCTTCAAGAAGTCAAGGTGACACGGGGGGGGGGTAATTGAGATACATGTGATCATTTAAAGGGTGAAATATTCCTTTAAATCAGGGGTTCTCAAACCTTTCAGACCAGGCACCACTTAACCAATAAAAAAACCCTCACGGACCACCTAACTCCCCAAATATCCAAAAACAATCGGCCTGCTGACCACTCCAACAGTATATTACACATTACAGGCTCATATTGAGCTTTATGTGACCTTCTCTACATCGCTAGTTCACACATTAAATCAACAATACAAATACAAATAGCTTCTACAAGCATTTCATTCATATGCCATCTAAACGGTAAATGCTGATAGATTTTACACATCATATGAAACGTAGACTACATTTATTACTGAGTTTATGTCCGAGCGAACAGAGCAGCAAATTATTTATGAAAATTAAGGGGTTTTTTGACGTTCAAACTTTTTTCATGAAAATCAAGTTTTTTCTCACCTCCAAGCTTTTTTCAAGAAAATTAAGGTTTTTTTCACATTCAAGCTTTTTTCAAGAAAATTACTTTTTTTTTGACATTCAAGATTTTTTTCATGAAAATAATTTATTTTTTATTTTTACTTAAAGCTTTTTCCGTGAAAATTAAGTATTTTGACATCCAAGCATTTTTGAAGAAAATTAAGTTTTTTTTTTACTTAAAGCTTTTTCTGTGAAAATTAAGTATTTTGACATCCCAGCTTTTTTGAAGAAAATTAACTTTTTTTCCCTTCCAAGCTTTTGTATTTTTTCACATTCAAACTTTTTTCAAGAAAATTAAGTTTTTTGACTTTCAAGCTTTTTTCATGAAAAAATTTAGTATTTTTTAGTATTTTTCATTCAAACTCTTTTCAAGAAAATACATTTTTTTTTGACATTCAAGCTTTTTCCATGAAAATTAAGTATTTTTACAGCCAAGCTTTTTACATAAGGTTCTCAAATGCACACAAAATCACTGCTGAACCACTTGACGCTGCTGAACCACCTGCATCAGGACGATGCACCTTGACTGTCGCTTCACATTTTTCATTTAAGTTTCTATTACCTGACCCGGTCTTGAGCCATCTGGTCAGTTGACGCTCAAATTGACCGCGCAGATCATTTATGACTTAAGATCGTAAAACGAACCCACGTAGCTACGTAGCTATGATACATTCTATACTAGTCATTTTTAAACAGTTTGAGAAACACTTTTAAACTTATAATATATTAATTTAAAATGTGACATTTTACCAATATACTCACGGACTCTTTGAGAAAGACTGGTTTAAAGAGATGAGAATCTGCACCATGCAGCCCTGAGGACGCAACGAGGAGGATGTTCTGACACACACACACACACACACACACACACACACTGTGACACGTCTTATTTAAACCTTCTATCCGCCTGCTGCTGTCATGTGAAATCAGTTCAAAATAAACGGGAGATAAAAACCTCTCAGGCTACGTCTCAGCTGAATTGAAACTTCCCACGCACATGTTTAAATATATCCCTGGATAATTTATGTGTTTACTCCACAGATTAGAGAGATCCATCTTTCTAGGTGTGTCATCTACCCAGCATGCTTTGCTGCTTCCTGGCGTCGGATGGTATAATGTTGATGTACGATCTGTGAAGAGGAGCCTTGTTTTATCTCCTGCGCAGTGACATGGGAGGCAGGGGATGCTCGTCCTGCTCCCTCCGTCTATCGTCCTGCAGCCTGCTGAGGGCCTGATGAAAGCGCACGGCCACCTTGTCCAGATGGCGATAATCCATCAGAGGAGCAACATGTCAAACGGCGAGGGCAGAGGAGAGTCATCCGCGGGGCGGAGGAAGGGTATTGGATCGGTCAAACAGGGTTTAAGTGTGACAGACACGTCAGCAGAGGTCCTGCTGGTAGAGAAGTTCGCATGGCAGCAGTCACTTGTTATGTGTTAGCAGGAATGTGCAGCGCGGCACATACAGCAGGGACGGAGGGGACAAGGACAGAGAGCCTTTCGAAACACCACATGTCTCCCACAGCACAATTATCCCCCGTAAAGTCTGAGGTATGCTTCTCATTTTTACATGATCAGCTGGATTTATTCTGTGAGTTTGTTAAGAGTAATTAACACTAAATCCACTTTCTTCACTGCATTATGGTATGGATAGGATTCCAACAGCAAAGCACGTGAGCATCTTATGTTCCGTCTTTAGGACAAAGCACGTCCTGACTGACAGATAACGGGGGCTGATTGTTCACATTGTTGGGACCCTTCAGTTATTCTTCACATGAAGACTTGCACAGAGGATCAATTTAAGAGATATTTGATATTTTCAGCTGTTAGTGTCAGACATGGTTAACTTGTCTTGACTTGTCTAATATAGTTCTTTGCCATTTTTGCCTTTCTTAGACAGTGTAGAGACAGAGACATGGGAGGACAGAGAGCGGTATGACAAAGTTCTCGAGTCTGGAACTGAACCTGGGACGTTGCGGTAACGGCGCGGTAACGACATGGTAACGGCACGGTAACGGCTCTGTAACGACACGGTAACGGCACGGTAACAGCACGGTAACAACACGTTACCGGCACGTTAACGGCATGGTAGTGGCACGTTAACGGCACGGTAGCGGCACGGCCTTCAGCACTGAGCTGCACAAACCTCTCTGTCCCTTTACTCCTCCCAGCTAAAGACGCACAACACCACAATAAGAACTGTTGCACGAGCACCAAGATTATTAAAATGTATGCACAGATAATTCAAGGCACATGGCCGTGACACATGCAGACAGACACTGTGACAGGAAACCGTTTCACAGCAGTCCTTTGAGGTGGCTTTCTCAAACCAAAGTGACCTCTTAGCAATAAAAACAAAATGGGACATTTAGAGGCGAGCAGAGTGATCAGTACACAGTTCATCCTCCAGGTTAGGGACATGAGAGTCTGTGGACACAATCTCTCTCTCTCTCTCTCTCTCTCTCTCTTTCTCTCTCTCTCCCTCTCCCCCCCACCCCCCCCCCTCCCTCCCTCTCTCTCCTGATTGCTTCCACACACTCGAAGCCAGTCCAGCTGGAGACTGTAAAAATAAACTTCATGTTTAAAAATGGGTAGATTAGCCCTTTTAAATTGGTTTCTTTTCATGTTTTTGGGTCCCTGTGTGTCCAACCTGGCAGGAGCTGGCAGGTTGAGAACAGAGACTGAGAGTGTGTGTGTGTGTGTGTGTGTGTGTGTGTGTGTGTGCTGCATGGGAACGTAGAGGAGTGCAGAGAAACACTAATTGGCGAGAAAGCGGAGAATAAGACCTGTCGCCTGCCAGATGTTTCTGCAGAAGGCGTTGGCGCGGCACAGGTCCACCCCGAGGTGTCGGAGGCCTCCACATGCTTCAGGATCCTGGACCGCTCGCCTGCAGGACACCTGGCCCCCGGCCCCCCTGCACTCCTGTGCACCGCCACACGCTACATCGTGCTCTTCATGTTGTCACATTGTGTGGTATCACATGAGGACTCTGTCTGCACACTGGCTTGTTGGGATACAGAGATGAACGCAGTGACTCAGGAAGGTATTTCTAACTCACCCACAATGTTTTAGGTTTCCCTTTTCACTCTTTATTGTGCAGACAGTGCTGTAATTACAGTGTGTCGCTCTTCTGGCGTTGGACCTCCACTCGCTCGTCTCTTGCAGGGGTGACTTCAGGACAGTGATTATTACTGATGCTGACTGAGGACTAAAATAAGTGTTTGGTTGATTTCCTTGAGCACACCCTCTCACGGCCACCTCTCGTTTTTCAACAGTCTGTCATTTTTCTGAGACACATTATGAAACCTATTACTCTTCACTCTTCACTTTTAGGGCGACAGACGCAGAGAGAGGCTTAAAGTGAACTTCAAGCAAAACCCATCTGGGAGGCTTAATTACAAGTAAGCTCTGTTTAATAAGCACTGGATCATATGTGGCAGTTGAGCGTGTAGAGGAGGCTCAGGAATGTCACTGCTTGTGTATGGATGTACATGGTGGCATGCCAGCAGCGCTGCACTGAGGAGCTGTTTCAGCCTGGCTCTGTAATCCTGGCTGCACAAAGTCCATGACTAACTCTCTCCCTCCCTTAAAGACTGCTGATGAGGTGCTCTTGGGCAAGGCACTTAACCTCCGCCGGGCCAACGCACCACACAGGAATGTGTGGAACTGTGTGAAGAAGAAGAAGCAGTGTGGCCACGCAACAATAAGAAGTCTATCTGACTGGATAAATACATTCTAGGACGAGAGTAAGAGGGGGGAGATCTGACAGCATCAGGATGCAGCTTCACTGAAGATGATGCAGTAATGATATTAATACAACCACAAAGTTTTACTTCTGATTGCAATTATTCATGTGGCAAAGTGCAAATGAGTACAGAGAAAAGTAGAATTGATATTGTCAGTATTTCACCCTTTGTGGCGGGAACACGGAGGCTCAAGCAAAGAAAAAGCTCAAATAATTTCTGACGAGTATTATAAAGTGTTATAAAGCTTTATAATGCTCAGCGTCTGATAAACCTCCAAACAGATATGTGACTTTGTTTACTGAACTCCTGCTAATGTTCACCATCTCAGTTTAGCAGTTTAGCAGTTTGGCATGCTAATAATTGCTAACTAGCACTAAAGACAAAGTTGCATTTGTCCTGATGATGATGATGATGATGATTAATCCCAAAGGGGACATGAATGTCTGTATTAATATGGTGGTAGTCCATCCACTAGTTACTGTAATAGAGACGTCACATGGGATCATCTGCACGGTGTTGATTTACTGACATTATTATATTATTTTATTATCTTCTATCTTTGATGAACGCAGGGAGATGGACGAGTCAACGCAAGTTTGTTCAGCCGCCGTGGAGATAAATGTCGAGAGAAAAACTAAGAAAGAAAAGTGTTTAAGTTGAAACTGTGGGAAGGTTTGGGAGTAAAACGTCAGTAAACTGCAGATGATTCCAACGTTTGAGCTGGACTAACTGAGAACGTGAAACCCGTTGGAAGGTTTCCTCAATGTGTCATATTACAACATCTATACTGTAGGATCCTGGGAACAAAGACACCTGCCATCACTAACGGTCTTCTGCAGACTCACACACATTCAGAATCAGTTGGGAGGACGCATGTTTGTTCTCTGCTCAGCCAGTGTGGACAGGAGGGACAATTACAGCGAACAAATAACGTTGTTAAGGGTCATTCCGTGTTGTATTAAAGGCTAGAAGTCCTAGTGTGTCAAACCCTTCAAATATAAAAGCACTTATTTCCTTGTCCTGTCAGTCTGGCTCTGTGTCCTGCAGACCTTTTGTTCACGCAGGACTGAGTGTATTCTTTGTTTCCCTGCTCTGTTCATCTACACAGCTGCTCTGAATCAGCCTCAGCTCCTTCCCCTCACCTGAGCTCCTCCGCCCGTCTCTCCACCTGCACGCCCTCGTCAGACCGCGCAGTGTTTTCTCTTCAGTCTTTTGTTGGAGCCTTGGTTTTCATTCTGTGATGATCGGTGTGTATCTTCATGCTCCTGCAGTGTGCTCCAGCTCACCTCCACACACTGTGTCACATTAAAGTGCTAAGAAAGATCTCAAACGAAATCATCAAGTTACACAATAAAATCCTCCGCGCAGAGGTTTCATTTACTAGTGTTGCAGGAGTTATAAATACATAATGTTGGTGATTCACTTTCTGCAAAAATGCACTAAAGCACCAGCTGTAGGTCCACAAGTGAAAAAGGATCCGTGAGAAAGAACCGACAATAAGAATCACATGTGCACTTTTAGCCTCTATACTGTGTGTGTGTGTGTGTGTGTGTGTGTGTGTCCATTTCAAACACTTAACACTATTATTAAATATTGTAGTATACATATACATATGTCTTATTTCTATGTTTCCATATTAATTGTTGTAATATATTGTAGTACAATGCACACATTTTTATACACTTAATTCTATTTTTCTTACTTCTCTATGTTTATATATATATTTGTGTTCTTACATGGATTAAATCATCATCATATAATTTAACTTGTTCTTTTTACACAGATGTCTTTTTGTTGTTTCTTTGGGACGCAGGTTCTGCGGTTGCTGCGATGACATCATGTGTCTGTGGTTTATCAGAACAGCCTCTTCCAAACAAACATTCCCGTGCTGACAGTGGCAGAGGCATCAAACGCCACATCAGTCTGACATGGGCAAGATACAGCCTGTGTACGAGCGGCAGCGTGACTGTAGATCACCATCTCCAAAGCATCTAATCTAGCGGTCAGAGTAAACTCCTGAAACAGAAGTGAGGGCTGAAATGCAGCGTGCCGGGGATTACCCAGAAGACACAAGCATGGAGGCTTTATAAACGCCGGCGGATGCGAATCACCTCTTCTGTCATTACATCATCCCGTCCTCCCGTTCAGTAATAAGACGGCATGCTGTAGGCTTCTTCTTCCTTTAGCATCACCAGAACTGCTCCAGCGCCACGCAGCTCCACGACGCTCCACGCAGCTCCACGCAGCTCCATGACGCTCCATGCCGCTCCACGTAGCTCCACGCACCTCCACGCAGCTCTCCTCACACCATTCGTTTTCTACTTTTGCCTTTTGTCTGTCATTTCTTTTAAATCTGAGTTCAGTGGAAAAAGAAATCAATGCGATTGCTATTGACGTTAGTTCTCCATTTAAAAAAGTTGGGTTTGTGCAGGATGTCCCGCGAGCCGCTGGGCATGATTCTCTCCGACCAATCAGAGGTCTGCAGAGTTTTAACTCCACCTTTTAGTATCGGCTCAGCTCGCTGAATAAAGTACCAGGGACTATCCCCGGTGGAAAACCAAACAGAGCGAGTCCAGTAGAGCTGTAACACGCAGTGGACACGCGGCTAAAGGTCATTCATTCATTCATTCATTCAGTCGCTGTTGCCTGGCAGCAGGGCTCCTAAACCAATGAGAAATTACGGCCGGCCGTCGTAAGGCTTTGGTAAAGTTGAAGCAGAGCTCTGAGTCGATTCCACATATCTCCCACTATTTCTCTCCAATAACAATGTAAAATCTAAACACAGTGGAATGTAGTTTACCTCCAATTCTCTCTGCAGGATGGACGAGACACACTGTCACCTGCAGGTCCAAATCTTTTATACACTTAGCACAGATGATTGTTAGCATTATTAACCGTACTCGTGTAACTTTACAGACTTCTGCTAGCAAACTAATCTTCATTAGGGTCTGCGGGGGCCGAGGGGCCGCTTCATCTGTGAAGCCTCGGCCGGACAAAGCTCACGAGAGCATTTTAAAGTTTACAGCGTATGTCCAGCTTCACAGGTGTGTGGCAGCGTGGCTGATGCTTATCTCACCCACCAAACTCTGTGTGACCCACACACAGCCTCATGTCACCGTGGAGCACGCGGCACAAAGAAGAATTTCAACGTTTTTAATACTTTGTTTATCACCTAATAACTAGTGACATTCACATGGTGTGCTTAGTAGCTAAAGTTAGCCCGTAAAACTACGATGATGAAGAAAAAAGGAGCGTGCGCATTTATAATAAGGTATCAACCATGTGTGAGCTTGTATCTAGAAGTTATTTCAGCTCTACATCGCAGAGATAATCTGTGTTACTCAGTTACTTTGTCGTGTGCAGGTCGATTCAGTCCGCCGGCACTTCAATTAGTGTTCTGTGCTGACGTGCTGAAGGACAGATGAAGGATTTGTGACTGACTAACGGCCTGAGCTCTAATCTGAGGTGTTGATGGACACTGTCTCCACGAGGTCCCGCCGTGAGCGTCTGTCATCCAGTCGCCTCTCATACATGTCAGGAGCCCTGAGTCAGACACAAACAAAGTAAACTTCCACGTGCTCTTCAAGTTAAAGGCAATAACATTGTGTACGTACTTTAAATTCTTCCTCCAGTTTGTGTGTATGGTGCCGCTCGCCGCTCTGCTTCCCATCAGCCTCCTGCTGCTGTGTGCACTTAGTGGACATAGTTAAAGACAGGTGGGCTCGTCTCCCTCTTTACAACAAAGAGTCTGAGAGACGGAGAAACTTAAAGAGCTTTAACCAAAATAAACCTTATAATAAACTCCAACACACACACACACACACAAACACACACAGACACACACACTCTCTCAGTCTCTGTTCACAAGAGGAACGGGATCATGTGAAGAGCATTTCACAATACATACACACATCTATATATATACATATACATATATACATACACACATC
>CALSBV010011200.1:9784539-9802015 GCA_943590825.1 Bovichtus diacanthus | reverse complement strand
ACACACATATACATATATACATACACATAAATATATACACACATCTACATATATACATATACATAAATATATACACACATCTACATATATACATATACATGTACATACACATAAATATATACACACATCTACATATATACATATACATGTACATACACATAAATACATACAAACACATACATATATATATATATATATATACACACATCTACATTTATACATATATATATACATATATACATACACATACATATATACACACATCTACATATATACATATACATGTACATATACACATACATATATACACACACATCAAGAGAGCAGGTTTCTCTCTTAGTGCACACATGGGCTGTATAAAATGTGGATTCTGTTTATTTTAAATAATATACATGATAGATCAGAACGTAAACTATTCACTATTTAACATTTAAAATGTAAAATATACGAGCACTAAAACCATTTTTTTAAAATAATTAACACATCTTTGTTTCATGATAATTGAAATGAATGAATCTGAAAACGTTTCCCTGCAGAGCGAAGCTGCTGACACTCGTGTCGTCTTCAATCAAATCAGCCACATCCACGTCCTCGCTAACAGCGACAGAGTCTCCGTACGCCGCTAACGCTGCTCAAACATTAATACAATTAGAGTTTTAAACTCTTTGGCAATTACAAAACAAACAGAAAATACACAATTCAAATGACTTGTAAGCAAAAGTGATTTTTTTTTATTTGACTTCAGCTTTAATATGCGCAATTTCTCTTGTTTTTCAACGTAAAGTAATTCACATAATGAAAAAGAAGAGTTTTATTTACATTTCAAGATTCATTTGTTGCCTTGTTAGTTTTAGAAGGAAGAGCTAAATCCAGTTAGTGCGCACATGGTTTGTGTTACACATAACTCTGAATGACAGTCTGTGTTGCTCTTTAGTAACTAATGTAAAGCACACTCATGAATAAAACATGGACAAACACAGTAAGAGTCTCCCTCTCTCCTCTGTGTGTGTGGGGTCTGAGCACAACCATCAACTTTATATATTTCAGTAATTACACACGAGGAGCCTGGAAGCCTCAGGATACATCAGCAGGCCGTTCTGACCACGTGGGAATTTCCCATCCTGCTCTCTGCCTGCTGTTTCAGGTGTTACGACAGCCTTTGCTTCAACTTCTCGCATTGTTCATGCGCGGTTATGTTTCTGATGATAAGCGGAGCCTCCGAAAGACAACGTGTGCCGCGTTTTACTTCAAAGCTTCATTATGTACATCATGACGAGTGTTTACCTGCGATACAGGAATGTACAGCAGCCTTTCAAAGAGGACGACTTCAAACTCTGGCGGCAGCGATCAAACGTGAGCGGAGCGGCGATAAGGGGAAGAGATGGAGTTTCATGCAGGAATAATTTAACACTTCTGGAACGTTTCACGTCAGACACATGGCTTCCCTCCAACGTCCAGGGGAGAGTTTCATTTCACTGCACAGTACCTGCACACACACACACACACACACTTAGGTGTAATGCACTTGATTCAGTGCTGGCAGGATATCCAGAAAGTCCCAGTTTTTTCCGTGCTGGGGACCAGAGGCGCGTTGAGGCTCACAGACATGACATCATGCGACAGACGGATGCATGTAACAGGCGACCTTTGATGACATTTTCATCTCAGCCTTCACCAACGTTAAGACTCTTTCACGTTACCTGAGTGTTGGAGGATTGTGTTGGAAGTTTTTCACTCTAAAAGAAGTATTCTCCTGTGAACTCTGGAGAATATGTGAAGATCTGCTCGTTGTCCGGAGTTTCCATTTCTCACATGTTGTCCTTGTCAGAAGCGTCTCACTTCCTGGAAACACTGCGTTTGGTTAAGGTGGGCGGGGGGCGGCGGCATGTCACGTAACTGGCTTGGAATCTGGTGTCGGCCCGTACAGACAGAAGTTCTAGCTCCAGCTAGACTTCTGCTTCTTCCTCCTCCTCCTCCTCCTCCTCCTTCATTACATTACAGGTCATTTACCAGACGCTCTTATCCAGAGCGACTTACATTGAACTAACTACAGGGACAGTCCCCTGGAGCAACTCAGGGTTAAGTGCCTTGCTCAGGAGCACAATGGTGGCAGCCTGGTATTGAAAGCCTGAGTACTAGACCACTGGACTACCACCACTCTCTTCTTCTTCTTCTTCTTCTTCTTCCTCTTCGGCTCTGTGCACACATGGACTCAGTCGGACATTACTCAGACTCTGTACTCGATAATTCAGACGTGTGTGTTCTCACACACAGCTGCTCTGGTTAATCTCTACATAGATATCAGTAAACTGTGTTTAGGGCACACACAGGGTGAGAGCATCATGTCATCACCACCAGTGTTTTCTACGCCTGCTCCGTCCTCTCCGCCTGATCAGTGTGACGGTTCTTCCAACTGATTTTATGAGCACATGAAAAGACAATTCACATTGCCTCTGACCATTCTGGCACAGCAGAGAGCCATTAAATATTTAACAAGACTAAAACCCTTTTCAGGCGTGAGATACGTAACATCGCTGGTTTTATCCGTGTTTACACTGATGTTAATGACGGCTTCATCCAGACATGACAGGACATTTAGAGCCAAAAGACGCTCGCACCATATTTGGCACCTGGCGTGCAAGAAAGAGAGGAGCGGTGAATTCAAATGTAATGAGAGCAACGAAGAAGAGAAACTTATTCTGTTTCGTTAATGAATATCTGCACAAAACGTCATGACGATCTATTTAAAGTGCTGGACTGAGATTTCATCCCTCCAGAAGAAATGCTTTTGAAGGCAAAAAGAACTTGACAATTCGGGATTAGGTGCTACTTCTGGTTAACATCCCATTTAGTAAAAAAAAAACATACTTCAAAGTAAAAGCTTTTATTTATGCTGATTTTGGAAGATGATGAAATGGAGTACAGCTGGCAAAATGTAATCCCACAAAACATTTCAAAGTCAATCCAAAGAGAAAAACAGATTGAACGAGTGGGCGAGACGGAGAGAAGAAACGGATTTTATTTTATTAGGATTATGTTTTGATGAGTGCAATTAATATCCAAAGCTTTATTTAAAAGGCAAATGCAGTTAAGGCTAATTAGTTTAGTGGTCTTCACTGAGAGTACTTGAGAAACATTATAAACGTGTGTTTTCACTATAATCTCCTTACAGATTTGACTGTGTGCTTCTTTTGGCAGAGGACTTTATTTTAAGTTTATTTATGAATTTTTGTTAATACAACTTTTACAATCCACTTCATAAATACGTGTGGACTGATGACATTCAGAGGGTAAACAACTTAAACTATCCAAGGACAATAAGTAAATACATAAATAATAAGACAAATAAAGAATGACAAACTGACAGAGGTCAGAGCAGCCTTTAATCTGGAGCACTGACATACAGAAAAACAATCACAGCAGGGAGGAAAAAAAATAGGGTCTGAAGAACTTTATTTAATATGTGATACTGTATCTTTTCCCTTCCTGTCTCTGCTCGCTGTGAGTTACAGTCAGCAGCGCCTTCATCTCTTCTTCACCATTAAGTTCCTTTGGACCTCTCAGCCGTGAAAACCCTTCCTGTGTTTCCACACAGCGCGGTGACACGGGCTTTTAGCACCGTGAGACCAATGAAGCGTTATCGGCGGGCCACCGAGGCCTCCGAGTTCACAGCTACTCAACACACAGACACCAGCGGCGAAGTCAGACCGCGAAGCCTTATACGAAAAGAAGAAAAAATCAGCAAAGTAAAGCGCTGATTACGCACACATTCTGGGGAGCACATTACGCCTACACGAGTCCCCGGAGGACGCGGGATGAAGGACGTGTTGGAGGCCGCTCAGGATCCAAAACCTCGTTTAAACACTGGTCTCCTGAATAAAAGTCCAGAAAGCCTCCAGACGGGAACTAAAGTGACTTAAGTGTTCCTGTTAGAGTAAGTGAGTGTGTGTGTGTGTGTGTGTACAGTAGATAAGAAAGGCCAGCAAGAGGCTCGGGTGTCCATTACTCACAGAAGAGGCAGCACCTGAATCGGGTTTAATGGTGGAAATGGATGCAGCGTCTCCCCGCAGACTTTATGACCGACGCTCACCTGTGATATATGGAAGAAGACGGATGCCAGCGAGGCAGGCGGATGAACACAGAGGGGATTGGACGGACTCTTCTGGGTGAGCGCAGCTTTGAACTCGTGCCACAGTCCAGGGTCACGCTGGGGGTGATTGAGTGCTGCTGCGCTCCCTCCGGAGAGGAGAAGGATGAGGACTTATTTCCAGTGAGCCCGACCGTTAGAAGAGGATCTTAAACGGTCGAACCAGGTTCATCTCAACTTACGGAAAAACAACCAAGCACACGAACGGAACCAACGTGTGAAAAGTTTTATCAAAAATAAAAGATACTTGGAGATATTTCTGATGTCAAAACGTGAAAGAAGACAAAGTGCTGTGAGCTGAACATATGGTCATACTCAGGTGTAGTGTCGCTGTAGCGTGTAGCATGCTAATAGCTGCTAATTAGCTAACCCTAACCCTTTTGCAGGTATTTGTTTATAAAAGTCTTTTTCTAATTGTGACCTGATGATGGCCAAAGTTATCCCTTCATCCCAGGGGACATGAATATCTAGCATCAGCATAGTTCTTACGTTAGCCTGCTTGTGCTACATTTCCACTGCATGCTACGGCTCTTCTCAACTCAAAACTCTTTAGATATAAGTTACCGTCAATAGTGATCGCAATTTTTTCTATTCACCCGACCCAAAAAAAAAAAGAAATAATGGCAGCTGACAAATTTACGGCACACGACACATTCCATAAACTACGGCGCGATTGACGCAGCGCAGACTAAATGATCCATCTTATAAACACAGAAATGAAGAAGTGCTGCCTACCTTTGTTTACTTTGGTTTTTTATTGTCGAAGCATTTTCGATCATATTATCTCATAAAGAATTTATGACAAAGCGATGAAATATAACAAGGCCAAGTGAGTGTTCAGACTTTTGAAATATTGATAGACTTCTGTAGGATCGCAATAAAAGAAACAAAGTTAATATCCAAAGCAACTGGCAAAGTCCTGCAGGCCCATTCATATAGTGTATACAATGAGTAGTGTGTGTGTGTGTGTGTGTGTGTGTGTGTGTGTGTGTTAATAATTGATGCTCTACCTGCTTTGCATTTGCGTCAATAAAAGACTGAAAACTTAATATTGAAGCATTGCTCTGGGGATGTGATCATGATGTCATCACACACACACACACACACACACACAGGACCCCCCCCTCTTTCTCACTGGAGCGTAGGGGGAGTCAGAGCATAGAGGACTCAACTACCAAAGCTTTTTATTGCTTTATTGCTTCCTCCCAAAGAAAAGCAGCACAAAGGTCTGTAGAGACAGCCCCCCCCCCCCTGACCTCCCCTCAGCCCCCCACAGACCCCTCCTGCTGTGAAGAACAGGAGGCCGGCCTCTGAATAGTGGCTGTGGTCATCGTTATCCTTCCAATTAACACTCGTTTGTCTCCGGTGAATTCAATTAGAGCCATATTCATGAGTGACCAGCAGGGGAGGCGTGCGTGTGGGAGGGCGGGTCACCTCCCGACACCTCAGCAGAGCCCTGCAGGGCAGCTCTTCTTCTGCCACAACATCCATATATATGCGAGGCAGCCCTTTCTCTGCAGAAAAGAGCAGAGCAGGGAGGAGCGAAGGAGCATGCAGAGTTTAGGATGAATATAGATTAAAGAACACGAGAATAAAGCAGAAACGTCCTGGATACGACTCTTAGTTTATTGTCTTTCTATCAAGCTTTCGTATTTGATTTGTATTACTGGCAGTGGGCAAGAGAGGAACATTTTAGAGTTTCCTTTAAGCTTCATTTTCAGGGCAACACGTCTCCACATCTAAGGTGAAACTACGGTTTTGGTTGAAAAGTGAAACGCAAACGTTTTGTAGACGTGTAGCTTCCATAAAACTGTTGTTTCTACATCCTTTTTAATGACTATACATAACAGTAACCTTGACATCTACACAGGACTGAGACTGTCACACACTCGCTCACTACACGCTTTATAACAGGCTCTCTATAGTGAGCAGTAGATTTCTGACATTAATCATTATCATTTCGCATCATTGCAGCAGAGTCACACTGTGCTGCAACTGTCATTTCCAGATCTATAAAAGTGCATTGTGGGATATTTGCACAAAGTAGCGTACTTGGCAGTGTGGAACTTTTGAGGTCACTATGTAGTACTCACTAAAATAAAACGGGGGGCTGTAAATATAGTTCACATAGTCTCCATCCAGGCCAACAGGGCTTTGAGCTACATGCTAACATCTGCATGCTAACAGTGGAGATGCTAACATGCTGATGTTGTGCAGCCATCGTGTTTCCATGCTAACTATGCTAATTACAGACGCAGCTGAGGCTCATGGGAACATCAATAGTTTTGCAGATATTTAGTCATAAACTACATATTTAAACATGACCCAAAATGAAACTCTATCACCACACACACACACACACACACACACACACACACACATTTTGTCGCACTAATGTAAAGATATTTTTAAGGCACTTATTTCATTTCTTATTATAAACGGCTCTGATAAAATACACAAGTCTGGTGGATACGGCCATGAACTCTTTGGAAAGTATCACCAAAGTCATTAGGGTCCATCCCTGGGAAGCATGAATGTTTCATGTGATTCTTCAGATGTTGGTGGACAGACAGTCCGGCTGCTCGCGTTGAAATAGTCACTTTAAAAACAAGATGTAGTGACGTTTCTGACTGGAGTAAGACGGAGTCCCGCTGTGTAATACTGTCCTCGCATGCAACGCAGACAGGAAGTATCAACAGATAAACCAAATGAAACACATCTGTGTGGACCGGCTTCTCCGCGGTCAGCGTCGTGTCAGCACGCGGACAGCTCGACTGCAGACCTGCGTCTCCACAGGGAGGAGGAGGAGGATGAGGAGGAGGAGGAGGAGAGGATGGAGTGAAGCACTTATCCCTCTGTGTGTCTGACACCGACGTGGAAATCAGATAAGATGTGACTGAGAGGCCCGGGCTGCAGAACCACGACATGGATGGAGTTAGAGTTTCTATCTGGACTTAAATCTGCCCTTCATAAGAATTACACAAATTAAAACATACAGTCCGTCAGCGTTATGCTTTTCCGACCACCTCTTCACCTTCAACCATATTTATTATTATTTTAAAGCTTTTTAAAGAGTTTTTGGCCACTTGGGAACAGCAGAAACGAGCTGTGGACACTTTGCAGAGTTAAACCTATTGACACGACTTTCAGCTTTGTTTTTGGTCTCCACCAACTCCTGGGGGGAATGTTATAGATTACGAAGCAAAACTTTATTTGTTCAGCATATTTTATTCCAGCTGGGAGCACAACGTGTGACAGCCTCAAACACTGTGAGATTACACTTTAAATGTATTATTCCTCAACTTAAATAATACATGTGAGTTAAGACCACTAAGAAGTAAAAATACACATTAAAATAACTAAGATCAACAACCTAAGTAAGAACCATAAGAATAAATAAGATGTGTGAATTTAAAAAAAAGAAGAAAGTAAGAAAAATAAATAAAATCAAATATTTATGACCAACAGTTGACCAGTAAAAAAAAGACATGCGAGTTAAAAGCAATAAATGTATAAAGAATAAAATAAAATAATTTAAAAGATAGCACACGGTTGGTTTTTAGAGCTTTTTCTCCGAAAACAGTTTCCTGCTTCTTAAAATATCACTGAAGAGAATGAAACAAAATAGTAAAATTGTGAGTGAGAAAACCAAAACAAAGAGCTAAAAGTGAAACATTTGAAAGAATCCAGAGAACCTGCGGTCACATTGTATTTTTCACATTCACGTATTCATTTGATGCATCGTTAAAATAAAGAATACTGATTATAGCAGATCTCCTTTTTATACATCAGGCTGCGGAACAAGGGTGTGGTCATACTGCAGTGTGTGTGTGTGTGTGTGTGTGTGTGTGTGTGTGTGTGTGTGCGTGCTTTTCTTTCCCAGCCTTCTCCATAGCTGTTCTTGTGATTATCATGAATCTTACTCTGTATTTTAATCACGTCGTTTGTGACGGCTCCTTCGCCAGCTCACATTTCTCTGCTAACGTGGAAATAAAAATGGAATAGTATCCTTGATTTTCCTGGTTGCGTCTTGTCGTGCGTGAGTCTTTGAGGTGCTTGAACTCGAAGCCACATTTTCTCGTTCTGATGTTATTTTGTGTGAGTTGAGTTAAAGTGCAGTGAGTATGAAGCCCTGCGTGGTGTTTGGGCTGCTGCCTAATGCCCTCATTCAGCCTGAAGGATGAGCGCGCTCACTTAATGTGACACTGAACTAAATCATCATCGCAAGTCCTGAGATGATGTGCTGGTGTGTATACCAAACTGTACATGTATCCATGCTTCAATGTGAAGCAGCCTTGGTGCACATTCATGTCATTGTGTGTGTGTGTGTGTGTGTGTGTGTGTGGGCCTGCAGCCCGGGCACACGGGCCCCTGCGTCTCCTGAAATCCCTTTCATGTGGAGTGACTTTTTGCTCCACCAGCGACAGGGCAATCCCACTCTTCATTTAATGCTCATAATTACTTCAGAATAGTTTAACCGTTGCACTAAATTCAAGCTGAAGTCTTTCGGCCTCTTGTCTCCGGGAAACAGGGCGCGCCGGGCGCTGGAGAGTTTCCCGACTGCGTCCAAATATCAGAAGAGAATTTGAATGAAATCCTATACATTTCCTTAGTTTTTACAGTAAAGGCCAACATAAAGAAGTGTTTCCAGAAACAGGATCAGTTTGGCTTCATCTCACTTGTGGTATTAAAAATCAAGACGAGCATCCAAAAACTGAAATACTTTTGCCCACAGTCAGACAGTTTTAAGAGGCTGGAACGTTTCATATTACTGCTCTTTATAGAGCGATGTATTTCATTGTGAGGGACAGGCCTCCTGTCATGTGAGCCTCTATCCTGTGACCTCTGTATGCTTGTGTTCCTCACATGTAACAGGACCAGGACGTTTTAAAATAAGGAGAGAAACAGAGCAAAAAGTCTTCCAATATTATGCAGCCGCTCTGGATGCTGAACACGCTGTTTCAAACTCCCAGATGTGATTTTGCACATGTAAAAAGAGGATCATTGTAAAGGACTTCAGCATTCGCTCTCTGCATTTTCTGCACCTTAATAAGCTTCACTGATGACTTCTTTTCTGTAAAACTATGAGCTCACTTCTCCCAGTCAAAACACAAGGAAGCGGGTCCAAAAACAAAAACAAGCTTGTGCAGGTCACACACCATCGCCGCTCTCTAAAGGTCACAAGGTTCTGGAAAAAAATCCCATCTGGAGGAACCTCTGACACAGGGGTGCAGAATATCAGGTAACACTCGGGCTGTATTTTCTCCACAAGTGTCAACTTTAGAAATGTTGAGCTGTCGTACGTGCGTATGTGTGTGACAGGGTCTCACTTCTAAACTTCCTCCACAGCACACTTTAAAAAATGTTAAACGTTATACGTCCGTCTTTCCGAAATAAGTCTTTATTGTGTAAAACAACAAGAGCAATATCTTCACTCGTCACGGACGTCTCTTTCATCTCCGCTGTGACAAATGTCTCTGGTAGCTGCGACAGCGTGCAGCCCAACACCACGACACTTTGATTGTATGGAATTAAATGCATGCAGCTGCGGGGCTAATAGAGGGATCTGCCATTTGGCTTTAATTACAGACATGTCATGAGAGAACCACACCAACACAGTGGAGCTGGAAGAAAAAGGGAAAATAAAAGAGGAGATTTGTAGGACGTAGGAAAAGATGAGAAATATGAGTGGAAATGGAGGAAAGCAGCTTCTTCCCGTCTTTGACCCCAAACTGGATGCTTTGCGAGGTTAATGCATTCATTGTTCTCAGTTATATACCTTCCCATGCTTCCCTCACAGCTTAAAGATGTATAAGAGCATCACATTTGTTCCGTGAATCATCTCAGTGGGATGGCCTTCTGGGTCACAGGAAGGACACACCGCTTCTTAAAGAACCGTGAGAAAGAATGTTTGAGACCGTCGTGGTCTCCATTCTGTTGTTAGTTTAATCTGTCAACTGCATCCTGTGTTTTCAATTCCAGCTTTAGTTAAAGATAACCGTAACTAGTTTAGCACATTTGGAAATGAACATGAACATAAACATTTGTTTCTGCTGCCGTGAACTTTAACTCCAGTCGGTACGTTACCGTCCTCCTGGCTGCTCACTGCGTCTGTCGTATGCCAACAAAAATAAAAAAGAGATTTCGGTGGAGTTTTCATTGTTGAACTACAATACTTTCGTCCGGTCTTTTCTCCACAGTGTTCGGTGACGTCTGCACTTCATCGCCTCGTCTCAGTTTTGGAATAACAGTTTGTGGAGCAACAGATTTAGTCGAAGTTTTCCTTAATCAAACACTCCACTGTAGGCTTTCTTATCCAGAAATAAAAGCTCAAATTAAAAAAGATTATGAATATAGTGCAGTTTTAATATACTGTGCGGTTCTGTGTTACCTCAAGATTCCCTCTGCATTAAAAGCCCTAAATGTCCTCCTGCCAAAACACAGGACAGAAAGTCTGTATGGGAAAAGTAAAAGTATGGCGTGTGAAGTTAAAGTTGTGGAATTACCCTTAAACAGATGCAGAGGATTAGAGGTGGAGCGGCCACACCCGGCCGGCCAGGCACAGACTCATTACACTTTGATTGATTCCTGTGTAATTAGATTGGTCGCTGATCACTGGTTGACAAAAATATGCATCACATCCTGTGACCCAACGACAAATGAGCAGCCTGCAGAGGAGGGAAAGTCTCGGACGGGGAATTCCGTGTGGTTTTCTGTTGACGGCTGTGAGTGGGCACATCATGCTCAACAATGCTGCTCCCTGTTCCTGGCTGACGCAGTGCAAGGTAGGAGGGTGGAGATAACACCTCTCACCGAGCTAGGCTGCTGATAAAGAGCACCGAGGACAGCACGTTAATAACTCCGGGTCAAGTGCAGGCAGCTGCGTCACAGCTGCTCACGGTTTCCTCTATACGAGCTGCGGCTTTGGCAGCCACTTCTCCAGAGCGCTTACTGTGAGCAGAAGTAGGTGGAAAGGGTGACCACCTTTTTCTTTTTCTCTTTCCTTACTTACCTCCTGTTGTCTGAGAGCGTTCTTCCCAGAGGTTACGCTGCTGACGGCGGGCGGCAGGTGAAACCCTGGAATATATCCTCATAAATATCAAACCTAAACGTGTTGGACTAACTACACCATGTGACCCAGTGGAGTTTTCCACATTCCTCCACATAAACCGGTTCCATATTCGTCATCAACCGGTTGAGCTTTTATTGCTAAACATAAACCACCACAGCTATGGCATACCGTTTAACTATCGCACATATAAACATCTTCCAAATAAACCTGAGTGTGTTTCATTGGATCCACTGGGTTAAAGTTACAAAGATGTTCCGTAAGTAAATGAAACTGTCAGCATCCACTCTGAGGCTGGGCAGCACCAACAAGGGTGCATAATTAAACAGGATTAAATCATCATTACAAACTTTTACATTCAATAACTTTAAAACTAGCTTAAATAGATGAAATATTTCATTTAAAACTCTTTAAAGGTCAGTTTATTTTTTTACTCTAAATCTAGATTCCATTTAATTATGTTGCACAAAACTTACAACCTACACATGAGGCTTGAATGTCAAAATACTTGCTTGGATGTGAAAAAAAACTTAATTTTCATGGGAAGAAAATGCATTTAAAACAAACCTTATTTTTCATGGAAAAAGCTTGGAGGTGAAAAAATACTAAATTTTTTCATGAAAAAAGCTTGGATGACAAAGAAAAATAATTTTCTTCAAAAAAGCTTGAATGTCAAAAAAAATAAATTTTCTTCAAAAAAGCTTGGATGTTAAAAATACTAAATGTTTTTATTAAAAAAGCTTGGATGTCAAAAAAAAACGTAATCTTCTTCAAAAAAGCTTGGATGTTAAAAAATACCAAATTTTTTCATTAACAAAGCTTGGATGTGGAAAAAACCTTAATTTTCATGAAAAAAGCTTGGATGTGAAAAAAAACACTTCCTGCACGCCTCGCTCAGCATCCTTCTTCAACTGAATCATCCCACAGTAACATTATTTTTATTATGTATAGTGTGACCGCAGAAAAAAGCATCTCAAACAGACCCAACTTCCTTTTCTCCAGGCTGAAGATGATAAATCTATCAGTGAAGTATTTCAAGTACATGCTGTTTTATGGCAGCTACACCTTCAGGAAGGCTCCCCGAGATAACCTCCTCACTTCCTGCCAACCTCTGTAGGTTAACATTCCAGGTAACCCAGGGGGTCCAAACAGTAATGAAGTTACTGAGTTTCAAATAGTAATCCTTTACACTACTCATTACTGAAAACAGCCCAACGTCCTCACGTACTCGTGCAGTGCCTGTTCGGAACATGCCGACTGCTTGGTCTGCAGTGCTGATCCTCCAAAACCTTTACACTGACCTGAGTAATACACAATACAGTTACTGCTGTACATTCTAAATACTGTCATTTTACTTTGTTATTGTCATCTATAGTGGATATTTGCATACAAACAACAAATCTTCATTTATAAGGAAATGTGTTTGAAAATAAACCAACAAAGACATTAAAGCCTGCGGGTGTTCTAAGCATGAACTCCTGCAGGAGTAAACTAACGTATGTCAGGTTACTTTATGCAGGTGACCCGGTGGAAAGATGTTTACTCCAGCGAGGTTTCTAAATAACCTTCAATCAGAAACAATCCAGACAGCAAAGAAGTCTCCAAAGTGTGCAAGAGTTTGTGTCTGAATATAAATACTAATCTGAGGCATTAAGTTCTCTTCCTCTCTAAAGGCCTAAAGAAAGGGCGTCGCCTTACTCTGGAGCCAACAGGTGATCTGAAGAACACACACACACACACACACACACAACCCCACACACACAACCCTCTCATGTCTTTTGGCAATAATTCAACAAAGGTTCCCTAATCCCAGCGAGTCAGCTGCTCTGTAATGTTGAACCTCTTTGCTCATGCAGCCGATGAATGTAGATGGAAAAACGTCGGGGGGGGGGGTAAATCCACTGTATGTACTTCAGCCTGCACATGTCCCACAAGAAATACGACGCTCGCAAATCTTAGAGAGAAACAATGTGACACGACTTTAATATCCACTCAGTGACAGCGAGCGCGAGCGTCGGCCGTGAGCCTCGCAGAGCGGCGAGCCCCATCACATTTCTACCCCGCACACTTTCCACTGAAACCTTTAGCGGCTATTCTCGTCTCCAGCACCATGTAATTAAGTTCCTGTCGTTCTCCACTCTCAAAGATTGCTTAACATAAACGCAGGCCTAGCTTGTTAATTAGTTCCGGTGTGTGATCCCGAGCCGCGGCTCTCAGGCGCTGACATGAACCTGCTGCCTCTACATGTAGAGCACGCTGAGGGGAGAGGAGGGCCATCAAGGAGAGTGGAACATCAATCGTGAGGACGTTAATGAAGAGAGCAAGGCAAGCCGTTGTATCGCAGGACTATGAAGGAATTCGCTTTTTTATTTTTTCGTTGTGCATGCATTTAATTCATTACTTTGCCGCGGTGTAACTGAGAACCAAACATTCCTGCTAGCATCGTTCACTGGACTCTTTGACGACAAGAAGAACATAATCTGTGAAAACGACGTCCAACATGCAAGCGTATTGTTTCAGCGAGTGTTCCTGTGTGACACCGCCAATGAGGAAGTGTTGTTATCTCTTCTGTTCCTGTGCTGGGAGCAGGATATATACTGTGTTGTTTCCATATTTGACATGAATCATATGTGACAAATCTGTGATGGGATGTATGGTACAGGTGGAAAGATGAACTTCCCCAGCTTTCATCTTCAGATGCAATTACTGCGCTATGGATGGGCAGCGCTGATTAATGCAGCCCGGTGATATACGGCACCGCAAAGTGGAAGGGCATATTTATGAAGTCCTTTAATCTCCCCTGACAACAGCCTCATGTGAGCCAGCAGGCTCGTCTGTGATGGCCACATTAGGCCAACTGTTCTCTGCGCCGTGAATTACTGCTGTCACCTGTCGGGGATTTCACAGGACAGCGCCTCATTCGAGGTCCATTTCTGTCTTTCCCAGCAGATCAGCGGGTCCAGCAGAGAGGCAAGCCGATAAAGTTTTGGATTTTGAGGAGTGCGGATTATAGGATCAAAAGGCAATGGCGCTAATCCCTCCCCGTTATTAAAGATGATAGCGCTATAAATGACAACACATGCAAAACTTCTCCCAACTCCAAACTCTTGCTAGCGTATGTAAGTACTTAACAGAACCGGCTCGGGGGAGGGGTCCGCCTCCAAGATGGATTAACCAGGAGAGATGGGATGTTGATCCTGGAGTTACTCTCTCACTTTCTTCTCTTCACTTTCTGCGTGAGGAAGTGCTGACTGTCTGTGGAATGGAGACAGGAATGCAGCAGCGAGTTGTGGGAGCTCCTGTCTCTGCACTGTACTCTGCAATTATCTCCAGAAGCTCAGGAAGCTAATTGGAAGAGATGTGGGATAAATCCCAGCCTGGGGGAATTGTGCTAATTTTCCACTTTCAGCTGACCTAATAAAGGGGCCATCCTCTGCCACTGGAATGATGGTACACGGGCAGAGAGAGGCGGAGAGAGAAAGCAATGCCATCCTCATTCTGTGTGTATGTATACTTAATGATGCTCACATACACTGGGATCTAACTGCACAGATTACATTACATCTCCTGCGTTTGCTGCCTTCTTTCACTTAGTCTTCTGCTAATATCCACATGCACGGCCGTGTTATTTCTGGGACTTGAGCCCAGTACCTCTGCAGCTGACACTGCCCTCATATTACTTTGTCCGATGAACATCCCGAACAGCACGGACACTCGCTCGGCGGATTCCTCCCGAGCAGTGAAGTGTGCACGACCACAGTCAGGGCTCCTCTGTGCATATGACAAATCTAATCCTCCTCCTTGGAAGTTCTCTATTCAGACATGACCTTAATCACATTAACCCCCTTTTTTCCACTGTGTGCCAGACCTGCAGCTTGAACTTAGTTCAGCGTTTCTGGTGGTTTCTAAGGCGTTGGATTAAACCCGTGTAGAAGTCGTGCCGTCCTGCCAAGTTTATGAACCACAATGTGTCGCAAAATTTATTTTTTAAATGACTTTTGATTGATGGATAAGTAAAACAACAAGAAAGGAGAAAAACTCCCAATGTAAACTGACAATCATACAGTAAATACAGAAAAATAAATATTTTGTGGTCATTTCGGGAGTTTTTCCTGATCCGAAGGTCGGCGAGAACAGAGGGCGTCGTGCTGTACAGAGTGTGAAGCCGCCTCAGGCAGACTTGTGATTTTGTGCTATATAAATAATAATTGACTTGACTCTAGGTATGTTTGTGTAATCAATAAACTGCTGTTACATGCACCACTTGTCTGGCAGACTATTGTTATCCCTAGTAATGAAGCCGGGGAGCAGCAATCGATCCATTCAGCAGCCCTGCACGCACGCAGGCATAATCATCTTTTCCATTATTTGAGTCCAGTTGCACCAGATGTTTGTCGTTGAAACGTTATAACACAAGAGTAAAGTTCAGAGGGATTAATACATGTGACCGAACCAAACAGCACAACATGTAGAAGTGTCAGAAGCTACTAAACGACTCACTACATCAGTCCTTGTGAGTTTTTAGTCCCAAATACATCATCTTACACTATTTAATAGGATTTTTGCAATATTTTAAATTAATTGTAAATAATGAATGTATTTTAAAATGTGTATTGGTGCTGTTGCAATAATGTTTGCTCGTGGTGTTAGCTGCAGTAACGTTGGAGTGGAGCAGCACCAGAAATACTTTCACTTATTGTTTAACAATCTATTTATTCAACAGCTGAAAAATTGCTAAAGTAGAAAACTTGATAAATGCTGATGGAAACACATTTTACAAACGCTAAACAGTTGTAGCTTCTGCTCTGCGCCGGTGCTTCAGCATTACTTACAAACCTGAACGAGCAAAATGCATCTTTGAAACTCACTTGTAATAACTGAAAACATAGAAAGGAAAAATGGTTAACAAATACAGAGCTTTTGACCCCTAAAGGAGCGTCCACCAAAGCCCTCCTCATGACGACCTTAATCCCCGGTGTAACTGGACACCATGTGATCATGTTCCGAGGCTCTGACAGCGCTGTGGACGCCTCCCATCACGGGATGTGCTGCGCTTTGAAGTCGGAAATCTGTCGGTTACGATCATTATTTTCCGATCTTTGTTGAGTTTGTGCACTGATATTTTTATGATTAGAATTCAACGATACAGATTAGATCAGTTCTATCAAAATCAAAACAGAAAGTTTTGTTGGTTGAAAGCTTCTCATTGACGATGCTTCACGTAGGAGCAGGGCCGGATTATCAGAAAATGGGCCCTGGGCACAGACATGCAAGTTGTTTTGTTTTGTGTCTCTCTGTAGTCATTTTGTGTCTCTCTGCAGTTGCTTTGCGTCTCTTCCTGGTTGGTACGTGTCTCTTTTGGTGGCCTTTTGTAGGTGGAGGCACTGTGGGCCCCTGGGCCTGAACCCAGAAGGCCTGTTCAGGTGTAGGTTGGACTGTGTGAAGGGTCGTCTCATGGCACGGTGGGCTCCTCTTCACTGTGTCTCTCAGTGTTTCCACTGACTCCTCTAACACTTTGGAGCAGAATTACTGTATTTTTGGAATAATCAAAAGAAACAAGAGAGCCCAGAAACACCCTCCAACAGATGCAAGCAATGACACGCAAAAGCCTTTCCAGAGGCCAGCTCATAATGCTTTTTAATGGTCTTGTTTAACAAGCAAGGGAAGTGGTTTCCCCCCATTACCCACAAACCCCGAAATCTTGCCCAGTCAAGGACAGGGATATCCCAGAGTTCAGTGGGAGCAGCATCAATCTTCTTGTCCCCAAAGACATGTGCTTATTCAATAGAGAAGGATCAACCGAGATCTGGACCGTGTCAGAACTCACTAAACACGCATCGCACAGCCTTCACTTCGCTGGCTCAGCCAAACCACTCGCACTAAACTGAAACGCCACCAGAACAATCTGCTGTAATTGATGTTTTCTCGAGAGCAGTCTCAACACCGCTGGCTGAATAAATTCAACGAATCATCTGCATGCTGTCTGGATTACCGCAAAGAAACTTCAAACACTTGGATGGCATTATTCCCAAAATGTCATATTTTTTTGTTCCACAGTGTGACAGAAAAATGTCACACTGTGATGGATGTGAAGCAAGAAAAACAAACGAGATGCAGTTATGAAAACATTTTAAAAAGCTGTAACCTCATGATGTAGCAGCAGAATCCTCCACAGAGGTGCATCATGGGAGTTAGGATTCCTTCAGTGTTCCTGGTGCAGCAGCAGAATCCTCCACAGAGGTGCATCATGGGAGTTAGGG
>CALSBV010011200.1:9753855-9769539 GCA_943590825.1 Bovichtus diacanthus | reverse complement strand
TTTTCTGAGATATGGTGTTTAAATATGTAAATGAGGCATTATGTAATGTAACTTTTGGTGAATTTAGGAGAAATCTACAGACACAAACAGACAAAGTGATTAAATAAACTCCTGGATGTGGATCTGACGTTTCCTTTACACTCGTCTGACAGAAGACGTGATGTGGAAGAAAAAAAGCCCAAAATCTTAAAACCGACCAGCTCATGTAAAAAGGTGTTTTTGTCTGAAGTGTCTCGCCTTAAAGCGAACATTTCATGTTTCTTCCTCAGATTACCTTCCGACACATTCTATCGCACATCTAATCCTCCACAAACTGGGTTATCAGGGAAATGGAGCTCGCTAAAGCTCCAGCAAAGATCTCCGAGATCAGCCGGATTATAATGAATCGTATGTGTTCAGCTGCCGCGTGAAGAGATACGTCTCTAATGAAGTCGGGGAAATTATGGCTAATGCTCTAAAAGAAACACACACATGCATACAAACACTGCTTCACAGAGTTCCTGGCAGCACTAATCTCCTCTTTGTTTTAGCTCCAGCTCTGGTTCTGTTCTGCAGCATTTAAATGTGAAGCCAAACCCCACAATGACGGCGCTAATGGTCTGCGTGACCTCTGACCTCGTGTCTCTGTCAGGGTCTTCACAGGGCCACAGGCCAGCCACATAATCGCTTCCATGAACTACTCATAGCCCTTTCAAATGTGACTTTTAGCCCTGCCGCAGACTTAAATGTTAATTCTGTGAAATGCAGCTAATGCTCGCCTGTCACTTGTCATCAGGTTTGATTATGTTTGTGAGCTGTTGTTTGTCCTCCTGTGTTAGTTTACGCTGCGATGAAATGATCTGCGTTTCATTATGAACTCCTGGAAACAATCCTGTCGACAATTTAGACCCGGGTTACACACACACACACACACACACACACATGGACTAACGCAGACACCAATGCGGGGCACACAATGTTTAAATGGCTAAAAGTTAAAAGAGCAAATAGAATGATAGTAAAGATTTTAGTGAAATGAATACTAGATTCTTCTCATTTATCTCGTGCTGGCATTTAGGAAACTCCATCAAAGACTTTAAAACCTCGTCTGGCAGGAAGATGTTTGAATATCTTACCTATTACAGGCAGTTTTTCATTAACCGACATCTGCTCAGTGCATTTTTAACCAACGTCTTTGCATCCAGATATACTGTCAGTACATTTCCTCAGTGTTAAACTTTTGCCAGATCCCCCCCACTGAGACAATTTCATTAGAGTTGGAGATGACATCAGGCCCAAACAACAGCTCTTTTATCTTAGTTAGGAACAGTATCAATTGGATTTGCTGCCTTTAAAGAAAGAGAAGAACATGAGTACAGAGTTGAGCTGTGAGAGGCATGGTGCTAACAGGGATGAAGAATTCACAGAGGAAATGATTAACTTATGAAAACATTTCGCCCCGGCCGTGAAGAGCTCAGCAAGAGAAACCTTTTCTTTCTTTTGATCAGCATCAAAGTTGCTAACCAGATGATTATTTCTTAGATATTCAATTTGTTTTTGCAGTGAACTCCATATGTTTGCAGCCATATAAATGTGTAACGTCGAAGGTATGTTCGCCGCCCTTTCACTCTTTCTGCATGTGTTGTATCTCGAACTTCTTTCCTCTGCAGCGTTTAGCTGCTTTAATCCATATTTTATATCAACAGTGGATAAAATTAGGTGAAATCCTGATGAAATCACAGATAACTCTGCAGTTCCTCTCAGCTCTGTAGAGCGTTTTAGCATCTTTCAGCGGTTTTCAGACTGTTTTGTTTCACCCTAACTTCTCACATCAGGGTCATTTCCAGGAGCAAAAAAACTCTAAAAGCCGAACTGTGGTCAGAGATACAAATCCACATGAACGCAAATGTAGCTGCGCATCTTCTCCACTGTTCATTTCAGACTAAATCTGCTCGTCAACAAGATTTTTTCCACGACGAAGACGAGACGATGAAGAGACAATAAGGAGTCGATGAGGAAATGATGAAGAGACGAAGAGGAGACGATGAAGAGAAGACAAGGAGACAATGAGGAGATGATTAAGAGACAAAGAGGAGACTGTGAAGAGACGATGAAGAGAAGATAGAGAGACGAGGCGATGAGGAGACGAAGAGGAGACGAAGAGGAGACGATGAGGAGACAGAACAAACATGTAATAATGTTGACGACAGAAGACCAGACTAAAATGTAAAACTAGTTTAAAAAATAAAAACTTTACCAAAATCTCTCTTTATTTTCGTTGACAAAGACGAGAAGAGGAAACATTATTTCATCCTTTTGTTTGTCTCCTCACGAGGACAGCAGTGAACAAAGAGCTCCGTCCGGAGGACTCGCAGTGAGTCAACAATGAAAGTTTTGTGTTCAGTTTGTTCCTGCTGTCACTGAACGCAGGTTCAAAATGAAAGTTGTAATGTTGTCATTTAACGTCCAGTAGTGATATTGACGCTTGGACTTCCAGCAACGTGTGGAAACAAACAGGCTTCAGCGAACAGAAAGCTCTTCGAGTTACATCTAGAAATGTTTCACCACTAGGGGGCGGAAGGACTCAGAAACCTCATCAAGCTGTTAGCGACGGTGCTAGCTGTGTGTCGATACACCTTCAGCACACACTCGCGTGTTTCTGACGCCTGAGAAATAGTTCCTGGTTCTTCACGGTCAACCCTCTGGAGACGTGCCCTGTCAAACCTCGTAACTTATACTAAGTACTTTTGTGGCTTCCAGTGTTGTTAGTGTTGGCCATGTTTGCTCTTATGTGTCGCGCTGCAGGCTGAGGGGACTTAAAGCCTGACCTAAATGTATGTCAGACAATGTACTTCACATTGTGAGCATACAGTGAGCTCACAGTCAATCACCTTGAATGGAGCAGCTATATGCTGATATGCTGGAAGTTTCACCAAATATAATCAGAAATGTTGTCCTCGGTATTTGAATCTCCTTGATGAATGAATGAACTTGTTCTCTGCAGTGCTGAAACTTCGTTTAGCGTTACCCACCACTACCATCTACTGGACACTGCAGCCGTATTCCTCCACAGTCACAGCCACCTGCAGGGAGGATGCAAGAGAAGCAGGGTGACCTTCTCCGTCGCTCTCAAGAAGTAGAAACACGGAAAACACTGCAGGAACTGCTGAAGTCCGGCTGACGTGAAACTCCCAATTACATTCTCCTCACACCGCTCAGGAGGATTGTTACTCCGACATCCAAATATGATCTCAGAACACTTGTGCGAGTGCGAGCAAGTTAAGCCAAAAACCAAGAGCAGACGGACAATAAAACAGCGAATGTGAGCCACACGAACACAGGAGCTGCTCACTGGGATGAGGTCAGGCCTCTTTGGACCTTCTCCGATTGCCAATGCCATTAAAATAAAATAATAAAAAGTCTTTCCTCAAGCCTCATAAATAAGGCTGTATGATTCAGAGCTCAAATTTCCTTTTAGGCGTCAAAAATTAGTAGCTGCAAAGTTCAGTGTTTGCAGAACAGTTTGTGTTCTAAAGAAACGTCTGTTAGAGAAATACTGTTTAATAAGCTCATTCAAAAAAGAAAGAAGTTAATGTAGCCGCAAGATATTTAAGTACTTCTCATGATTCCTGATTTAAAATCAATCATTAATCTAAAGAGATTCTGGATTCAGGACGTAGAGCAGCTGATCCTCTGTGCTTCTGCTCTGTGCTTCTGCTCTGTGCACTAACACACAGCTGTGGCTCACGCTGTATGAAAGCAGAGGAAAATGACTTTAACATTATAATGTTTCTATATTCCAAAAGGTTCTATCAGCTGATTGCAATAATGTAAACACACAAAGGCAAAGCTGAGACAAAAGGAACATTAATTCATGCTGAACCTGCACAAATAAACTTTTTAATACAAACTTTTATCTCTGACTCAGTGACTTTAAGTTCAAGTTGTACAAAATTAAAATGCTGCCTGTTATATAAATAGAATTAGTCGGCTTAGGCTCGCTGCCTTTTTATTTCTCACAAACTTGCCAATTATAAAACATAAAATAAAAGTAAAACTGCTGTTTTTAACAAATGACCCAATAATATTAACGCTCAATAATAATGTCCTTCAGAAGCAATATCTCTCATTTTTGGAATCGATTCAGAATCTTAAAAGATAAAAATCTACATCCTGACATGAATCCATTGTCTATTAGTGAAAACCACTTTTCCTGTGGATGCATTATATGACATATTCTGTCCAACACATGCAGCAGTTGGTGGTGAAGGACATACTCGTGCCTTTTGAGACAGCGCCCCCCTCTGGATCAGCGTAGATCCTCCAGCCTCAGTGTCTCAGACTGCAGTCTGATGCTGATGTGCACGTGACAGTGTGTAATGTCTCTCAGTTAAACACCAGTGTATTACAGCAGGTGCACATCTGTGGATGCTGGATGTTGAAGCTCTGAATATGAACAACTATTAGAAAATGAATGGCTCGCTATCATAATAAATCCAGTGTTTTAGGGGAAGTTGCTGTTCTCACCTCTTATAAACAAGATTAATACGGCCCGTAGTATAATTTGGAACATCTGCTTAGCGCTAAAGAGGATGTGGAGCCTGTCATAACGTTTCCCAGACGACAGCGTGTCATTCACTAATCACATGACTGCGTGCACACATGGGATCTGGAGGAGTTTCCAGTCTCCTCACACCCAAAGACTGACACAAGCCCAGAAGAATCCGGAGACACGTGGGCCAAAACAGGACACCTCCAGACAGGCAGACAGACAGGCAGGCAGGCAGGCAGGCAGGCAGACAGATAGACAGGCAGACAGCAACATCCTGGCCTCAGAGGTCCAGCAGGGAGTCTGCACCTGCTCTCAGTAGTTTGTGGAAGAAAAGTGACTCCTCTTATTGCATGAAGCTCCTGCACATGTAGACGAGCATTCAGGGCTTTTAGCGAAGAGAATTTTCAGTTTGGAAAGTTTTAAAACATTCAGGGAATTTATATTTGTAAATACGTCATTTGTCCATTAAATATAAAGCTATAGCCAGCAGCCAGTTAGCTTAGCTTAGCATATAGACTGCAGTCTTCCTGCATGTGTGAGTGGGAGCAGGGGTCAATAGTCCCGCCTCAACACCTCGTAATATTTCAGGGAAAATGAAAGCAGTACTGTTGCAGGGACGAGCACGTAAAGGAAGACGTCCGTCTGTCAAGTAGAGGGAGACTCACGTAGGTGGGTTACGACAGGACGTATGCATGTCGTTTATAGTTCATAGAGCGCTTAAATAATTACGATATGGCCAAAGCTATCGGGATCCAATGTATACAATGTAACAAAACACAAACCTCGCTTCGGACTTCATGCTGTGAAAAGGCCTGAAGTTAAGCGAGCCAGCGGCTGGTTATAGCCGTATACTTGACTGACATATATAAAAATGTATTGATCTTCTCTGCAGGGCTGTCCTCACCATAACCTCTCCTGAGTCTGGGGAGAGCATGTCACGCTGTTAAGTGTCTCAGCTCTACAGCCAATCAGCAGCCAGCACACCTTCTTTCTATCAGCTGCTTGGGGTCCCTGTTGACAGTGGTGGTGCCTGAGCCCCTGTCAGCCCGGCGTACACAGAGGAGCCCGGAGAAATCACTAGCACATGGGCCCTAACACACACACACACACACACACACACACACACACTCAGCTTGTGTTTGGAAAATCGGCATGCTCAGCGCCACACTACTGACCCCTGACGCACCCAGACTTTCCTTTAAAAATAATAAAAATAAATCCACCTGGAAACGTGAGATGGATCTGGAGGTATTTAAACATTTAGAGGTGAAATCAGTTATTTACATTATGAAAACTTTGTAGCCATATCTGCTGTGCAAAGTGGAGACGTGAATAAAATGTTAATGGCAGCGAAATTCCAACACAGTGTGTGTGTGTGTGTGTGTGTGTTGAGCATGTGTGAATGCTTACATGTTACACAGAGAGCTCTTTGTGTATCGCTCTAAACTTCTGGAGGCACCAGCAGTCAGCAGGCTCCAACTTTATGTCAGCGACTTTGTGACAATATTTATATAATGTTTGCATAAAATTATAAATGTACAGGTGTATTTACCTGTAAGGACGGGCAGAGCTGTGCCGTCTGTGAGGCCATGCACTGTCGCACGCCTCAGCCAGTGTTTGTAAGTGTTTGTTTAAGCCTCCGGTTTCAGCTCGAGCTGAGTATGTGTCACTTTCATTAACACTTGGTGCTGCCGGCCATGTGACTGCAAGGTCATCTTGAGTTACACACTTTCACTTTGTGGTCACCAACAGGCTTTCATTTTACGGGCAGGAAAATATATAGCTGTGTGAAGGATATTTCTGTGGAACAGCTCGACCTTTTCTAAATTGCTTCTGTATATCATGTCAGATTTGTGTGCTGTTTTTTTTACTTGACATTATACCAAAGACTCGACCTATTTCACTGCACCTTTTTTACTTTTAAGTATTTCCGGGATTCTTTTCGATCAATTCTTCCCTTTTTCTTTCTCCATTGAAAAGTCCAACGTATTTTTATTTTGAAATGCAGGATATGCAACAAATAAAGATATTATTTTAGTGAGTAAAAAAAACACAACTGTGTATCAGGAGAGGCCTTGTCTCTGCAGTGGCCTCAAAGCGGCTATTAGCCGGGCTGCAAGAGATTTATGACACTTCACAGCTCAGTATATTAAACCACTGCTGCCTGCCAATTTGCAGGGGTGTTGCAGGTGTCAGTGGGAGTGTGAGGAGCTCAAGCTGGTCAATGGCCCCATTATGAACCTAACACGTTCCGAAGAGTAAAGAAATATCCTCAAAATTCAACAACATCTCTCCAAGCGTACGAATATATAACCACTAAACATAGTGTAGTACACATATAAAGAATGAATGTACACATTAATACAGTAATTCTTACATTCTCCACACTGAAAAATGATTAGCCTACAGCCACGCTAGCACGCTAGCTGCAGCCACGCTAGCTGTAGCCTTGCTAGCTGTAGCCATGCTAGCTGCAGCCACGCTAGCTGTAGCCACGCTAGCTGCAGCCACGCTAGCTGCAGCCACGCTAGCAGCTCTGTGCGGCTGAAAGCTGCTCAGTGGCGCATGAAGCCAAAAAAGTTCAACTACACTTGGAGCGTCACCAGAAGCGATGAGCTCGACTCCAAAGTGACAGAACAAAACACACAGACCGTCTGTTCTACCCTGACTAATAAAGTTGATGTTAATGTTGCTGAATAATGTTACTAACAAATAAAAAGGCAATGTGAATATGTAGAATAGTATTTTTACATTATTCAAATGATATTCTTCCATGTTTCTTAAGACATGACTCTTACACCAAGCGATAAAATAACCCAGATCTTCCCATCGATCACCTTTACCCGCCCTGCCCAGCCGCTCCGTCTCTGCTCATCACATGAATATATAGAATATATATAGAAAATATATAGAAAATATAGCTACTAGTGCATTTTGCAACTTTTAGGACCTAAGGATTTAAATAGGTGCTATTTAAGTGATCATACTGGGAAAGCCTGTTAGGACGCTAACATCGGGTAATCAGCATTGAACACGAAGTACAGCGTCAAAGTATCTTACTTGACCTGATGGAGCCACAAGATAGAAAGTTAAGGGATCACAAAAGTTATAAACATTCATGTTGAGAGGAACATGTAGGCCTATGTGTGTGCAACATTTCATGGCAATAATTCAACCGTATTGTGGTCAGAGGGTAACCAGAGTCACTCGGGTTCATCATCTTGGGACCACAAATGTCACCAGTTCTTGTTGTTGAGATATTCCTGCCAGACGTAGAGCTACGCAGCTGGCGAGGTTAGAACTAGAAGAGCTCCCTCAGCGGAGTGCAGATCTCCTCCAGGTGTGTCTCCTTCTATAACATGGATTTGTTCATCTTGTATCGTGCCTAACTTTAGCGGATCATAACATGTTGGGTATGGAATTAATCTGCGGATGCTCCGGTTCAAAGTGAGACCGAACTTTTTTATAGATGTCAGTTTTTAAAAGCAGGACAAAGGCCAACATGCAACATACCAGGTAAAGCCTGTTCAGCCTTCTGCTACTGAAGCAGTTGATGATCACTTGTGCAGAGGAGTCAATAACGGTAAAAAACAAAAAGTCAATAAAATAAGTTTATCAAAAAGTGTGAATCACTGCAACTCCTGGATGTCTTTGCATACAGTCACAAGTGTGGACAAAGAAATATTAGGCGGATTAGTCCGGGAGCTGCGGACAGACAGACATGTTTTTCTGTGTCATTTGAAGTCTAATAACAGCACATCAGACATTACCAGAACAACAAAAGCACCGCGATGACACACATCTGTGAGAGACGGAGGGCTTCCTTGTTATTGAGCAGCAGCCAGGAAACGTTATCCTCCGTGCAGCAGACAGGCAGAGCAGGGAGACAGAGAGCCTGTCTCCCTGCTCTGCCTGTCTGCTGTTTCTCTGGCACCATCTTCTTCTGGCATCTCCACATTTCTCTACAACCTCCCTTTGAGATAAAATTCAGTAGCGTATTTGCTTTCAGCTCTGGCAGGTTAGTGTTAAGCATCGCGGTCTCTAATCTAACCCGACAGTTCATTTTGGGGTCATTAGCCATCAGAAGGTTAGCGATTAAGTCTTATTATATCGCTTTCCTTTTGATGTCGCGGACCCTGAACTACAGATCTGTTCGCTTCAATTTAATCTCACAGTAACCAGGTGGCACTTTGAGAAACCGCTGAGAGGTTAGTGCCACAAAGTGTTAAACCTGAATGTCACACAGGAACACAACTCGTTCCATGCGTCGCTGCAGTTCTGCTTGTTGCTTTATCACATTCCTTGTCTTTCCATCTCTGCAGCATCATGTAACTGCGGGTCTGCTCTCCATGTGCTGAGATACTCCCTCATTGTGATAGAACAATGAAACACGAGGCTTCTCGTTTTCACTCTTCCTCATAAAATGCTCGTATCACATCTGGGCCTGCAGCTGAACCCATGTTTGATTTGTGAGTTAAAGGAGCAGAGATAATCACAGGGCCTCTGTCTTACACGACCAAAGCACTTTGTGTTTATGGGCTTGTGATGCAAGCCAGTGCAGCGGGCTAAACTGTTTTTAATTTGACCAACAAGGTTTTAGTTAGGCAGTAGGCACAGAGAGGGGAGGAAGAGGAGGTAAAAAAGGGGGCGGCAATGAATCATACTGAGAAGTAGCGCCACAGGAGCCCCGAGGAGCCTCGATGGAGTCGGTTACCAGTAAAAACGGAGAGTTTCTGAACTGGCCGGCGGGGGTCCGAGGTGTTAAGGTTGGATCACCAGACAGGGTGAAATAAAAGATGATGGTGGTTAATGGAGAAAAGGAGAGAAATACATTGTGCTGTGAAGCTGCAGCTGCTTGGCCCAGAGCAGTTTATTGAACTTTCCTTCATCTATCAATGCCAGTTATCAGAAGAGGTGATCAGTAATCGCTCTCTTCTTTTCTTCTACTTTCTACTTTGCTTGGCTTGAGGCTCCACGGAAGACAACACAAGACATTTCCTTTGTAGTCCTGCTGACAATGACCTCAGCATAATTCTGCGCACTTTGATTCCAGCGCTGACACAAAGCTCACAACAACAAACTTCAATATCACGTTTTATCTGCGGACGTCCCCGCGTGAGCCCGGGATGACCGAAACCTGAACCGTGGCCAAGTCTGTCCAAATGTAAAGTGACGTCTGAATAAATAACGTACAGATAACAGCAGGGGTGTTTAACATTCTTCTAATTCTTCATGTATTGTGTCAGAAATGAATTTGAAACAGGACCCTCCTGCTGGTAAAGCAGCAGAGACACACTGTGCAGCTAAGTGTGAAAAAGGGAATTGCTGAGAAAAAATCCCCACAGCAGAATAAACGTTTAAAGAATAAGTCCAACATGTGCTGAAATAAATAGATTAAATCCTCCGATCTATCCAGCCTCAGTTAGAGAAGAGGACTGCATGTGGAAACAACCACCAAAGGCCTTATTTTGTGCTCCTAGTGGACATAATCATGTCTGACAGGGGCCTCAAGGCGGACTTCACTCTGCTTCTCCATCACCAGCAAGCAAACACAGGAGAAGTGAGAGAACCGGACGGTGCCGCCCCGGGCAGCCGAAGGAAGGAAGGCGTGGATTCAACAGATCATGTGATCAATCCGGTAGTCGAGTATTACTCAGAATCATCACAAAAAACATATAAGAGGTGGATGAGAGCAGCTCAGGAAAGCTGTAGTAATAACTATTTATTGTGTCTCATTAAATCTGTGCTGGACGCAGTAATGTGCAGCTGACTGTGGACATATGTCAACTGGTACTGCTAACAAAGCTAACAAAGCTAACGGTTTTCTGACTCGAACGTGGTCGATTTTCGACTTCCGAGGTAAATTCTGCTGCTACAGCCAGCAGGTGGTTAGCTTAGCTTAGCATGAATTCCAATGTGTGATTTTTATATTTGGGTTTTTGTACAAACAAGATAAGTTAATTAGTTAGTGCTAATGGCTGAGTCATCTAGCGACTCCCCAGTTTCCAGTCATTGTGCTAAGCTAAGCTAAGCTAACATGCTGTTGCTTCATATTCAACAGAAAAAACATGAGCGTGATATTAATCCTCTCAATTATCTTGCAGCAAGACAGCAAATAAACATGTTTCCCAAAATGTCAGGCTATTCCTTTAATGCATATAATTAACATTTATGGGTTTCATGATAATTCATAACAATGTTGGATGACTTCAATTTCATTATCCATAAATTGGGTCTTTCCTTGGCTCCCCTTGTCCTGTGTTTCCAAAGGACGGTCTGTCGTTTAAATATTAAGAGCTTCATGTTGAAGCCAGCAACCATTTAAGCTAATAATCAGACCAAAATGTCAAACGTCTCCTTTAATGCTGTGCATTCTGCCCTTTCGGAAAATATTATGAATCCCTGGAAGATGTAATGCACAGTGTGTGCTTTCAGCCAAATAATGTCACGTTCACGCATCACATTTTTCCTCTGGTGGTGAAAGGTGATATCATGTGCTATGCATTTATTCAACGTATTTTACGTCTTTCTATTAATGACTGATATTCTTCTTCTCAGTGACTGGAAACTGAATATTGGCCACTTGATGTGACATAGCTGTAAAGTGTGATTTATGTTTCAAAGGTCTAATTGGCAGCATTTCCTCCGTCTCCAGGCCGCCCTCGTCACATTTTTGACATATCTGAAAACCTTGGGAGAAATATACTCGGCCTTAAATGGCGCTGGCTGCTCTCAGATAATTTATCTCTGTCTCGAGCTCCCGCTGAATAAAGAGCAGGCCTTGCTTCTGTGGCTATAACGGCATTTCTCTATGGAAATATCGATTTCCGTACTTCAGCAGAACAATGTCTTGATGGAAATCTTTTCACAGAGAAAGAACAATAAAAGGGTTATACGTGCAGGCAGTTTGGGAACAGCTCATATAACTTTATAGCAAACTATATCAAGCCATTTTATCATAAAATCTGAATATATTGTGCCATAAAATGTTATGTACTGTAATACGATACAGAAATCTTTTCCTTGGGACATTTCTGATACACCAGACATTGACATTGTAACGATGGCCAGTGTCTCAAACCTTTTCAGAAATATAATGTTTCCTTTCAAATGTGTTTTTCTGACCAGCGCAAAGCATTTTAGCAGGAAAACAAAATCACTAAGTTGCATTAAACTGCAACTTTTTGATAAGTTGCATTGAGTGAGAAGCACAGGATTATGAATAACTCTCTATATAAATATAATGTTCACTATAAAGTGCCACATTTCTCATGCTTAACTGCAAATGTTTCTTTTACCAGTTAAGAATTTCAAAATAAAGATAATCAATATATTTTTACTTTGCATGAATATATTAGATCGTTGATCATTGAATTGATATATCGATCCAGATCAACGAACAACTGATCCTATAAATATTTTGTTTTGTTTTGTAATAATATTGGATGAGGTAACTGTATATCCAAAGTGATGTAATATGTAAAGTTTGTAGCAAAATGTTGAAAAGCCGTGAATGTGTTTAAAACGTCTTTGTGATTGAAAGCTTTGTCATAAAGTTGCAGTGCTCTGAAATCCAATATTTGCATTTTAAATAACAGCACTCCACTAACATTAAAATGATTTAAAATGGCCGTTGGTTCTTTTTCACACCGTTTAACTTAATAGAATTTACAGTTTTTACTCACAGTCTTCATAATAAATGATAATTCTCAGCTGACTGACCTCCTGTACGCTGGTTCATTCACTGTGAGCTGCAGCCCTAATGCGAATTATTCACACTTCTGTCATTGCTGTGTTATGCAAACACACAGCACATGTCAGCTTCATAAATCTCTCTGCAACGTCTGGTGTCGGGAATTATCTTAACACGGCGGGAAAACAAGCAAAGCCTCTTAGCTGTTGAGCACTATTGATTTGATTTGGTCCTAAAAAGGGGAACTTGATCGATGCACTGCGTCTTTTCCAGAGTGATATTAGTTTAGTGTCTGAGCACGGCGTGAAGAATGGGCTCCAGGTGGAGCGGCAGCGTGGGCCCCTTCCTCAATGTCTAACATGTTATTAAAGGAGAGAAAGTTGTTACAGGACTGTTTCTCTTGAAGGTAACCCAACGCTATCCTGTTCTGTGGTCGCAGGACGAAAATGTATTTCTCTCGGAACACGCAGACCGCTGACGACACTGAAGCTCTCCGTCTCTCCGCCGGCCTCTCTCTGCTCGCCTTCTTCACTCGCTCTGAAGTGCCGGCTCAGCGACTCTCACTCTCACAACAGTTTCCCTCCAGGAACAGTTTGTTCTGCTTTCATGTTGCAGTGTTTTCACACAGCGATCTATAAATGATTGATTCGTTTTAAAAAGGAGTTTTATTGCAAACGTTCTTCTTTATGCTGATGATGTTGTTGAAAAATGAAAATGAGGAAGATTCGCAAACAAATTGCTTTATTAAAAAGTAAAGACTTTGTAAAAGTTTGTAGTTTTCAGTGTTGAAACAATTAGAGTTTACAGATGAATATAAATATTTGTTTTTCTTGAGAATGGAGCTTTAATTGAATGTCTTTTTGATAATAATTAAATATTTTCTCAATATCTTTCTAAAGCCTTTGATAGGAGAAGAAACAACATGAGAGATACGTTCCTGTGTGTGTGTGTGTGTGTGTGTGTGTGTGTTATATTTCTGTATTGTGCTGTTAGATGATGGTGGTTAACATGAATGGTTTGAGGTGGTATAATATATATATTATATATTGTTATTAAAGGCTCTACACACCTGCACAGGTGTTTTAAATGAGTCTGGCTGTGTATAAGTAAATGCATCAGCAGTAACAAATCAATATGTCAGTATATATAAATATATATAAATATAACACTAACAGCTTGATGCTTATTGACTACTTTTACTTTTGATACTTAAAAGACATTTTTCTGATAATTCTTAGGTATTGCATACTTTTAGTTCAGCAATATTTTCAATGCAGTACTTTTACTCATAACAAGTATTTTTACACTGCGGTTTTGCTTCATCTTTATACTTCATCCATCACTGGTTCATTTTCATTAATTCTATAACTAACTCTTAACATAAGTACACCCTAACTGTGCCAAATAAACATTTTTAAACTTGAACTTATGTATTTTATTCTCTTCTTTATTCTGCTGCAAACTGGTGAACTTTTCCACTGATGCATCTGTGGAACGGGAAGTTTTTCCCAGCACAATCTGCAGTGTACGCTGATAACAGACAGACAGACAGGCAGACAGACAGACGGACGGACGGACAGGCAGACAGACAGACTATAAGAGAGCTGAGCTGTGTGTGTATGTACACACAGACACCATGGTGCAGACACTTGCCCTCCTGCTGCTTCACGTGGCGTACGGTGAGTAGCATGTAGTGGCTGCAGAAGTCTGAACAGAGACGCATCAGGATTATGCACCTAATGAATTCCTGTTGTGTGTTTGTAGTTGTTGGATGTGGTACACCTGCTGTCAGGCCGGACACCAACAGGGTGGTGAATGGAGAGGAGGCTCGCCCCCACAGCTGGCCCTGGCAGGTACAGTAAACTCAGTCAGGGAGGGTGCAGCACGGGCCGAGGAGGAGCCCGGGAGGAGCCCAGGAGGAGCTCAGGAGGAGCTCAGGAGGAGCTCAGGACAGTGTATTAACATAGAGGATAGACAGGGCATGTGGCCTTTAGAATAACATTCCCTGTGGTGAAGCTTATTATTATGTGTACTGTTATTGTGATGAGCTATCCAACATGGACACATTCACTGGGAAGAATAAGAAAAGCACTTCAAGTGAAGATACACATGAAACATTTTTATGTAACATATTATGTTTATGGCTGGCCGGTATTTCATTTTAAAGCCTTTATCTGCAGACACTGCTGAATTCTAATAATTCTCCTTGTTCTCCTCAGATCTCCCTGCAGGTGAAGCACGGCAGCCGCTTCCATCACACTTGCGGAGGGACTCTGATTGGACCTCGCTGGGTGCTGACTGCTGGACACTGCATCTGGTGACTAAGGAGAAGATGAGAAGACATCTGGAGAAGAGTGTGTACATGTCTGAGGGATGTCATGTGACTGTGTTACAGGCCAGGAGATGTGTACCGTGTGGTTCTGGGAGAGCATGACCAGAGCCAGCAGGACGGCACCGAGCAGATTAGAGAAGTCCTGCGCATCGTCGTCCACCCCGGCTGGGACATCGACTTTGTGGCTGATGGGTGAGTTTGTTTTATTAAACTTCTGCAAATCAATCATTTCCCTTTTTTTAGTATCCTCTCCTTCGGCTTCTTCTACATTTCTTAACTTTCCATGAAGTAAATAAAATCTTCTCTAATAGATTTAAATGCGTCCGTTTACCTTTAAGAATATGATCTTTCTCCCACCGTCTCCTTATATCAAGACAAAGCTATGACACACTAAGCATGGAGGAAGCACGTTCATTTATTATAACTCATATAACAAAGCTCTATTAGAATACATCCTGCATGAGCAACGTAGGGAGTGAAGGTAACAACACAGCCTTCGCCTGCTTCAGTCACTCAAAGTATAAAATGTTGTTCTTCTCACAGCAACGACCTCGCCCTGCTCAAACTGGATAAGAGTCCCATCATGAGTGACAGCGTGGGCGTGGCCTGTCTCCCCGAGGCCGGAGAGATCCTCGCACACGGGACTCCGTGCTACATCTCAGGCTGGGGAAACCTTTACAGTAAAGTCCATTAATGTGTGACGTCTAACAACCTGCACCCTCTGCCATACTTCCTGTAGTTAGTCCTCCTTTAACTCACTGACCTCCACATCGTAGGGTCGGCAGAGGTGGAAGAAGTATTCACATACTTTACTGCAGTAAAAGTACTAATACCACACTGTGACAATTCTCCACTACAAGTAAAAGTGCAGCATTTAAAAATGTACTTAAGAAAAAGTCTGAAAGTCATCAGAAAAATGTAATTAAAGTACTTAAAGTAAAAGTACTCAGTGTGCAGTAAAATGTAGTTAAAGCACTTAAAGTAAAAGTACTGATTGTGCAGTAAAATGTAGTTAAAGTACTTAAAGTAAAAGTATTGATTGTGCAGTGACATGTAGTTAAAGTACTTAAAGTAAAAGTATTGATTGTGCAGTAAAATGTAGTTAAAGTACTTAAAGTAAAAGTACTG
>CALSBV010011200.1:9736447-9748855 GCA_943590825.1 Bovichtus diacanthus | reverse complement strand
TATTAGTAGTAGTAGTAATTCTAGTAGTAGTATTAGTAGTAGTAGTATTAGTATTAATTCTAGTAGTAGTATTAGTAGTAGTAGTATTAGTAGTAATTCTAGTAGTAGTATTAGTAGTAGTAGTAGTATTAGTAGTAATTCTAGTAGTAGTATTAGTATTATAGTCTATGGGATGAGATAATAATGAAAAGATGATCCTGTTTGCGACCAGGAGCCTCGTTAAAGAGAAGCAGCTGTCTGTGGGGTCAAAGGTCGAGCTGGATGATGTTGTCATTATTCCCAGAAGTCAACATGACATATTACTGTCTTTCAACTTCACAACAAGGAGCCAACCTGTAAATACATGTAACCTCGGTCCTGAAGCCGCCCAGTCTCCAACACTCAACCAGTTTGGACGAGTTTTTATGGTTTTATGGATTACGGCTCAGCCCACAGAGTGCGGAGCTGCGGGTCGGCCCCACGCTGTCTGACCCGGTGTGGACTGTGCCTGCGGGGCAGCGCTGCCTTCAACTCAGTGGCCTTCAGGCAATCATTGACTGGCACCGTGACAGCTCTCAGGAGGAAAAGCGTCAGGAAATGAGATGACAGTGTTCTGCATTAAAGGATTTGTCAAGCAGTTGATGCATAAATGTACATTAAGAGACTAAATGTGTTTTTCTAATAAAAAATGAAGGAAAGGTCACTGTGGACTTTTAAAAAAGGAAAATGACAGAGATAACTGAAGTATGTGTGATTGGCGTGTGGGTGGAGGGACAATGAAAGGGTTCCAAAGGTTCAAGCTCAGCCTCAGATGATCCTTCACCATACAGTGTGTGGGTCCTCTGAAGTCACATGGGCATCAAACCTAATGAGTCCGTCAATCAATAACCTGTCGACTGCGATACACGGCAGAGATGCTTCTTTATACTTCATCAGTCTCAAGTGGGCCTCGACTGCTGAGAGCTCAAGGTCAAAACAACTAAGCCGATCAAAACCCGATCACATGGAGATCACCGGAGATAACTGCACAGAAGCTCAGCCACTGACCTGTAACACATAATCAATAATCAACTATATGCTGCACTCGGCTTTATGTCACTTATCTGCAGAATAATTAGCAGTTAATATTTAAATAACATGTCCATGATTTATTCCTCTCAACAGGAAATATCACTCCAAGAACAACATTGTGGTTTATATTCTTTTTTAGAAGACGTTAAAGTTTTTAAACTTGTTTCTTTGATGGTATTTATTCAGAGTTTTTTCAGGGACATTTTGAATGTGGTGCTGTTTGTCTAAAAGTTAAGTAGTTAAGTTAAGTATTTAGAAAAGTTTAACTTTTCTTTATTTCCAGTGCAAAAAGAAAAAAGAAAAAAAAAAGAAAATTATAATTTAAAAGAATAAAAAAAAAAAATCCAAATCATAAAAGTTATTTTGCTTTTTAATTAATTAACATTAAAATTCAGATTCTGCACTTTTTTTCATGTTAAAATTCTTGAGATAAAACAGCTTTAAATTGGCTTTTCTGTTGTAATTAGTAAATAAGAGTTAATACATTTCTGTGGATGTTTTACTCTCATACGATCATACACTGTAATATTGTTAATGTGTAATTTATAAGATAGATAAATTGTTTCATTATATTGTACAGTAGTACAGTTGTTTATCTGAATAATGTTATGTATTTGAGTTGGAATAAATGTTACTGAAGTAGTTTGTGGTTGTGAGCTGTCGTAGATGATCTCCAGGATGAGTTGTTTTATATTTGATTAAATAGAGATAACTGCTACGTGTTTGTACGTTGGGGTCTTACCGTGATTAAAGGAGTAGAAGAAGAGTGTGACAGGCCGCTCAGACGTGCGGCCCAGCGGGATCTAAATCTATCTCACATTAAACTAACTCTGGTGTCCAAAGTACATTAAACGCATCTTGTGGGACTCTTCAGCTGCCTTTGGAGTTCAGTTTCAGAAGAAAACATCTTCTCATTTAGGAAAATACTTCATGTCTAATATGTATCATCATCATCCTCATTATCAAAAGATCTGCTCTGCGTCTTTAAAGGTGAACCTGCTGAACTCTTTTAGTGCAGCATTACATCTAAAGTGATTATTTTATGGCGGTTTGGGTGTAACTGAAGCAGCTTAATCATTAACTCGTATTCACACCATTTATTTTAGCTGCAATATGTTGTTTTCTTACAGTCATATCTCAGCCATATCTCCTGCATAAATTCTGATTAATATGCAATAAACGTGGGCACAAGTGTGTGTGTGTGTGTGTGCGTGTGTGTGGCACGTGTTGCAAACGTGTGTGTGTGGGAGAGATAGTGTGTTTGTATACATGTATATAAAGCTACGAGTAGAGCTGTACATTATGCTCGGTGTTTTTATTACACTTAAAGCTGTGAACATGAACATATCAGCTGAAATTACAGAAACAAAAGCACAAAGAGTGAAATGCGCTGCATGGACTCGTAGACAAGGAGTGCATATGTTTAAAAGAAAGTGTTGAATTGTATGTAACATCATGAATATGATGCAGAAGAGAAGCTAAAGCTCGTTACAGCTCCTGGTGTTTGTGTGGACAATATTTAAATGTTTTCAGAGGTTCAGCTCGAAAACAAACATAAATATCTGGAGCCCCCTTCACTCCTGAGGAGAAGCACCAGGGGGCAGTACCCTGAGCTGGGGCAGCACCCTGCAACAGCACCCTGGGCTGCAGCAGCACCCTGAGCTGCCTTTAGTTACACCTGTAGATCAGAATAAACACTGACACAGACTGAAGCCTGGAGGCAGCTGCTAACCACAATATGGATTTCCAGACATAAAGTCTAGTTTATTTATTTTTCCACTAACCTGCATGTTATTATTGTATAGAGAGGAAGAAGAAGAAGAATAACATATATATAAATATATATATACATATCTATATATATATATATATATATATTTATATACATATATAAACATTTATTACAATATATAATGTGTATTAATCCAGCCCTCCTCTCCTACTAATTGTTTTATCACGCAGTCACACAAACACACACACACACACACACAAACACACACACACAGAGATGCTCCTGACAGACACTTGTACTCTGCACATGTGTGCGCGACCTTTGAACTTAGTGTGCGTGTGTTTGTGTGTGTGTGTTTGTTTGTGTGTGTGTGTGTGTGTGTGTGTGTTCGCCCTGCACTATAAAAGCAGCTCTCAGTCGGGAGGAGACATAGGTAACCTCCAGGTGAAGCTCCCACCTCTGCCTGCTCACAGCGCTCCGCCGCAGGTGCGTATTCCTCCGCCAGCTCCGTTAGAGGCGCACATGTCCACTCGGGGAAAGACTGTCGAGGACTTTTGTAAAAGTATTTAAATATGCAGTCATCTGGGTAGATTGTTGTTTCTTTGATCTTGGAGCCATGAAATGAAACGAATATTTCTTTTTTGTGTTTTTGCGCGACTTTCTAAGGATTTTCACTTTTGTTTTAAAGACGGTCATTTTTGAGCTTCAGTTCCACCGAACAGGAGCCGCGTGGCGTAGATTTGGTCCTTGTGTTATTATTATTATTATTATACAGATTGTAGACTCACTTCACTGCATTGAAAAATCTCACAGCTTTAATGTTGCAGCTGGTAAAGAAGGAGCTTTGGACTTTATTTAACTTTATCTTAACCTTTCATAATACATGATACATTTAAGTTGACTTTTATTAATAATATGGATCTTTAAAGTAACTAAAGTCATCAGATGAATGTAGTGAAGTACAAGTATTAAGTAGCAGAACATGGAAATACTCAAGTAAACAAGTCCCTCAAAAGTGTACTACAGTACAGTACTGGAGTAAATGTACTTAGTTACTGTCCTCAACTGTGTCGTCGTCTTATTATGAAAAGCTGACCTGCACGTGGACATATTTCACCTCATCAACTTCAGCTTTTGCTCCATCAGTAAACCTGCTGTAAATAACATAATCTCATGTTTTATTCATTCATTTATTGTAACTTTTCCTTCCCCAGACATCATGGCTCCAAGACCTGAACTGGGGACGGATTCCTCCCCCTCCCTCGGTATGTGCTTTTCTTTTGGAAACTTTAAACGTGTTGTTGCCTCCTGTTCTAACCTCCCCTCCTGCATTAGACGATGACGTTCCGGCTAAAGATGCCGCCATCCTGCCGGCTTACTCCACCGTGGACCTGGTGAATAAGGATGCGGATGGAGAAGATCCCTGGGACCTGCCAGAGCTCAAAGACACTGGGATCAAGTGGTCAGGTGAGGCGTGCGGCCGCTCTGCACACTGCACAGCTTCACAAAGCTCACTCTGATTCAGGACTTTGTGTTTTTCCTTACAGAGCTGGATACAAAAGGAAAGATTATGAGCGTGCTGACTGGTATTGTGAAGGCCGTGCTGCTGCTGGGACTCCTCTACCTGTTTATCTGCTCGCTGGATGTCCTCAGCTCGGCTTTCCAGCTCGTCGGAGGTAAATTCTCAGAATCACATTTAATATCGTGACTCTTTATCACCAGCCATCACTGCTCGCCTAGTTTATTTACTTTATCAAGTGCTGCTTATGTAACGTACAGGAAGTGCTGTGTTTCTGACCTGAGGGTGTGTGTGTGCGTGTGTGTGTGTGTGTGTGTGTGTGTGCAGGCAAAGCTGCTGGTGACATCTTCCAGGACAGTTTAATATTGTCCAACCCTGTGGCTGGGCTGGTGATCGGGGTATTAGTCACAGTGCTGGTGCAGAGCTCCAGCACCTCCTCCTCCATTGTGGTCAGCATGGTGTCCTCTGGATGTGAGTACACACACTCTCACACATGTGCATGGAGCTTATAGCCTATTACACATTAATATATTGGCACTCGTTGTCCATTCTCAATAGAGAATGAGGTTTCCTCATCATGATATTAATACTAGCTGTCGCTAACTCGTGTGCCGCTCAGTGATACAGGTCAGCTCGCTCACATTATTGCACGAGGAATCATAGGTAACAGTCAGACTATCATCATGTTTTGTACATTAAATTCGCTTTGTTTATTTTTTATTTACAATTATAGGATTTATGTTTGCTAATACTATGTTGGATTCATGTTACTGTGATTGGGATTTTTAGACATATTTTAATATAAAAAAGTTAAAACTTTAAAAGCATCATCAAACCATAATTTGTTGGACACTCTGGATATTCAACAGTATTGAGAATGAGATGAATCTTTATCTTTACTGTCTCGTAAACCATGAGGATTGGGCACTTTGTGTGCATGACATGAAGATAAAGAAACCGATGCATCTGTTCTTCAGTGCTGAAGGTCCAGTCTGCGGTGCCGATCATCATGGGCGCCAACATCGGAACATCTGTCACCAACACTATTGTGGCTATGATGCAGGCAGGAGACCGGAATGAGTTCCGCAGGTAAATTGTGTAATAATAGATATAGAACATCACGCTGCGGTACAATAATACCTTCAGGCAGTGTTGGGTTCAACAGCGTGCTGCTTCACTCGCAGGGCCTTCGCTGGCGCTACGGTCCACGACTTCTTCAACTGGCTGTCTGTGCTGATTCTTCTGCCTCTGGAGGTCGCCACAGGTGTTCTGTACAAACTCACCGAGGTCATTACCGACTCGTTCAACATCGAGTCTGGAGAGGACGCCCCCGACCTGCTCAACGTCATCACGGACCCCCTCACCAACTCCATCATACAGGTACAGTCGGTGGCTTTAAGTCCTCCACAAATATGCAACATCCACACGGACAACTTCTTTTTTAAAGGCGTTTAAATTTGTGTTTTCTCAGCTGGACAAAAATGTCATCACTGCCATTGCCACCGGCACAGGAGCCAGAAACATGAGTCTGATCAAAGTGTGGTGCAAAACAGAGACCAACATGGTGAGAAATCAACAAGAGCTGCATCACATGCAGAAATGATTAGTTTGCACACAGTGAACACAACACAGTAAAAACACATGATAAAGCTATGGTTACCTTCCTGTTAATGATTGATATTGTGCTTCTTGTATTGTGACCACTGTGAGTGTGTTGTTAGATCATGCTTTGAAGGTGCTATTTTATAAAAGGCGGAATGTGGCGCGGGATCATTTAAAGATTATCACGGCTGTATTGACTTCTTAATTATTGCTGCCTTTCTGTTTTTGCCTCCAGACGTTCTGGAACTCCACAGTGGAGAACTGCACCGCTGGTGCCGTCTGCTGGGAGGAAGGAAACCTGACCTGGACCCAGATGAACTCGTCGTGGACTGATTACCAACAGAAATGTAAGCGCACCAGTGAATACCCGCAGTAGAGAGCAATTAGGAATGTCTGATCCACTCTTGATATATGAGACACAACAAGCTCCTTCATCCAGTTCCTCTGATGTCCACACAATCACGGGCTTTGAGTCGGTACAGTGACTCAGATAATTCCCTCCCTTGACCGTCTCTCTGCTCAGTGGCTCTATTCATGCTGCTTGTTGAAGTACCTGAGTACTACATGACCAAGAGATGCTCAAAGCATTCTGCTCACAAATAAAATAAATGCTTTTGTGCTCGGTTTTAGAAAAATAGGAAAAGCGCTCATTTTTCAATGTGATGATATCAGAAACTGCACAGTTGCATAAACTGAAAGTTGCACAAACATAAAGTTTTAAATTTAAGTTTGTCTCTTAGGGTCTAGCAGCGTTGCATAAAGCCTCTTAGTGTTCGCACTAAAGGCTTTCACAGTAGTTCCTGTCATGATAAAGGTTAGGCTTCACTCACATCATCCTCTAACGTCACTCATTACTGCCAGTGTTAGCTAGCTTCTCCTAAATGCACAACAAAGAGAAGACACAAAGAAAAAGAAGATAAGAAAGTTATTCTCCTCGAAGAATACTGAAACAAAGTAAATGTATCCCAGCCGGAACAATTATGCACAAGCAAAGATGTGGCACGAAGTAACTAAATCAAAGTGAGAAATCTTGCTGTGAAACTAACCGTAGATGAAGTAATGAAGAAATATGAAAATATTACTGTGACACCCAGAAAAGAGACAAATTTCAACAGGAGTCGACAAAAACTAACAATATAGCTAACGTTAATATATGAGGCCGAGTTCTGTTAACGTTTGGCTAGCTAGCTACAAAGTTACTCGTGCAAACGTTAACGTTACAGTGAGAGACACTTGTCTTTCCACAAAATGCTGTTTCATCATCTCCATTTATCAAAAGGTTTGCTCTAAAGTGGGTCAGCGGTCACATAATGCACGCCTACAGTAGAGTGTACGCTTTAATGCCAATCGTCTCTCTGACCGCCCGTTACAGGCAAACACATCTTCGTCAACGTGAATCTGCCGGACCTGGCAGTGGGCCTCATACTCCTGGCTCTGTCTTTGCTCATCCTCTGCACCTGCCTCATCCTCATCGTCAAGCTGCTCAACTCCATGCTGAAGGGACAGGTGGCGGTGGTCATCAAGAAGGTGATCAACACAGGTAAAACCCACTTCCTGTGGACATGCTCTCTCCAGCCTGTTTGATGTCAGCACATCTGCCTGGCATGGTGATGCTTGATGAGCAACGCAGGTCCAGCCACCCTGCAGCTTCTGGCTCGCCTGCAGGTCCACCAGTGATGGTGAGTTGTAGGTGTGTCACTCACCTCCTGTGTTTCGGTTTGACCTCAGACTTCCCCTTCCCCTTCACTTGGGTTACTGGCTACATTGCCATTTTGGTGGGAGCAGGGATGACCTTCATTGTTCAGAGCAGCTCCGTGTTCACCTCAGCTATAACTCCTCTTGTTGGTAAGTCGTCACTTACACAATGATTTGGCGATAAATGTTTCCTTTTATTATACCAATATTAATATGTTGTCAACCTTCTTTCACCAGGTATTGGTGTCATTAGCCTCGAGAGAGCTTATCCTCTGACACTGGGGTCAAATATTGGTACGACAACCACTGCTATACTGGCTGCTATGGCTAGCCCCGGAGATACACTGAAGGAGTCCCTGCAGGTAAGATGCAAGAGCAAGTTTCCCTTCGCGCCTGTTTTTAGCCATGCTAGCAGCATGGGTCCATGGACGTCTTTCAGTCGATGCCACTTTGGTCTAAACCGAAATATCTCAACAACTATTGGACGGATTGCGATGGAATTTTGCAAAAACATCCATGTCCAACCTCAAACATCCATGAGGTTGAAATTTTAGAAACATTTCAACTACTATTTGATGGCTTTCCAAGAAATTCTGTTCAGATGTTCATGTTCCACAGAGGATGAAACTGTGTTTCCCCTGTAGGGTACCTTTATCCAAACGTTCAAAATAACAGTTGGGTGCCAGACAGGAGAATAATCATAATTATAAACCTGTCACTTTTAAATGTATGGAAATATTTACCTGAAAAGAAGCCTCAGATAACTTGTAACATCTTGCGCTGTCTTTAAAACTAATGACATTCTCATGGACTTCAGCTGTGCTTTGTGTTTCTGCAAATTAGCAAAGGTTAGCATTAGATATGTCACGAGAACCGATACTTACCAAGCTGATGCCAATGATATGAAAATCGCAGGTACGATAGCTACCGAGGCTCGACACTCACAGAATCCCATCGGCCCTATTTCTTCCTTAATAATGCTGCATTGTACACAACAAAGCTGTGTTGAGATCTGCAGGAGGAAAGGTAAATAATGCTAGCTGTCAGCAGCCAGTGGGCAGCACGGTCCTGCTTAGCTAAATAACGGAGGTTGCATTGAGTTACATTATGATGCGTCCAAGCTCTATTCAGTAAAAATGAGGATTGTGCAAAGGTAAATTATAAAATTATCATGATGTGTTCAAATGTAATCTTGTAAAATGTAGTTGTTGGCAAGAAACTTGAATAAATCCAGTACACCAGATATTGGAGAATTATGACCTGTTTAGCTTCCTAATTAAATCGTATTTATTGTTTTTGTTTGTTTTGTAGTTTATTGTTTTATAGAATTGGGTATCAAGAACCGTGGAATTTGACTGTTATTGGTTTTAACTACTAAATGTCTGGTATTGTGACATCCCTAGTTAGCATGCTAGCGCACTAAACCACCAGGGTGAACATTATACCTGCTAAACATCAACATGCTAGAATTATCTTTGTGACCATGTTCGCATGCTGATGTTAGCTTTTAATTAATATTTCTCTGATCTGACTGTCATCTGTGTGTTTTTGCTCTAGATTGCACTTTGCCACTTCTTCTTCAACATCATGGGTATTTTACTGTTGTATCCCATCCCCTTCACGCGGGTGCCCATTAGGCTGGCCCGAGGGCTGGGGAACCATACGGCTCAGTACCGCTGGTTTGCCGCCCTCTACCTCTTCCTGTGCTTCCTGGTGTTCCCTCTGACTGTATTCGGCCTGTCGCTGGCTGGCTGGCAGGTCCTGGTTGGAGTTGGCGTGCCCGTCGTTGCGTTGGTTATCTTTGTGATCATTGTCAACGTCATGCAGTCTCGCTGCTCTCACTTCCTGCCCAAGATCCTCCGCAGCTGGGACTTTTTGCCCCGGCCCCTGCACTCCATGGAGCCCTGGGACCGTGTGGTGACCTCCATGTTTAACTTCTGTGGCAAACACTGCTGCTGCTGCTGCAAGTGCTGCAAAAAAGACGAGGATGAAAAGATGAGGAAGAACAGCAACAAGAGTCTGGAGATGTACGATAATCCAGCCATGTCAAGAGATGAGGACACAATGGAGGCTGATAGAGCAACGAATCTTTAATATTATGTAGTTAGATTAGGACATGTTCAGAGCAATAATGTATTTGTAACACACCTCTCAGGTTGTGGTATGTTGATGATTCCCCTTTGTTGGATGACGTCCTAAGCACTGTCATGCTGGAGAATATGAACAGAGTTGGACGTTGTGATGAACCTGCTGTTTCTGGCCAGTTATTGTTCAGACTCACTGTCTGCCATGACTTTGCTCTGGGTGTTTCCAAATGTTATGACTTATTTTTATATTTTTTATTGTATGTGTTGGAGGTTGTTGGTTTTATTTTCTTTAACTTTAAACATTTAAATTTCAAATATTTAATGTAGCATTTAATATATTGTTATCTTTCAGTATTTAAGACTTTATGATATTTGTAAATTAAAAAAATCCTATTTTTAAAGTGCAGTATTGTCATTTCTTTTATACAGTACATCACATTTATATACATAACACAGGCTTTTAAAATATTTGTTCTCTTTCAGTATTTAAAACTTTATAATATTTGAAAAATTAAAAAAATAACTATTTTTAAATTTCAGTATTGTCGTTGTTTTTTCTTCCAGTATATCACTTTTATACAGATAACACAGGCTTGGTGTGAAGTCAAAGTTATTGATAGCTACTGATTCAATCGGTTTATTTGAGATTTAGCTCAGTTATACGTGTTTCACATTATGGATCAGAAGATTCACTGGTCTCCTGTAAGTGAGCCAAGAAAATATTCCTTCCTGCAGCAAATAAGAATATTGCTTTCATATTTGATTTGCCTTTGAACAGTAAGTTTGTGACTTCAGACTGAAACCGGGCAAAATGTATCTACTGTGTAATTGGAGCAATAGTAGCTTTTGATTCCATTTTGTAAACAATTAAAACATTTGTGTGAAAAAAATGTTTGACTAAAATGTTTTCAAGTGGAAATGATTGACTTATTTGTCAATAGATGTTGAAATGCAGTTTGCAGGATTTCTTAAAGCTACACCAGTTGGGGCCTCAATAATACCAGTAACCTGCAGGTAGCTCGCGGTTATTATTAGTGTCGATTCATCTGTTGATCAATTATTGGTTCGTTCAGAAATCAGAAAAATGCAAGCGAATGTGAATCAGTGTTTCTGAAATCCCAAAATGATGTCGTAAAATTTGTCAGAGAGGAAAGAAACCAGAGAATATTCACATTAAAGAAGCTGCAATTCAAACCGATAAATCGATTATCGAAGTTTTTGGCAGTATTAGTAGATTTTATGGATGAATCCTTGCAGCTCTACCTGCATCTGCTGTCGTCTCCACCCGCAGCACCATCCGCCCATGCTGCTGGAGGTCCAGCAGCACCAGAGGACTTTATGTACAGGACACTTCAGCCACGTATTTTATTGTCCATTTATTACTTAATTATCATTTATCAAAGCAGTGGACAAACAGTGACGTAATTGATTACAGGTCAATGTTGAAAGACTTTCCGCTCTGCTGTACTTTGTACTGTGTTTTGTAGATCATTCTCAGTAATAACACTTTTAATATCTTCATATTTAGTTATTATATTTACGCATTTACCAGCTTTGATGAACGCCGAGTGTTTTTGTCACATATTAATTAAGCAGTGATAATTTATTGGTAACAGGAAGTTACCGCGGCTCTATGAGCAACAGCTGAATAACAAAACACTTTGTGATCAAAGTGATGCTGGTTTCATGTAAAGTGGAACTTTTGTTTTCAGCTCTCGACACATTCAAGGTAGTTGCTCAACTCAAAAGGCAAAGATGGAGAATAGTAAGAAAGAGTTTAATGCAATGATCAAACACAATAAATATAAATAATGAGCCATGTCATAAAGCAAATACTGTAATGGTTGCATTCAGTATGTTTCATTTGACCGTCTATCATCGTCCTTCATTTCTAACAGCTGTGAGCGTTTTGTCTCAAAGACACGAGTAGTAAGTGCAGCTGCAGCTTCTCCCTGATACACAACGATAACTGAGAGCAAAGATTCTGTACAGATGACAGTATATATATTATATTTGAACTCTTTTATCTCTTTTATATTTTATTTAGATATATTGTACATGTTTTGATATATTATTTTGCTCTTATTGTTCATTTCATTTCCTCTGATGTTTTGCGTCAATACACCAAACCAAATTCCCTGTTTGTGAAAACCGACTTGGCAATAAACCGGATTTTAGTCAGATTTTATTCCAACGTAGTTGAACAGAATTTTATGGGAAGATTTTAAATCACAGCAAAGTCCATTATCTGGCAATAACATGAACTGGACACGTTATTTTTTTTACCTGTTCAACTGTTTAGGCGAGTGTGCAAGTATCATTATTATTACCATTATTATTATTATTATTATCATTATTATTATTATTATTATTATTATCGTTAAATAAGAAAACAAACAAAAACAGAATGAAAACAACCTCCACCTTGATTGATCAGAGAAGCAGCCAGCTCTCCTGCACTCACTGCAATAAAGCAAGGTCCATGTGGCTTCATGACATCACTGCTTTACATCTTCACCTGCATCTCAGGGTGAAGTGAGGACTCACATCACACACACATCACACACACATCACACACATCACTCTCACATCACACACACATCACACACACATCACACACATCACTCACATCACATCACATACACGTCACACTCACATCACTCCTCGTACTCTTCGTACTCCTCATACTCTTTATACTCCTCATATTCCTCACACTCTTCATA
>CALSBV010011200.1:9703188-9729546 GCA_943590825.1 Bovichtus diacanthus | reverse complement strand
TTTGTTGTTAGTTCTGTTGTTAGCTTTGTTGTTAGCTCTGTTGTTAGTTCTGTTGTTAGCTTTGTTGTTAGCTTTGTTGTTAGCATAGACAGTGAAGGACTCCTGTTGTCTTCTGTCGTAAGATAAATCATCTCTCTGCAGAAAGTATTTCTTCATTACATCGTTGTTCCTCGTCAAATGCTTTGTGTGTTTTTTTTCTGAGTGCGTATAAGTAGATTTTCCACAACAGTGAAAAAAATTTAAAGTCTGCATATAAGGAGGGCGTAGTCTCCGTGTGCAGCTCTCAGGCTCCGGCCGTGAAGCCACCGTCTCACTCCCGGTTGATCTAAAAATGGCCGTGAGGCGTCGGGCCTGCGTGAGGCAGCAGAGCAGACAGCTAGCAGCTCGCTCACGGCGGCCACGCCCTCAATAATGTGTAACATTAAGCCTCAACATTATTAAAAAATAGTGACCGTACAGTTGTCATTGTTCCAGGCTGTAAACATGTTTATTTCTGCTGTAAAGTCGATTATTTTAACACGGGGGTCAGTGGAGAGTGACTCGGTTTTGGAGCAAACCTCAAGAGTTCAGTTTTTGGCACTTTGGCTAAGATAAGACCAAAATGCCCAGTCAGTCAACTTAAACTTTACTAAGTAAAAACAGGACGAGGTTGACTAAATATGAAACTAACAATGACTTTCTACACAGGACTAAATAAAAGCTGACACAATGAACCCGACCGCTCGCTCACGTTGCATCACAATTCTTTACTCTGCTTCCTTGGCGCCACATCCCAGAGAAACTATAAACTGTCGGGCTCAGGCTTAATTAAATGAAGTGCACAATAAGTATTCTTCTTTCCACAAACAAAACAATGGAAACATGGTTATTGAGGAAACATTATCACCACCCTGATAAAGCACCCTGCTCACTCTCTGATCAGCACTTCCTGTCTCATCACTTGAAATGAGTCACGAAGCACAACCGTGTCACATGAGCAGTGCTGTAAGTCATCCCCTAAATGTATGTCTCACAATATGTAGTGTCTGGGGCTTTTGCTGTGGCTATTGGATCACTGCGCTGGGTATTGTCTGTCATAGGAGATGATAGAGGAGTGTGGTGCAGAAAGAACACAGGCACACCCCCGACAGAGTCACAGCCACTTCGCAGGTCTGCAGGAGCCTCTGTTCGCCATGCAGGAGCGTAAGCCATAGATTCCCCGCCACGCCGAGGGTTCCTCCCATGATGCCATCCTGGCCGACCGGCGATGTCCTGGCCCTCACTGCAGACACTCGGGACGCCCTGCGTTCTGTGGATCATGACAAACAAACATTACACAGATTCTTTCTCATGTGCAAGTCGGAGCAAACCAATGTGTGGGGAAACTGCACCATCGTGTGGCAAATACACGCAAGTGGGTGATGCAGAAGAGAAGAACACTTACCAAGACAGCTCTGCAATGGCATAACGACAATAATGACAAGGACAGACAGAAGAGATGCATATGTCTATAGAGAAATGAGAAGACGGATTTAAATAAATGATCACATTTTCTTTCTCTAAATAGCAGCCTATAGTGTCTTTAATGTCTTATTCATGATGAGTACAATTAGCATTTTCATGTATTTCAATAATTAAAGGTAGATGAAATGATGAAAGGAGGATAATAAACTGCTATATATAGTATGAGCTGAAGACCTACCAAGAGGAGCTGTGCACCGGTCTGACTCATTCTCCTCAAGGCTTCTCCCATCTGGACTCTGAGCAGAGCTAAAGAACAGGGCGTCACTGCTCCTTCCTCCTCACTGTCCACACATCTGAGGAACAAGGGAAACTGTGTCACACATGATGACAGTGATATCAAGCTGTCATATTTCAGGAAGTTATAGCACATCATGATAAGAAAATATTCCCTTTGTTTCCAAGAGTTAGAAGAGAAAATGGATACCACTCTCATGTCTGTACGATAAATATGAAGCTACCGCTAAAACGCAGTTAGCCTAGCTTAGCATTAGGGCTGGGCGGCTTGGAAAGGCCCGGGGTGAAGGGCGTTCACGGCTCCTGCCCACTCCCCGCAGCAGGGAGGGACAGGGCCCCTGCTCCCGGCACGACAGTCCTCAGAGCATCGTCGGTCTGCGGCGACGTCGTCTCTCTCCCATGCTTTGTGGGTGAGACTTTTTTGCCATATCTATACACCCAACTAGTTTATGAATAAATTGCAGCACAACGTTCTTCAGAGATCCAGGCTCTTGATTTTTAACTTTAAAATTAAGCTACAACAAAATGTTCTTCCTAAACACATGATGCTTACAGAGTCAATGAGTAACCGTGTTAAATAATCGTGATCTTAATATGTCTAGTCATTGTGCTAAGCTAACGGCTGCTGGCGGTGCTTCATATTTATCCGCAGACACACAAAGAAGATCTTCCTTAAGCCTTTAAACATGGTTGGTAATATCAAATCTTCATGTGTTTTGTAATAATTAAATATCCAAGGTCATTATTCCTCGCTGTGGCAGTTGATGAATGATTTCTTAAAAGCACCTTTTTAAGATCTTCAGCACGATGTCCTGCTTGTCCCGACGGGACACATTAAACAGGCGGTGGACGCTCGATGGAAGAGCGTGTCCTTGTTGTGCCAAAACCACCAGGTTGTACATCCCCTGAGAATCCAACCACAGCCATCATTCACAGAGAGTCTCCAAATACAAGCACTGTATAATGCTGTTTGTTGTTTTTATTGCGCTGAGCCCGAGCCCATGAAAGTTTAATTAAGTTTATCATAGCGTGATGAGATTACAGAAGGAGTGTCACCTGAGGGCTGCCTGCCAGAGCGGCTCTGCCGTACATCGATATGGCCTGACCAAGCGCGGATAATGAGTCTGCTCGCCCGCTGCAGGAACTGTAGTGCCGGTCTCCCATTTTCAACAGAGCTATAACACAAGATAAATACTTGATGTTTATTGACCGGATTGTCAGATGGAGGGAGAGGTTAAAGCAGAATGAAATGAGAGGAACTTACCAGATGGATGGGGATCATAGTTTAATATAGAGAGGTTATGATATCTCCACTGACAATCAGAACTGAGATTCAGCTCCTGCATGTGTGAGGGTGAGAAAAGCAGAGCGATGATGAAGGCTATCAGCTGACGACAGGTTCCCTCCGGCCTGGGCTTTTTATTTCAGTACTGTTTGTTCATCAGCTGCCTTCAGAACTACGAGACAGTCGACTATTCAACCCGCTCGATCTGAGGAGAGTCACAGCGGTGGTAAAATGTGGACATGAAACAAAGCATCCTTCCATTTATGGGGAATTAGAATTGATCATATGTAGACTATTCTGGTATGAATATCAGCCTTTTAATAATACTGTTAATAAAAATGTGAAACTATCTCATGCACTTTCAATCCTTCTCCTTAGTGTGCATGAATAAATCACCATGTGTCACGGCAGCAGCATGTTGCCTCAGAAAGCCTGAATACCTACAAGATGTGTCAAAGTGAAAGAATATATTTATTAATCCAAACACTCACATAGGAAAGGTAGCACTACCAGATCAATAATATATATTTAGAATTGAACGATTCTCTGTCAAATCAGCAGGGGGTGGCGCAGAAAACAGCTGTTTGCGTCTTGCAGTACTCTCTATATATATATATATTTCCCTCGGGATCAATACAGTATCTATCAATCTATCTATATTATTTTACTATAGAAACATGGAGCTTTAACAGAGGGGGGGTCCAATAAAAAAAACAATAACATGACGACTGTATAAAGACTTTATCAGCAGACTTTGGGCCTCATGCAGGAAGCGATTTAAGAACAAATTTCCTCTTATTTTTGTTCGTATCCACAATGTGTTCTTCTTAAGAATTTAATTTCATTACTTCATCGAGGTTTCCTTATTTTGCTCTTTTCTTAGGTGAGAGAACTTTATTACGAGTTTTCGAGAGAATTCTTACCAAGATGAGAAAAAAAACATTTTCACAGTCCGCAAAGTGTTTGTCCAACACAAAGAAACAAAAGCTTTAAATTAAGATTAATAAACTCATATATATAATTTTCTCAAATTCATCTCTCCAATTGTTGGGCATGTGCCAGAGTATTTGCACTCGGCACAACAGCCCTAATATAGAGTTTAGGGGGCGTTACCTATGCTAATACAAATCTATTTATAATGGAGTGGATTCATAATGCAGCACAGCTGGGAAGAGCACATTTGGATGGTTTAGTGCATCTGGAGTTCACGTCTAATTCTTTCTCTTAACACAAAATGAAGAGAAAACATGAGGGAAATCTGAGAGACTGTTGCTGCATGAGGCCCACGGACGTGTGCTGAGAACAAGATGATAAGAAACGTTGTTTTGTTGAAGACAGACACCTGTAAAGGGGGAGAGACATTTACCTCACACAGGTATGCTCCATTGCTCTGGGCCAAACCCAGACCAGTTTCAGCTGCCAAAACATACTTCACAAACGCTTCCTGCCTGTTTGCAACACAATGAAACAAATGTGAGGAAGCAGAGAGAAATGGTAAAGAGCAGAGTAAAGGACTAAATTGAAAGTAATTGAAATGAATGTCTGTACCTCGAGCCCCGGAGGTAAGCCTGCAAAGCGTCTCTGATCGTAAATCCAAGGTGTCCGTTCTGTTCACAGACCTTCTTCAGCATTCTGCACGGAGGGTAAAGGATGGCTGATGAATTATGGAATATCGTTTTCTCCACAATAAACGGAAAATATTTCAACATGATCTAAAAATAGTTCACGATTTGTTGAGGTCATTCAAAAAAAAAAGAAAAGAAAAAAAAAAGGCCTCTGGAGCTGCAGCAGGAGCTTCTTTAAATTCATAAGATACCAGAGGAACAATAAGCAGAGTCTCTCTCTGTGCCAGACCATAATGCAGCGACAGGAACCTTTATTTTTAGATATGCAAATGCTGGGTGGTGACCTTGAATTAGCCACTGTCATTGGAACTAGATGCCACGGAGCTGCAGGCTACAGAGCAACAGCCCATAACAGCTTTCTTCACCATGCTAAAGCCTCTTACATCACAGCCCTCTCCACATCCTGAGACACGCCTTCCAGCATCCCTGTGGAAAGGTACCCCGCTGCCTCCACCGAGGCCGCCACATGACCGAGCCGCGACGCGTTCACGAATTGCAGGAACGCAGCCGTCTGTGAATCATAGAGGAAATATATCAGCTCATCCACCGGATCACTGATGTGGGACCAGCGCTGCCAGATGCACGATAATCATCACATTTTCACATTTTCTCTCTGTACGATAATTCCGCCATTTTTTGACGCCTACAACTGCCAGTGTTGGGAGCAGTGAACTACCTGTAATTAAACTAATATTAAATATTAAATATCGTTTGCAGTAGCTTGCTGGTAGTTCAACTACATTTATATTTGCAAAGTGACTCAAGTAGTTAAACTACTAAAAGTAAATATTTTATTGCTTATACTGTGTGAAAGGCTCAAGTCACTCTCTTAATGAACTGTGTAAAGGCCTTTAATGTCATTGCTGAACTGGTTAGACCTAAAAACAAACCCCAAAGCAAGACATTTTGTTTGTGGGGTATTTGAATATTTGGTTTATGTATGACCTTGACTCATCACAGCTACGTGGCTTTAAAAGATGAAACAAAAATCCCCTCATTTAAATACGTGATATGTAGAATTACACATTTACTCCTATTTCGTCTCGTGGTTATGAGTATGTACATACGATCATTTTAAGCCTCTGGTACGGAAACATTTCCCATCTGGCCACCCTGTGTAGGACACCAACCTCGTTCCTCCTCGGGCTGTCCGGGTTCTTCCCACTGAGGTGATAAACACCCAGGTTGAACATGCCGTCGCCACTGCCGTTCAGCGCTGCTTGCACAAAGTAGTTCACTGCCTTTCTGTGGTCGTTCAGTATGATCCCATAGTACCAGCCTAAAACATTCAGGGCATCAATTGAGCCCTAAAGGGAGGAAACAGGTGTTATAGTGAAGCAGCACACACTGTGAACACACACATCGATTATCAGGAGTACACACGTACCATCTCTGCAGCTTTCTCCAGCAGCTTAAAACCTCGGGTGAAGTTTCTTTTCACTCCCTGGCCCTGAAGGAATAAACATCACTCAGTGAATCAATAAGTGTCAAAGCACAGACGCACAAAATATCCGAGTTCAATTTAAAGGGATGCTGCAGGTGAACAGAGGGAAACATTTAACTCTCAGATATCAGCATGAAACTTCACTTCATTACTTACTTTAAGACAATTATGTTTTGTATTACAAGTTTTCTAAAGTGTTATGTTTAAATATGCTAATGAGGCATTATCTTATTAAATGTGTGCTGATTTGCTACATTTGCAGATATAAATGTGAACGTTGGATAAAGCAGGTTCAGAGTTCTGGTTTCATGTTGTTCACATATTAGAGTCAAAGTCTCTCTTTGTATCACTCCACAAATCACTAAATACTGTCCATGTTCTGCATGTTGTTAGTAATAAACGCTGTATAAATGAGGCTCTGAATGAGATGTGAACACACTCCTCTGTACAAAGCTTCAGAATATAGAGAGGAATGAAAGTGGAAAGTTTGGTGTATGTAAGTGCTACTGAAGTGGAGATTTCTGCCTCAGAGTCTGAGAAAAACCTCCTTTAGAGAAAACCTCCTTTAAAGATATGGATTGTAAAATTCATACATTTTGTACACTACAGGTGAATAGGGTCAAAAATGTAACTAATAGATATCAGCATGAAACTTCCCCAGTTCATTACTCACATTAACACAATTACTTTTTATATTACAAGTTTTCTGAGATGTGATGTTTAAATATGTAAATGAGGCATTATGTAATGTAACTTTTGGTGAATTTAGTTAGTGAAATAAACTCCTCAATGATTTTGGATGCATTCTCCACCAGTCTGAAAGAAGACGTTCTGGAAGCATTGTTTAGTGTCTCCCCTTAATGGTAAGATATGTTGAGTTTTGTACTCTTGCAGCACCTTCATCAGGAGGACGGAGTAGTCATACATGGCGGAAGGATCCGTCATCTGCATGGCACTTCTTTCAAACCACTTCAGTGCACTCGCTATGTCTTTCGAGACTCCAAGTTGTCCCCAGTAAAGCATCGTTCCCAGGCGTTTCTACAGATGACAAGAGATTTCATTGGCCTGTTTTGGACACAGACTACGTCTACTGATCGTAAAGGAGGAAGAAAAGCAACTGAAGCTGACCTGAAATTCCACGTCTCCTTTCTCTGCTTGGTATTTCACATACTGGAAGGTGTCACCTGTCTCGTGTGTGAGTCTGTCTAAATCCTCTGGATTGCTCAGATAGATGTGTTCAAGTGTGTGTTGCTTTAGGAAAGACACATACAGCATTAACATAGTGAATTAAGAGTAATACTGTAATAATACTCTTAGTAGTTGAAATGCATGCACTGTTGCTGTAAAAAGGACGTCACAGCACAAGATGACATCCGCTCGTCCGTGTTAAAGCTTGCAGACGTTTGGTGACTAATCTCATTCCAGTGTTGCGCAGCTTATTTCTTTTACATGTCTGTTGAATGTGTGTAAAGCTGGTTTCTGCACCGTGACAGATACACTAATATTATCACTTGTATCATATTAGTACAGTTAGATTCCAGTGGTGTCAGTGTAGGATTGTTTCAGTGATCCAAACATTTACAATAACTGCAGAGAAAAGATAGATAATTATTTTTCATTTGTTGGTGTTTCGCCTTTCAAAAAACAACATTTTCACTGCCTTCAAAAAGCTGCTTGCTGCACATGAAGACTGACAAGTTATATTCATTAAAGAAAGTTGATTTAATAAAAAAAAAAAAAAAAAAAAGACTAACTCATTTAATCCGATGATTCACTTTATTCAAATTGAGGATTTAGTTCAAGGATTTTTTTTTTAGGGTGATGTCATGAAATATGAGGACAGACCTGAGTTAGAAGCTTCGAATGTAAAAATAAATACATTTGGTGAAAACCTCCACGCTAACAGGCTAACGGTCAACTCGTTAGCTTAGCTCGGTTGGTAGAACATGTGGTCATGTCGGACTCTATTGCTTATAATAAGAAGCTTTTATTAGGTTTGGCTTCACATGGATTATTCTACTGTCATCCACCCAGAAAGCTTTCAAATTGGTTAAAATGTAGCAGCTAGATTTTCCCCAAATAAACTTCCCCACCATGATTGTTTTCTCGGTGCATTGGCTGCTTATTGGAGCCGGAGACAGTCCTGTTGTCTTCATGAACCTTTATTTGATGCATCTTATTTAAATATTCTAAGAATAATCAGTCTGAAGTAGAGTTTCTCAGAGCGGGCTCCTTATCTTTGGATTGCTCTTTCTCTGTTCATCAGGACAGTGAACTCATTCACATTTTTAAATTAAGATTCAAGACCCAACAATTCTCCTGGGCCGGACCAACAAATGCACTTTTAACAGACCCTTTAGCATTTTGCTGTCATGTTCTCCTACATGTGTGTAAAGAATGTGTTTGAATTTGTGTTTGTGTGCATGTGGGTGTCTATAGTGTGAACATAGCACAGTCCGTAGATCCTTAAAAAGTCATGAAAGGCTTTAATCGGTATTTAAATGTTTTTAATCAATCTTTCAAAAGTCTTAAAAAAGCCAAGACATGACAGGTAGGATTTTATGAAATGTCTTTTTTCTGACATTGCTTTGTAAAATCTCATAATTGGTAACATCGATTCTTTTTAAATAATTTATAAAATGCCTCCCGCATTAACGTCATCAGGATAGCGGAAACATTGTGCGTAAAATTGGGCTTGAATTTAATTCCGAGTGGCATTAATAAAGGCTTAGAAAGTCTTAAATGTAACTTGCCTTAAGCTGGAGGAACCCGGCGTAGAGACCACGAGTCTGTATGAGATTCATGTGAATCCATCCACGACCGACAGACAGATATTGTTTTGCTTCGATTCCCAGCGGGACAGACAGCAGCAAATATATTTGCAGCAATTCTTGGTAATTTATTACTACATTGACTTAACTTATGTTCAATATATATAATGTTTCATAGAGTGCAGAGAGGAACTCTGTAGGAAAGGAGGGACTGGTCCTATAATGTAAAATACATTTACTGTGTACATTTATTCTATGGTCATAACTACTCACATACCTAGTGTCCTCTTATGTGAAGACATAAACATGCACAAGTGCAACTCAATGAATCACATCTACTGCTCCATTTAGGCCAAGAAAGAAGTTTGTTCAAAATATACGGCATTCAACAAATGATGCACAGTGTGCAGGGAGAGGGTGGATATATCCCAGTCTTCAAAGAGAATGAATTCATAATAATGTCAGTTATTTAAACATACCTCATTTTTATGCATGCTGTGACTGTCGATGTTGCTCTGTGCCCCAGCGTTGGAGTAGTAGCTGTAAGCCACGTCCAAGTCTTTTGGAAACCCATCAATTCCTTGTGCGTGCTTGTACCCAGCATGCATCAGGGCGAAACGATTGTCGCCTGATGCGCCGATCAAACTATAGACATGACCCTGAAACACAGGCGTTACCACCATTAGTCATCCCTACAGAAGTGACGTCACCGGACGTAAAGCAGATCGGCAGACACTCCACCTGTTGCTGATCGACGGAGGCTCCCAGGCCGGAGAGGTGGATGCTGGCCAACAGGAGCGACGCTTTGTGATTTCCAAAGCAGGAGGAGATTCGGAGAAGAGCTGTCGTTTTATTATGTGCCTGATTCGCGGTGAACACTGTTCCAAGTGCCTGCTCAAACGAAGCACTGCTGAGCTCCTTCAGGCCCAAAGATCCTGCAGGAAATGATACAGAAAAATGTCAAAAACTGTGAATAATGATGCGACTTATACATGACTTATGTGCTCAACAAGCCATGACACCTGCTCTGATTTCCTCTTCTTTATTTTGCAAGAAATGGAAAAGTGTGCTGTATTTAAGTTGTTTTTCCCAGGTCCATGTTTGCTTGCAGATCTTCTCTGCAGACTGACCCCACAGTCTGATGAAGAGAGGGGTACAGGCACCTGAAATAAAAGATTAAAAGCAGTTGTATTGACAGCGTGCACATTACATTACAGTGCACATGAGATCTGCGTGAGGTCGACACAATGTACCACCTGCTGTGTTGGCTGCTGACGGGACGTGACTCTCAGTGAGTTCATGGCGAAAAGCTCGTGTCAGTGCTTTCATTTCCTGACACTCCTGAAGAGTCTCATCCAGCTGCTGTAACGTTGACTCCACGTGAAGTTGTTGTTTTACCTGTGACACAGATACCAGCGTGTTTCAACACAGTAATAAAACAGCACAGCCATGAATTACCAATGAGTAGAAAACAGACATTTACCGCTTCCGTTCCAAAACGATAGTATTTGATTGGCCCAAAATACCCGTGGATGCCTGGCATGAACTTGCTTCCTCCGATCACAAAGAATCCATCAGTGTCATCATAACGGATGCTGTCCTGAAATCTATTAGATATTCAACATCATGATCATGGTGCAGGTATCAGGGCGCGATCACACCGAGACGCGCTGGCAAAATGGGTCGGGCAAAAAAGCGTGGTGCACCCGGGCGATAGAATCAGATTAACTGAGAAAAAAACTGATTATAGCTGAGGTCAGGCTCTTACTGTTGCAATTAAACATATAATTGGACTGATAATGTGAGAAGAATTACATTAGAGTACAGTGAGGTCACACAGCGTTTACATTATTGTCATGTCATCTTTGGTCTCATTAAGGGAGGAAGTGGTGAAGTAGTAGCGCTCGCCTCATGCTTGATTTGATTGGCTGCCTGGGCCAAGTGAAAATACAGGCCTTGCGCTGAAATGTTGAGAATATTTGAACTTTTTTGTGCGTCTAAAAGCCGCTAGAAAAAGGTGTTTCTAGCGTCTTGTCTCGGTGCGATCGGGCCTCACTCTTCCTTGTTCTATTGGAGTAACTACACAAACAGGTGCTTTGTAGGCAACGGTCGTGTTTTGCTTATTTCACAACATTTAAAATCAGAAAACTGACATAAAGCATCTTTAAATCCATCCCCCAGCTTACTCATATACATGTCTGCGGGTTTCATTATCCCATGTTGTATCCAGCAGCACCTGAAAGTCAGACATAATCATGCATGAGCTCACAACACACAGAAGAAAGACGCCACTCAGCTGTGAACGGCTCCAAATTGCAGCACAAATTGCAATCGCCTGGAGTTTCCCAGCTGGGAAGGAACCATCTTTCAAGATCTTACAGCTGTTCGAAAAGGAATTCAAACACCACAAAGCAAGGGCACCAAACCAAACAGAAGATGTTGCCCCGAGCTGTATTTTCATTTATTTTTCTTGTCCCCACACCCACAGCTTTTATACCTTTGAGTCCTGTATGTAACAGTCCAATCTAATCCATTTCCTCTGGGGCAGCACTACAACGGCTCGGAAAGCTTTATCTTCTCCTGTTGTCACACGTGCCTGAATTATGACGTCCCCTATATAGGAGATATGACAGTCATATATTTCACCACAGCAGCCCCAACGCTCATTATTAATACATAACACAGTCTGTTCTGCAGTCTCACAAAACTCCCACCGTCACTCCCACTCATCTCAGGCGGTATCAGGTGCGAGCTGCTGTGACCCACCTGCGTCTGTAAGCTGCATCAGAACCGAGTCGTAAAGATTCTCGGGCCCGATGTGATGGATGATCCCGCAGAGCTTCTGCTGACACCATTCCAGCAGGTAGACCCACACAGATAAGGTGACGCTGAAAAGCGAGCGGAAACACATGATTTGACAAATCATTTCTTCAGCCACCGAAGCGCGACGCAGAATTTAAAACGCAGCGTCATCCGCTAAAGATGACTGACCCCGCTGTCTTTCATTGACCGTGAATAAAAAGCTTATATGCTCTGCTGAAGAGGCTTCGTGACGCTTGTGAAGCCATTTGTAATAACAGCGAAGTAAAACTAAAAGCAGAGTGTTACATCAGCTGACAGCACTGAAAGAGAAACAATCAGCGACCTGTGGCCTGTCAATCTGCTGACATCAACACAAACCTCAGAGACTGCACACCTGAGGCAAGATGTGCTGCTTTATTTGATACAACCTGTGGAGACCCTGCTGGAGATTGTATTCCTGCGGCAGCTCAACTAAATGACAAGTCAATGAGGGAAGTGTCCCACCTGGGATGTGTCACAGCCTGAAGACGGGCGCTCTCCAGGCCTCCATCCATAAACGGCTGGAACCGGCGGACCACTCCGAAGTGCTCACCAGGACTCGCCAGGGGGAAGTTCAGCATGTCGATGACGTCTATGCACACGTTGAACACAGAAGGGTTACAGCCAGAAACAAGATTTTCATGTCTCGTTAAAAGTTCTTGTGAAGGAGAGCCGCAGGGATGACGTAGTATTGTAGTCCAACCTGAAGTTAGCGTCGCCCTGGTTCCCCCACAAAAAGCGAATGGGATTGTTCCATTATTGCAGAAATAATAATACATTTACACGTTTTGTTCTTTACAAATGAACCCATTTATGATTTTTGAAGTAACGTTAGGCTTTTAAGGAACTACAGCACGGTCACGTGACTTCACGTCTTGGACTTGTTTTTGACGGGATGATGTTTAATGTCCATTTTTAAGACACGTAAAAGCTTCAAAATTCACGAGTGGGGTATTTACTGTCGCATTTTGTGTCCTAGAAGAAATCTCGAAAATCTCTTCAGCTTGTGTTCGCCATTTATTTAAGGCATCTCACCAAAAGCTCATTCAGCTTGTAGCATATTTATAATAGCAATCATTTTTTACTTTCTCTCGTTTCGTGGCTTTGTCTTGTTTTGTTTTCTCTATATTCACATTTTTGTCTGTTCCTATGTACTGTTGTATTGTATGTCACTAACTCTGTTTTGTGTTCTGCCCTTTGCAAAAATAAATAAGAAAACTAAATAAAAAAACATTGGACTTTTTTGTGGAGGGAACTGAAATGCAGACTTGTTAGCACTCATTCCTGCAGCTCTCTCTAAAGACACTCAGCTGTGATTAAAGGTCTGACCTGACTCGTGTGGACATTGATGAATTCTGTTTCCTGTCACCTGCCACATGAGGTGAGCAGACCATGAAGGGCACTCAGTGGGAGGTTTAGTTGGACGCTGTGCGAGCGGCTCTATCTGCAGCACCTTGTAAATCCTCATCATGGAGCCATTGTATGTCCCCGGTTCCCTGCCATCATTAAGATGATCCAGCCATGCACGAACTGTCACATTGTGGGCATCAAGAACGCGCCTGTTGAAAAAGCTGTGCTGATATAAAATGGATGGAGGCAGTCTGAGCGGCACCTGGTGGGTCCTGTAGACCCGAGCTGTGCTGCCGGTCCATCTCCTCCTGAAGACCACGAAATCTGTCTTCCTTAATGTGGACACCACCACCTCCACTGCGAGCTGACACGGCCCGGAGCAACGATAGCGCACACGGACCACTGAGCCGTCGACCACTCTGCCAGGGGCTGAGTGGAACACTATGAAACTGTCAGGCGGGATCTCACCAGGCGGGGAGGAGGACGAGGGTATAACTGGTAGCACACAGTGTCCCTGGGTGAAGACAAAGACAAGTAGAGAAACTTAAGTGAGAAACACTCAAACTAATCATGGAATCACTCAAACTTTATTCATACAGCACCTCCTGAACACAAGGTGTATTCACACAAATTAGAATGTTGTGGTTTCCTTAATAACAATTATAATAGAATAAGTATAAATAATACAACACCACATAAAAGCCAGACGTAGCAGATGGGTTGTTAGTTTCTGTTGTCTAAATATCACATTCTCTGCTCCTCTTGAAGGTTGCTCCAGCGGCTGAAAGCAGCCTCGCACAATGTTTTTGTTCTGCTTTGTGGAACAGATACAGAGAACAAGAGGCCGCCTGGTGAACGGCCCTGAAGTGCCTCATGAACTAATGAAAGCATTTTAAAATCACATAACTGAAAAATAACAGGTGACCGATGTGAAGACTTTAAAACTGTCACTCGTGCAGCAGAATGTCGACAGAATTCTATCAGATTCATCGTTTTAATTCCTCGGTACAGCAGCAGTCCAGCTGCTGTTATAAGAGCGTGCATCAGTGTGTCTGCGCTGCTCGCAGAGAAAGCACGTGGCCACAGGACATATTTCCGAAACGTTCACTTAAACCTGCATTAACAGATTCTTTTGGGCACTCAAGGTGCTGGAAACAAGCTGTGAACACTATGTTAACATGTCATCACCGAGCCACAGACTCAAAGCAAAGAGAAGAGTCCACTCAGGCATGGGAGAGTGGGCAGCGAATATACAACGCTCATATATTGTTGTTGCATCAACATCATTTCACACTGTTATTAAATTACAAAATGTATCAACTAAATAAGAGTCCACAGATGATCAAAAAACTGATCTTTGTAAAGAGAAACGTGCATTAATCAGCAGACAGCAGCCTCTCCTTGTTTCTGAGAGACACAAATGTTAGTGTGAGGCTTTCCCTGCTGTTGGCTCAGTGAAATACTTTAGAAATAACCGTAAATGCATCTAGCAAATGCAAGTCCCTCAGCTCTGCTTTATTTGACTTTATTTGTTTATTTAACAGGGACAGCTGCTAAATTTCATCAGCAGTCCCTGTGCAGGAAAATCCACAAGAGTTGTGGCATCAGGTCATTTCTGGTTCTTCACTATGTTCACCAGCTCGTCTCTAACCGTGCGCGTCCGCTGTTTGCTGCTGCGCAGGTCGCTGGGAGTTTATATATAGCTTCTTCTCTGAAAAGAGCAGCACACATTCAACAATTCATATCAGGATTATCACTGTAATTACAGTGTAAAATAGTTTCTTACCATTAAAAAAGCAGCAATGAAGACATATCCAGAGTGTAACGCTTTCATTTTGAGTTTTTTTGGATTCAAATGAATTAAAACAAACATGCAATCCTTGAGTTCATTATTAATCCATAATCAATGTTGATGGTGGTTGACACCTGGCAGCGTACCTTACTTCCCACAGTGGCGGTTGTGTGAGAATACACCCTGTGTGTTGCAGCTCTACCTGATATTCTGGTGTTACAGGTGCAGCTCTTTGCATGAATGGCTTTTAAAGGGCTACAGTAGTTAAAGGCTTGGCTAGATTGGCTCTGCTGATTAACAAAAATGTTGTTTGATTCATTTCAGTTGTGAATCTACTGGGGAACTTTTCATGGGAGTGACGCATCAAAGCTCAGAGTCTAACTCAATCTGATGTGCTTGAGCCAAGACCTTGCCATCGCCCTGCGTCCTTTTTGGCCTACGCCCACACAAGGCTGATCTGAAAAACAACCTGATATAGCAGCCAAAATTAATTACCCGTGGGCTACTGACTGTTAATGCTTCAAAGTCAAGCGAGGGAAGCATCATAACTGTTGCTGAGGGGCTGTTTTAGATCAATATATAAGAGGGGGACTGACTATCTAGATGGATACAAACCTTTGTCAGGCAGTTGATGTGGACATTTCTGATCTCTTGGGGGAATGAAATGGCTTTACAGGACCTGTGCCGTTTCCAGGATGTCTTTCAGGACAGTTTCAACACTGAATGTTCTTCTGGGCCTTTTAGAAAGAAGACTGGTTGTAACTATGCGAGCGGTTTGCACTTTAGCAACAGCACAAATCTGTTTCATTTTTACATACCAGTTACTGAGTACCTGGATGAAAGCCCGATACAGTTTGGGCAAATCAGCAGCGTGCAGAGCTCTCAAGACTCCATCCTACCGTCCCTCTCCTGGCCCACAGGCCCCCACCCGGCCTCCCCTCAGTCTGTCCCTCTGCCGTTCCCCATGTCTCATGGCACCACCACCCTGGCCTTTGTGTTCCAGGGCGGCGTGCTGGCTGCAGCAGACACTCGTTCCAGTTGCTCTGGGCTTGTGGCGTGCCCAGCCTCGCAGAAGATCCTGCCCATTCACAGTCACTTGGTGGGCACCACTTCAGGTACTTCAGCCGACTGTGCCCTTTGGAAACGGATTCTGGCTCGAGAACTGCGGCTCTACCAACTCCGACACGGCCGACGGGTGTCCACGAGCGGAGCTGCTAAACTGCTTTCCCACATGCTTCACCCGTTTAAGGGTACCGAGCTATGTGTGGCTGCCACATTGTGTGGCTGGGATGGAGCAGAAGTATGTCATGACCACGCAGGTGCAAAGATTGAGCCCAGTAATCGCAGAGAAATGACAGATCCTGTAGATGCCAGTCTTGAACAGGCCGCTCTGGCTAAGACTCAGGGCTCTTCTTCAACAATTGGTGGTCAACAGTGCTTTGCCAGAAAGAAAGAGAGTTTCTCTGGCCCCAGTCTGTACTATGTGTGCAGTGATGGCACTCGCCTGCAGGGAACGCTATTCTCCGTGGGCTCGGGATCCCCCTATGCCTACTCAATTTTGGACCAGGGGGTTCGATGGGGCCTGACTGTGCACGAGGCCACAACGGTAGCCAGAGAGGCTGTATACAGAGCCACACACAGGGATGCATACTCAGGAAACTGTGTAGACGTGTATCATATCTCCTCAAAAGGATGGACTCGCAGGAGCAGAGAGGACTTGAAAGAGGAATATTACAGAGAAAAAGAAAGACAAGAGAGAAGGGAGAGACAGGAAGTGAATTTGTCTGAGTAAAGACATGAAACACGCAAACATCGGGGAGTATTTTGGAAAGACGTGATGGCATATTTGCAGCAGATACTGAATTAATGAACAGGACAGGCAGTTGCATCCTCCAGGCTATTTCTCAAATGATTTGGGCATGCATATCGTTCCCTCTAATAAACAGCTGATGTTTTGTTTACGCTGATGATAAAATGTATTCTAACAGCACACTGCTGCTGCCTGACATTTCCATTTGGACGTTGAAACAATTTGAATCATTTCAAGTATGTGAGATAATTACAACCTATCTTCTGCACATGTTGGACTCACACAGAGAGAAGAGTCCAACAATCTAAATGTCTGCAGTCTGAAGGTCTGGCAATAACCGGTAGATGAAAACTGATTTGTGTCTGCTGTCAGAATTGTTCTAAAGTTTCTCAGACACTTCAATAAATTAATGAATAAATGCAATTTTGCTGAACTTGCGTGTTCATTTGGACTGAGCAGTCTGGTAGTAAATTAAGCAAACTGGTAATTATTCTAGTGACAATAACTCTGCAAGGGATATTAGGGCAAAAGGTATAGAGCTGTTCATCTTGGGGCTGCACAATATATCCTCTTTTTATTGTCATCGCAATGTCAACTGCACTTTATAATGTAACTATTATTCTTTTTTTATGGTGGCCTTTTGTTTTCAGTTTAATATTCAATTTGTTCAATAAAAGAATGTTGGAAATTATTACCTTGAATGTTTTTTGTTTTTTTGTATTCATTTTGTTTTTCATTCATTTTGGCAATACACTGAAAGGAGCAGAGAGGCAGAAGTGACTTTAAGACGTGTTTATTAATCGCAACCCCGACATTCCACAACATTATTGCATATTTTCTCATATCGCAGCCGTAGTTCATCCTCGCTCTCACTGTTCAACCCTTTATTTTAAAATGTCAGTGAAGGCAGCAGAAGTTTGGCCGTCAACGTTTTCATGGGTAATATTTACCACATTGTGCCGACGTGCTACAGCATGTAAAAATGTTGGAGTGGTGCGGATGGTTGTTGCTATTTTTACAAAGTGCCATACACGACAGAGATTGTTAATGGTGAATGTCTGCATATGCATGCAGCCTCCTGTCTGTCATCCACTGTATTAAATAAATGACGGGCAGAGTTGTGTGATGATGCTCAGCACATCTCCAGTGCAACATCAGAGAGTGTCTTCTCAAACCTACACGACCACTGTGTGATTGACTGCAGCTGGGGGAGAAAGAGGGGAAAGCCTCCCTTCCTCCCCAACCTCATCCATAATTCCCAACTTCGGAAGATCATTAACGGGAGAATTATTGAGCGAGTAAAAAACAAAACAAGTGGAAACCAAGTTGGTGGTCCAGATTTGAACAGAGCAAGTTCTGAGAGAGCGAGGGTAGAGTCGTGATAATAATCACAGTTTGGAGGCTGCAGGAAAGAGCTGTGACTCAGTGAGTGCGAGGGCTTCATGTGCTCACCCTCTTCAAAGCTTTTTGTTCAGATTTGGCAGTTCCTTCTCCTCTCATGCACACTTCAGCTGGGAGCAGAAAAAAACATCTCACTTCTAGGATTTGACCAAGAAGTGAAACCCTGCCTTCTAATTTACATCCGTACATCTGGCTTATTTAAGCCGTCTTAAAAAACGTTGCAAACAAATAACCCTCACAGACACACATTCGGCAAAAATGGTTTGACATCCCTCTCACAGTCGGAGCTCAGAGCGTGTTTTGCACTTGTAAATTTGTCCCCGTGTGCTCTGAAATCCTGAGAATGAGATTGATTACGCCTCGGCTTTGTGTTGTGCAGAAGTTTTGGCATGAATAAACCTCCGTATCCAGCTGGGAAGCCTACGAGGATGTGAGGAGTGACCTCAGGGTTGCAAGTTTGCTTTCTAGTCATTTCACTCAACACCACTTGTTCTCGTGTTTCTTATTCAGGAGACAGAACTCATGGGTGATCAAGAAACATCGATGTGGAAAGCAAGGCTGCACTCTGTGGATGAACAATCACTTTTTACAGTATTCAGATGCTCAAAGCATGTCTCTTCTTTTTTCACATTAAAAATATCCACATGTGGGCGAGAAACAAACCTATGCTATTCCAGGAGGCATGGGATAAGATATGTCAAAATATAAAAAACATCGTACTTAAAAATCTAATTTTACTCCATTTTCTAAAGAGATAATTGGGCATGATTTATATATATTTATATAGATCTTGAGCATCCAAATGATGTTGTTTTGAATGTTCATCCTTGGAATTTGGATTAGTAAATACAAATTTAGATTATATTGTTTGAAGCTGTTTTTTCTTCATAGACAAAGAATTAACATGACTCATAAAAATCAGATTAAAGATAGGAGAGACAGAGTTACAGAAATGTTCTGTATATTAAATTGATCGTTAATTTCCAAGAAAGACACATCATTCAACTCACTGGAGAAGATATCAGACGGGGGGACGGGGGATTACAGACGTACATTTGAGACTTGTTTTTAGGGAGTGGGAGAACATTATCGGTGAAATGTAATCTTTTAATGCATCCTTGAGTAGCAATTTTCTGGTCCAGCTTGTGAGTGGAAGAACTGGGAAAATGCAGCCGTACAGGATTGAAGATGATTATGCAGACTGGCTGAACTTAAGCAGATTATAAAACACTGGATCGCTTCAAGGGAGCAACACAGCACAACCAGAAGACATCGGAGGCATTTACATGTCAGAGAACTAGGATGACAAATGTGATCATTAGAAACAAAAGCTATGATTTGGAAGATTTGGTTGAGGATGTGGCTACATGTGGGTTTTTTTTTGTTAACTGTAACATTTTAACATTGTACAAATTCACAACGACTTAAATCAGGAAGCTTTAAGGAAACATTTTTGTACATTAAAATATATTTATTTACAGCTGGGCCAAAATCTTCTTTCCCGATATCGTTCATTTTCATATCTGGAAAACGATATATATCACCATATAGCATGTTTTCTGCTAATTCAATAAATAAAAAGTCGATATGAAATGACCACATGGTCAACAAGCGTGTTTTCATAAACTCCTGTGTAAATTCAATAGTTGACAAATGAAAAGTATTTTCTCATTTCATTAAGGACTTTAGTGCAGAATGAACTGAGTGGGAAAGTGTGATAAACAAAACAAATAAAACACAATCTTCAAATGATATTCCCTCAAAAAATATTTCACATCAGATCTCCTGAGAAATCCCAGTTAGTTTGTGCTTATTATGCATTTGTGTATCACGATATATGATTTCATCCCCACTTGAGTCCACTGAGGGATGGAATGATGCCAATGGCCGCTCAGCCCGACATCAACGTTTTATTTATATCTGGTTTTAATATTCTAAATCATGCAGGAGAAACATGGCCCCGGTCTCCCCCACTCAGTGGTCACTGTGTATCCTCAGAAATAGCAGCTTTTAGGGGGACTGTCGTCTCTGATAGTTAGAGACTAATGGAGAGGGGGGAGGGGGGCTGAGACACAGCGCGAGGGAGAGAGGGAGAGAGAGAGAGACTAAGTGGACAGACCTCACGTTGAGCTCAGATGAACCTCGGCATCCTTTCCCACGTTGGATCCTTTCAGCTCCGTTAAAGCACCGGAGCACCGGCGCGGAGCCACGGTGCCACAGAGACACGGAGCCACGGTGCCACGGAGACAGGTAAGCTCCATTCTCCTCGACTAAACCACTTTTTTACCTTCACGAGTTGATTGAAGTGGCGCCACTTCACGCCCACGCGCACCTGACGTGACAAGTTTCCACTGCTCGGCTCCACACTTTATCATTTTTCCTTTAGCGGCGTTCAGCCAAATGTTTGTTTCAGTTTTTCTTCGCGCGAACCTTTTCGGCTGTAGCGAGCAGACGCACGAGCTGTTTCGGAGGGGTAATAACACGGGGCAGTGTGAGAGGAAGGTTTGGAACAGAAGCGGGCGCGAGGCTGTGACAGATGGTAGGATAATGTGTGTGTGCTTCCCCGTTTAATTTCTGGCTACTAGGTATCGTTTGTGCGCGCGCGGTATAGGCTACTCACCGGCCGCGTGCGCTTTCACGCGCGGGGACGCCGACTAATGTGATGGGGTCACTTGGTTAGTAGCTGACAGCGACATTGTTGGGAGGCTGCATTCATTATAATAGTTAGCCCGAGTGTGTAAATCACATTAACATGAATCTCGAGGGTCAATTCCCTCTCACGTGACAGACAAGGTCGCGCCCCGGGCGGTTCACTGTATCGCTCTACTACTAGATATGCTAATGAGCAGTCCAGATGTGTGCGTGCGTGCGTTCGTGCGCGCGCGCGTGTGGCATCACGTGCTTTGAGAACCGTAAAGTCCTTCTGTGTCGGGCTGAGCATTCACGATAGCGATGTTATCACGATATCGATACATTTATTTATTTTTTAATCAAGATAATTATATGCTGTCAGTCAAATTCATTTTTAACTTTGGTTATTGTGCGTTTTGTCTCCTTTTTTGGCGAATGAATTATACTCAAAATACAAGTGTGTGTGTGTAAAAGATTTAAGAGCAGCTGTATTATTTACACATATCTTAACATGATATCAATATTTCATTGTTTTTAATATCACGGTTATTATAACAGCCCTACTTCTGTGTTTACAACATAATGTGAAGTCAAACCGGGCTAAAGATATGAGGAAAATCACGATAACGATATTATTTTCAATAAATAAACAGATATTAAAGTTACTCAGTTCTGCCTTTCTGCTGCTTTCTGTATACTACTAAAATACAACAAATTGATGTTGAATTAAAAACATAAAATGATTTCCAACATTCCTGTATTGAACACTTTAGACTTTGCTACATTTTAAAGTTTTCTGCTGATACTCAAAGAATGAGTTCCCTGAATGCAGCATCGCAGTCTGTCACAATGTGTTTACTGCACAAGTTGATGTCACGGTGACGATAAAAAAACGATATATTGTGCAGCCCTAATGCCAAAGAAGAAATTATCATCATCACACACACACACGGTTACAGACAGTAACAACAGCATTTATTATTTGTAATTATCTTTAATTAATATGATGCTTTCCACCATACATAGTCCATATAATACCTGGGTCTGTCCACGACTACAGAAACTCCGTGGCTGCACAATATATCGTTTCTTTTTCAACTTGCACACACACATCGTGGCAGACTGCGATGTTGCACTCAGGGATTGTTTTACGGTTAGTTGAAAGAGAGAATCAGTAGAAAACTATGCTTTTCTTTTCTCATTGTTGCCTTTTGCAATTTGTTGTATTTTAGTAACATTTATCACAAATTATATTGTGATATATATATATATCTATATATATTCAACAACGCCATTGCATATTTTCCTCATGTTGTACAGCCCTAGTTGATTTAATGACTGATCTGTGAAACAAAGAATCGTGTTAAAGCTCCACTTTACATCTTGTGTTTACCAGAGATGTGCTCACAAGTGGAAATAAGTGATTCAGCATGAAAAAGTGTAACAGATTAGCTGACTAAGAAGGGGCAGCCCCAATGATACCTTGATGTATCAGAGAGGAAACGGCATCAACATGAATACATGTCAAAGCACAGAAGTATTCATATAATACATAATAAGTACTGGCTGAACACTTGCTCAGCAGTTGTTATGCTGTGGCATCACTTAAGGTTAAGCTGTGTCGAGCCTGGACTATAATGAGGTGACTGATGTGCTGAGTACACTGGGCCTCTCCTCAGTATGGTTTGGAAAGACTTAAGAGATTTCCATGTGTGCACTGAGCAGAGAGAGGCAGGAAGAATGGATGAGAGGTCTATAAGCATTAAGACGAATGGCAGGAGAGAAAGCCTCGAGATGTTTGAAAGGAGCAGAATTGGTCCACGCTAAAGAGCCAGCCAGGCTGTGCACTCCCCCCCCCTCCCCCTCTCTACCTCCAGCTCGCATTTTCCCTATGTTAAAGGCCTGACATGCACAGGCTATTTTTAATAAAAACGAAATCGCCTTGTTGCAGTGAAGCGACTCGCTGCAGAGTGAAGTGAGACTGAAACAGCGATTTGCAATTTAGAGCTATGTCACCGCTCATCATTCCTTTCTGAGCTGGCAACAGCAAATCGTCCTCACGCTTTCATCCTCTATCCCTGCCTTACATTTCACACATATCTCATGCGCACTCATACTCTAAAGACTTCAAACAACAGTGAATGACATGTACTGCTGGCAACGTGGTTCTGGAGCAAAGCTAGCAGAGAGAACTGTAAGCCGAGAGCTCAGTGTATGCTAATAAAACACAATAGCTTGAGTTTTGGAAGAAGAACCACTTCTTGTATTTTGCTGGAGTTAAGATGAAGGCAAACAGATGCTGAACATGAAGCATTACATACATTATACTTTGTATAATTGGTGTGTGAAATGAACATTTTTTAGATTCCTTTTAAGAAGAAATGAAGAGAAGAGGAGAAATGACTTTAGAAAGTAGGTCAGTGTCTGGAGTGAAGAAGAACATTGGTTGTCCTTCATTTGCATGTGAAGCATATCAATTTGGATATACCAGAAAATGTTATGGTTCACATTATAAAGTGCCATCAAAGGCTTGTGGCCCACTGAGCATATGTTTAGATGTACATGTATTTAATCAGACCTGAGGGAGGAGCTTTTTCAACATGTACATGTCATTTATGTTCTTTGACCACAACCTTGATTAAAGTATAAAGCATAAAGTCTCTTTAAAGATTTTCTTTAGGATTTTAAAGCTTGAATCTTTTACTGTGTATCTGTTGAAAAGAGAAATGCATTCCTGAAAACTTTATTTAAAATAGTTTGAAGTAGAGCTGCAAAGATGAATCGATTTAGTTGTACTATTAAATGAATCAACAACTATTTTGATAATCTCTTAACCGGTTCCAGTCAAGTTCAAATCTTCTGATTCCAGCTTCTTAAATGTGAATATTTTATTATTATATACTTATTTTATTTTTTGACAGTAAAGTGAATATTTAACGAGACATTTTAGGACGTCATCTTGGCCTTTGGGAAACACTGATACACATTGTTCAACAGTCCAAACAACTAACCGATGAATCGAGAAAATAATCGACAATGAGAATAAACATTGGGTGCAGCCCCTGTTGGGAGACCCCTCCCCTGGGCACGGAGGTGTGTTGCTCCTCCAGTATCCTCCATGCGTGCATGAAATTGTGAAAGAGATGTAAGAAACTCTACATCCGTTGAAAAGTGATGGAAAAACTGCAATTTCACAGTTTTAGCCTTGTTAAGCTGCTGACACTTTTCAGTACATCAAGTTTTAAAGATCAATGGCCTGGGATCTGACTCAAATACTAACGAAAAAGATCATTAAACCTTTGGGAAATGAGGTACAAGTCATTGATTAAATTATTTATGAGTGTAATTAATCTCTTAAGGGGCTTCTTTCACTACCGGGCATTGAGGCATGGGGGCACCATTTTTAGGGATGACATCAATCACCTGATGTCCAGGCAATAGTGTGTGACAAGGCACAGTAAAGTACCTGAGCTCCACCTCATCGCCAGCCCTCGGCTCCAGATGAACTGAACGTTTTTAAGACAACGATTTTGCTCTGTGAGAATGCCTGAGTGATCAATAATATATCATCATATCAGCATTCACACACTAGAGCAATGCCAACACCGAAGAGAACAATGTGAATGACAGCATCTTTTATAAAGTCAGTTCTCCTTCTCAGACCGTAATGTTTTCTGTGCAAAACGCCGGCTATTTTTACAGCCGCTGGCAGAGAGCTGAGATTAGCAAACAAAATATATCCAGAGACGCGTCTCAAAATATTTGAAGATAATGAGCCTCTTTGTCTTTCGCTTCTCTATCATAACACATATTTCCCATTGTAATGAACGCTGTGAAGATGAAGCTAATTATTGTTCTCTCAGGTGATCCTGCAGCATGTGTTCCTCACGGGAAAGTGTGAGACAAGAAGGAGAAATGAGGACTGGCCCGGGGGAGAAGAAGCCCAGTATAAGAACACGAGATGGATCATCATGAAGAGCTGCATCTGATCAGACATTCGTCACGTGTTTGTTGAAACAAGCAGTTAAACTCAGCAATGGCAGCACATGTTGTGCTTCTGCTTCTTTTATTCTGCAGCAGGGAAAGAAATGGCATTTCAGTGGCTGTTGACCTTTCAGAAGAAGGTCAGGATTTGCAAGTAATATCAAGCAAAAGACAACACGTTTCATCTGATCCGGAGCCCATTGACAACTTGTTTGTGAGTTTCAAGGAAGTGGAAGGCCAGATTGAGAATGGAGAGGATGACGTAAGAAGCCTCCCAAATGTGGCTTTTAGACTAAACGACATGACACCTAATGATTTTGACTTTAAGGACATTATAGCAAAGCAAACAGTTATACTTCAACGTCCTGAATCTGCTGCCAAATCCCTGAAACCCACACGAAGCCCTGAACTCACTCTGAACCGCCAGAAAAGAAGCAATTTGACTAATGGAGAGGTTGAAGGGGTAATTAATGCTCACACTGAAGTGGCGAGTTCAGACGAGCTGTACGCTCTCCAGCCTCAGCTCCGTTTGGAGACAGGTGTCGGTGACATCCTGCCTCAGAGGACGCGGCGCCGCTCTAAATGGGTCACGCAGTCTGAAGACGGTGGGTCGGGGTCGTACCCGCCGCGCTCCCGGCGCCGGAGGAGCTGGCTCTGGAACCAGTTCTTTGTGATCGAGGAGTACAGAGGGCCCGAGCCGGTGCTCATTGGACGGGTAAGCTGGGAAGTCATCATGTGAATAACCTGTATCTAAGTGCCTGTGCAAGCACTTGAAATATATTTGGCAGAGAAAGAATAATTAAATTTGAGCCACTGAAAAAATCTATTCTGTGCTCGATACATTAATTCATGTGTCCGTGCAACATTACCCTCACACAGTAGGTGCACATTGATAACCTCTTTCACTCACTTTGACTCACTTTGACTCACTTCCCTGCTCCGTGCTCACAGACGCTTGAACTCTCGCTCACGGTGTCCGTCTTGTTCTCTGCGTCTCTGCTCTGTGCGCTGTCGAGTTTAACCCGCATGCTCCCGGACCCAAACATGGCGCCCACTCACTTGAATGAAAACTGCCAGCCGGAGTGCATAGGCCAAATATCTATTCTGGCTTCTGGGTTTGCCTCCTCGTTGTGCGGCCCTCTGCACATAAAGTTATGTAACTGGCTGTGTTCCAAATCGCATACTAACATACTACTCAGTGTGCCGTCAAATGTAGTGTGCAGTAAGTGGATTTTGTACTATCTGACTAGATTGGCAAGTATGAGACATGAGATTACTGGACATACTCAACTGCCCCACAATGCATTGAACAAAAATAATAACTTTAGAATTTTTACTCTTTACCTTTCACTCTTAAACTGGACTTTAATTTCAGCTGAAATACTATTCACCACTGAATACAATGTTATAAAACAAACTTATAATGTCTGCAGTGCAGAGCTAGTGCTAGTTCATCTCCACCAACACTTCAAAGTAATGATGTGTGTCTGCTTACCCGTCTTACTTCCCTTGCATTAAAAACTGAAAGAAAAATTTTGGTTTTTAGTTATTCTCACGAATTTGACCGCTCAACGCTTTGTGTTAATCCGCCCCCCACAGCCAACGTACCGACTGTGCAGACATTAGCCGTAAGATAGCTAGTGTGTGTGTGTGTGTGTGTGTGTGTGTGTGTGTGTGTGTGTGTGTG
>CALSBV010011200.1:9664616-9703178 GCA_943590825.1 Bovichtus diacanthus | reverse complement strand
TGTGTGTGTGTGTGTGTGTGTGTGTGTGTGTGTGTGTGTGTGTGTGTCAGCACAAACTCTGGTTCTTTCTGTTATTTCTCCCCCGTTTCCTCTCATCTCCATAAGCAGATTCATAAAGCCCAGGGACACGTGCACATTCTTATTACTTAAGTTGAAAAATGTTCAACTCGCACTGCGAATTTGTGTCTACTTCCGTCTCTGCATTGACCTTATGTGCATTTGTGCTGCCTCTAAGATGTTCGCTGCTGAGTGAGCTGGCAGGTAAACCCGAGCGCACACAGAGCAGAGATGTGGCGAGCGAGACGGACACGAGAGTCTCCAACGGTCAGCCACATTCAGACGGGGCCAACGACATAATTGTGCACTTGTGCGCAAACACATGTATTGAAATAGATTTAATTTCTCTGAGTTATAATTATTTCTCCATGAATGGTCATGTGCGTCTCACAGCAGCTCAGGGATGCAGGTATACCTGGATGTAATTGCAGCAGCTCCTCCACGTGTTGCGTAACATACTTGAGTTTTACAGTCGCCACACCAGCAACCTTCAACTGCTGTCGGTGTCGCTGCATGTAGAGTGTCTGAGATGATTTAATCCACAGCACACCTGAACCATTCACTTCCCTGGGGTTTACTTGTAGCATTTCACAGTCAGGCGCTCCACACTAATGCAGCTGCTGGCACCTCCAGCATACTCAGGGTAGGATTATATCAGCTGTAACACTAACAGGGAACGCTGCCAGCCCCTTTGTAGCTCCCAGTATACTTTATAGTGACAGTCTAGATTGGATTCTTACCAGTGCAGTATATACCTCATAAATGTTTAATCTGCCTCTCTGGTTGTTATTGATACAGTCAGGGTGGGGCGTTAAAGCAATCAGTAGGCACACGACACTGCTCATTCCTCTGCAAGCAGTCTCCATGTTGATATTCATGTAATAAAGCAGCCCTGCATGGAAGCACAGCGTTTTCTCTCTCAGGCCGCTCAGAGATGATCATTCCAGAACCATTTCTGGCGCACGGTTTGAGGTGATTTATCAACAAATCACAGGTGCCTCAAGTTGTGCGAAGGAGGAAGAATTTGGCTGCCAGAGAAAGCAGTGTGAGGCAGATATAAACCCGGAGGTGGATGTACTGCACGAGTGAGAGGAGGGGAGAAATTCAGATTACAGAGTGGGTGAGAAAGTGACAAAGCAATTGGAGGAAACAATTTCTTCTTTTTTCCAGCTTTGTTTGTATGTGGCGGATAAATTTCTTCCCCACCGTGAGAGTGTTTTTCCATGCTGACTGAAGCACAGCAGGACTAAGCCAGCAATTAGCCAGTGAGGTGGGGAGGGCTGGATAGAAAGAGAGAGGATGGAGTGGGGGGGGGCAGAGAACAGGGGAGCACGATGGGCACAGACTCTGACAAAGATGTCTCTCGTGGTGAAGTGTGGGATCAAAATCGAAGCTAGCTTTAAAGAAGAAAGGAGGGAGAGGGATGTGGGTGTAGGGATGAATAAAAAACCCTGAGTCCCTTATCTAGCAATTTGTAGGGTATGCTATCACGAGTTTCTATAATCCCCAACTTTATCCTCCAAGACACACACACAGAATGTACTCTAATCTTATATTTTCTCCTGGTCTCTGCCTGCCTGCATGCTGTGCAGTGCGCGTGTGTGTGTGTATGTCTGTGAATTACACAAACAAATGTTAACATGCATGAGGTCGGAATATATTTGAAGTGGGCACACAAATAATTCTACTAATTCTGCACTTATCATTATGTAGGCAATTAAATGTCTGTATTTATTTGTTGCAAAAACACATTTCATGTAAATAAATGAATATCCCCTGCTCAGTATATTTGCGGACGGGCATTGCCGCAGCAGAATAAAAAAAGTAGAGGCTTTACTTCTCATGAGTATCTAAGGTCCACAGCAGAGGTTGTGAGTAAGCCTTGTGGATTATGAACATGTGCAGATGTGCCTTAAGGGTAGAGAGACGTGAAGGTTCCCGGTCAGAAAGCTCAGTGTGATGAAGGCTGAGTAATCTCTTTAGCTTTCTATTTCTGTGTATTTGGCCTTTTACCTATCTAACGCACACTAATATCCGCTCTGCCATTAAATACAGAACAAGGATTCTGCACCAGAGAGAAAAACAGTCCGAGGGAGCGAGCGAGAGAGAGGGAATGAGAAATGTGAGCAGATGGGCATTCTGTGTAACCGAGGTAACTTGATGAAAAGAGAACGATACAAGGGCTGGAAAAAGAGGATGCTTAAAAGGTACAGGGAAGTCAAGCAGATGGATTTACAAGAAGAAGGGGAAGGCAGGCACAGATGGATAAAAGTGACAGAAAGCTTTACAGATGGATTCTGCAGAATGCATCTGTGAACCTACATGTAGGACACTCGCAGGGCCGCGGTCCACAGCGATGTAGTTTCCCCCTCAGCAGACTCCCAGTGGCATGTTTGGTCCACTGAGTTAATTAGCTGTGTGCATCAGTACTCATCCTGGTCCCATTTGTATCTTCCACACCTGGTGCCGTTCATTTCAGACTCACTGAGCACATCTCGTCTTAATATAAATCACCCATTTCACACAGTCCTGTTTAGACAGATAGACGAGTGTTAATGAGCGCTACCTGTGTGTCTGACGCTGCCGGAAGGTGCTCCACTAATTTCCTCTGCATGTTTTTATTTTCCAGCTGCACACCGATATGGACCGAGGAGACGGCCGCACTAAGTACATGCTGGAGGGGGAGGGAGTGGGCTCTGTGTTTGTTATTGACGGGAACACGGGCAACATACATGTCACCAAGTCTCTGGACCGCGAGGAGAAGGATCAGTACCGGCTCATCGCGACAGCTACAGACCGGCAGACGGGCCGAGCCCTGGAGCCCTCGTCCCAGTTCATCATCAGAGTGCAGGACATCAACGACAACCCGCCCATCTTCCTCGATGAACCCTATGTTGCAGTGGTGCCGGAGATGGCCAACATAGGTACCGCGCTAAAGCAGCACTAAAGTGAATCTTCACAATTTATTTAGCTTCTCACAGATTCCAGTGGTGATGACTGTGATACTCTACGGAGAGCTGCTTTCACATATCAGACATTTCATTTTTTCACATCTATAAAGTGTGGATCGTTGCATTGTCAGCATAAAGTAGACACGCACACTTCTAATGTGCATGTCAATATATTTTTGTTGGCTTTTTTTTTTTATGAAAACCATTGCACAGAACGCGAATATTAGGCGGCGAAAAATATATTGTTTTTGGACCAATTACGATTTTTCAGAGCTTTTTTACAGTGAACGAAGGCATCAATCACGTTGAATGGAACAGACGTGTTGAAAGCGTACACGGTAGTGTAGATGAGGACTATAAAACCACAACATGGAGCACTTTATTACTCCTGCTGCACATACCAGATCCACTCCTTCCTCCTTACCTTTCACAATAAAATCCCTAGACATACACTCCCTAACTGTTCACCAGCGGGAACTTAAATTCACTCAATAAAATATCTTACAGTAGCTCACAGTGGAGTGTTTATTCCAGTGTGTAAAGGCCTTAACTCTTAGAAATCAGACACTGAAAACAAATGCCAGACAGTTATCATATATCATCATATATAATAATATAATAATAGCAAGTAGGGAGAGATTTCAGACACAAAGAGTCAACAGCCATGCTAGCAGAGCTTTGAGCTAAATGCTAACGTCTGCACGCTAACACGCTCACACTGTTTACCATGTTCACCTACTTTAATGTGTTGCATGCTAACATTTGCTAATTAGCACTAAACACTTGTCTTTGTCGTGAACCAAAGTATTAAGTTTAAATGTCACCTGACGGTGGTGATGTTTGAAAAGTCAGGATCATTAAAGTTGTTCAGATTCATCCTGAATGCTAATCTATCCACATTTCACTTAAAGCCGTCATGCTGGCAAATCAGGATCAGCAGAGTCATTAGGACTCGTCCTCTGCACCGTCACTGTCTGCACAGAACTTACTGGCAATCCATCCCATAATTTTAGTCTTTTTAACAACAGTGCAAAACCCCAAAAACGATCCCACAGTATATGAGAAAGAAAAGAAAAATAGAAAAATTCTTATCATTGATTTAAAAAAACAGGTGCATATTAATCTTCTGTCAATCAGCGACGCAATTAATCTGCTAATGGCTGCAGTTCTAAGGCTCGTGCAGCATCGACGTCCTCACTGCCCAAATGTTTCCTCAGCAGCCTGCACGCAATCATAGCGACGGCAGAATGGGAGTCATCGCACGGCATCTGGCCCAGCGCCAGAGATTCATTGTTCAACATGAAAACAGGGTGTTTAAACACATTTTATCTAAAGATGAATGCTGTAACAAACTGTGAAACGCAGCGGAGAAGTGGATTATCCTTTTAATCCTGTAGATGTAAGTACTTGATATTAAGAAAATAGATTTTGGGTGCAGTGTCACTTTAAGCCGCCCGCTTTAACTGCTTTCAAACAGCACTTTGACCTCTCACCTTTGTCGCTTCGTCTCTTTCACAGGCACGTCTATAATCCAAGTGACAGCCAGAGATGCTGATGATCCGACATATGGAAACAGCGCCCGGCTGGTGTATGCCATTACTCAGGGCCAGGACTCTTTCTCTGTGGATCCCCAGACAGGTCTGCTCACACACACTCAAAGCTGTTTACCATAAAATGCCTTTACAGCTGATCATTACACTTAACTCAGTAAATCCCGGTGGCCCGCTTAGATATCATATGTTGTGCCTTCGCTACCATATGTCCAGCGTGGATGAAAACTCGTATTGTACATGATCTGTGGAGAAGCAGAAGTGGCCTCCAGTCATTTGTTTTTTAATGTCCTAATTCTAAATGCATCCGACTCGCTTTGACGGTAAACTCCGGAGACGTTGTGTCGCTGTGAAATCTGTTGCTGTTGTGATTTCTGCCGCATGTCCCGCACTGCTGCCTGTGCACCAGGAGTCCTGCGGACAGCGGTGCCCAACATGGACAGAGAGACTCGGGATGAATATCTGGTCGTCCTGCAGGCCAAAGACATGGGAGGTCATCTGGGGGGATTATCAGGGACCACCACCATCACGGTGAAGCTGAGCGACGTCAACGACAACCCCCCCCACTTCAGAAGAAGTAAGTGTTATCAGATCACCACTTGACTCCCGCTGCTTTCCATCTGCACCTCTCGAATATGCATAAAGATTAAAATTAAAACATCTTGTCGTGGCCTTTGTGACAGCAGTCTGATATGTTTTTGTCTCCGTTGGGTCCTCGTGGTCCTGTCAGGTGTCGAGACGAGCTCTTCAGAAGTGAAGCAGCTTGTCAGTCCAGGACTTTATGCTGAGCACTCTTTCTAATCATTGTTTGTACCATCAGTTGGAATAACACAACCTCGGCCAGGACATTAACATTCACACAAACACTCGCGTTTGGTCCCTGAGGTTGGAAATGGACTGTGCCTTGACGTAAGAAGAGTGAAAGATCATGTTCGCTTTTTCTTATCCAGGCTTTCCCTGTTCCATGCTATTAATATTTCATTCTAAAGTTCAGTGCTTTCTGCTTCAATAGACAGTAAAATCACTGCAGAATGTGTCTAACGGTGTGAGACATATACTGTTCCTCTCTATATAATACCTCTCCCCTACTTCTTCTTCCTGACAGTCCCTGCTTCCTGCCGTTCATCTTCACGTTTAAAGCCCCCTCTCCCTGTGTTGATATATTGTTCTGCAACTCAGGGCTTTATAGAAGCAATTTAATATTTCCAAATGCCAGCAGAGTTATTTATTCACTGATATCTGAATATATCCCCCCCCCCCCCACCTCCTCTCTTCTGGATCATTATTTTATGTTTGACAATAATGTCACAATTTAAGCTAACGCCTCATTTAGTATGCTCTTTGAATGCGAGGGGTGTGACTCTTTAAACGTTCTTCATAATGTGGAGGGTTTGAATGATGGTTAGTGCCGCTCTGATTAAAAGGAACACATTTCTCTGAATCTGCAGCTTGTTGCTGTGCAGCATCACAAGTGATGTATATAGGCCAAGTAAATGGCATGACCTGCCTCAGATCTGCGGCTGCCTCTTCATTCTTCTTATAAAAAAAAAGAATATATTTCATTTTCTAAGTACTCAAAGACGCTTGACAAAGATACAAAAGGAATGGCTTTTACGTTGTTAAGTGGAAGTTCTACGTACTGTGTGTTTCCCATGGGAAGATGCATAAATCGCCTCTATTAACAACATTTTGTGTGTCACGTCTTCACATTTGAAGCCTTTTTCGTGCGTTATTTAACGTTGTTTTCATTCTCGACTCGTCACACACGGACGCAACTTTAAACACGTGGTTAACGTTGGGAATTTAAAGAAACAACTCTGGTATGTTTAGGAAAAAGAAGGACGTTTGATAATTACGTTAATTAAGTCGCCTACGGAAGTAACGGTTGATTCTGGCTTCACTCGGGACATGAACAGTCCACCTGAAGTCCTAATATTTAACTTTGCTCTTTTATTTATCCGATTTGAACTCTTAGAATCAAATAGCTCTTTGGTGTAAATGTGTCCGTTGTTAACGTTGTACGATGCTTGTTCCTCTTTACGTGAAGCCTCTTGAGATTTCACTGTATTTTAAAGTGTGCTATAGAAATGAAATTCATTATTATTTAGCGAAAAGGAAAAAAAAATTAAGAAATTGGCACAGTTCTAACGTAGGAGAGATTCTGAGCAAAGATGCATTTAAAGTCAAAGCTAATATGGCTTCAGTTAGTGGATATTTCCAGATTTACATTCCCACAAGACATTCTCAAGAGGGAATTCCACACTAAATATAGTGCAACTTTGTAAGAGAGTTACTCAGCCCCCCATCTCTAACATTAGAAGTGCATTCAGGATGGGTAGGCAGAATAATCACAGAGAATCACTCCTCCAGTGTTCATCCATATGGCCGCGTGAGTAATGTGTTAACATAGACTTGACAAAATGTGAACCAATCCTTTAAACCTGGACGTGAAATATGGGCCTGAAAGCCATAATAGCCACATGCATTGTGTCAGTTGACACAGAATTGATCCCTCGTGCAGCCTCATCAGCAGTCGCTGCCAGTGTGTGCATTGTGCTCCTCTCTGCAGGTGCTTGGTCATTCTCTGTGTCTGAGCTCGCAGCTCCAGGTGTGGAGGTGGGCCGGCTCACTGCCACCGATCCTGATCTGGGAGAAAATGCACTGTTGGAGTTCAGCATCCTGGACACGGAGGAGGCCGAAATATTCAACATAACGGGCAGAGAGCAGGAGGCTGTCATTGTGCTGAACAAAGTGAGCATCTGAAGCTACATGCTTTGCTTAAAAGGCCACATAATGAGAAAAAGGTCTAATGTGCCAGATTCAATGAATTTCCTTTGCTCTGGTTTTGCAAATGAATTCTATGTGGCCATTTAAACACTTTAATACTCCACTCAAACACGCTCCGTGGCTGACAGGTTCAGATTCCCAAGACTCAACACAAGCAATTAATGAGGAACAATGAACTAATAATCAGCTGGAGAGCGACTGCAGCTCGTCTCTAGTGTTAAAGCAGACTTTTTACTTCTAAGTATTGGGCATTTAATAACTCCAAAACGTAATATTGTATTGTGAGATTAAAGAGTGTGAATGAAAAAGAATTATGAAGAACTGCAGCATACATATGAATCATGTATGAAAGGCTGAATAGTTTGAACCTTCATTTATAACGTTGACATTCAAACTCTAAATCATCCTCAGAACGCAGCGCAGCTTCTTCTTTCTGCACGTCTGTTGATCGTGTTTAAAGTGTCTGTGCACAGATACAGACGAGGCTGCACTAATGTTATGAGTTTTATAATATTAGTAGAGTTAGTCTCCAGTTTCACACTCTGTGATTCAAACATTTCCAATAACTGCAGAGTTTAAAGTCCAGAAGTCAACATTTATTAAAACACGTTTTTATGCTTCAACACATCTGCTGGTGTTTCACTGCAGCTGCACGTATATTTGTTAAAGAAAGTTGATTTCATTAAAAACTCATTTTATCCGATTCATTTGATTCAAATTGATGATTTGGTTCAAAAACTTCTTCTGTTTTCGGTTGAATTTGAAGACAGACATTCGAAAACCTCAACAGAAGCTTTGAATGTTCAAAAATAATATTAATTTCGGTACATTCGTAATGACTGACGCTGCTTTGTTCTTCGCCCTCAGCTGCTGGATTACGAGAGCCGCAACTCGTACACTTTCTCTGTGGAGGTTGCTAACCCCATAGTGGATGCCCGGTACCTGAGGAAAGGCCCCTTCAAGGACCAGGCCACAGTCCGGGTCATGGTCCTGAATGCTGATGAGCCGCCGCGCTTCTCCCAGGCTCGCTACCACCTGGACGTGTCTGAGAACTGCCCCCCCGTCTGCACTGTGGGCCGCGTCTACGCTGTGGACCCAGACACAGGACAGAGCTCCAACATCAGGTGCTTATCAGTCACTCATCTCATGGGTCCCACGGCTCCTTGAAATCCTTGAAAGTTTGTGAATTAAAGGGGGAAAAAAATCAAGGCCTTGTAAGTTTTTGGAAATATCCCCAAATAGACTTACATTGAAAGTGCTTGAATTTCTATATGTGTATATGCGAGGGCTGGGCAATATATCGATGGACACTATTATGATTCTGATGATTATTAATCAGAAATCTCTTTGTGTAACTTTTTGGTGAAAGCACCAGCAGTCAACCCGACAATAACGCTGCATTATTGATATTGTGATATTTGATTTTCGCCATATCTCTCAGCCCGAATGCAATAAATCTTTGCGAGTTAAGTCAATTCTTAATCAATACTCCTGTTCAGCTAATATAAAGAAGTAGAAAAGTGATGTTTGGTGTTTCACACACACACAGCCAATTGTTACTGTCTGTGTGTCATCTAACTGTCTCAACCTGCGCCGTGTCGGGTCCTTGAATTTAATGGGGAAAGGGAATAGGGCCTGAAAAGTCCTTGAATTTAATGTTAAAGAAGTTGTTGTAACCCACCCTGTATCCTCTGTCCGCTCCCTATTCTTCCTGTATCTCAGGTACTCCATCGATCCCCAGTCAGACCCCGAGGCTCTGTTCCGCATCGCCTCTGACACGGGCTTTATCAGCACGGTGATGGAGCTGGACCGCGAGCAGGAGCAGTGGCATAATATCACTGTCATCGCCACACAGCGGGGTACGTCGGCCCCTCTGCCCCCCCGGGCGCTACGAGCAGCAGCGCTGCGCCACAGTCATATTTCACCCAGAGCAGCGCCTGCGGTTGGGAATACAAAGTGTGCTGTACGAATGGCACCAACTCGGTGATCATTTAAACTCTTTTCTTTCAGACAATCCGAATCTTGTGTCCAGGATTGTGGTTGCCATAGAGACGCTAGACCAGAATGACAATGCGCCGGAGTTGGACAGGCAGTACACGACGTCTGTATGTGACTCCAGCGCTCCCGGGCAGGTGCGTTTCCCTTTAGTGCCGGACTGATGGTACACATCATTCTGTCTCCAGCTCCTGCTTTTCTTTCTGGTTTTTCTTTTCTTATTTTGTTGTTAAAAGATTCCAACGTTAGACATACAACGGAGGTAAACTCTCACAATATTTTTTAATCCTATATATTATGATGGATATTAATAATATAATGTAGGGGCCTTAACTGCATTAAAATAAGCGGTGTGAACTAAGTTTCCTGTGACTGCTTCACAGTAACATTAAATACTTGTATTGTGACGCAGCAGCAATAGGAGGTGTTGGGTTAGCATTAGCATTAGCTTCACACAGAGAGAACCGTGAACAATAGCCGTGTTTCCTCTCACGTGTATTTGTGTGCATTTTGAAGTGTCGCATTAGAGAAGCTTCACGGAAACGGCAAAATTAAGACACAACTTCCTCAATTGCAAGAAAAAGTTTTTACCTGCAAGAAGAGTTGATGCTGAATGGAAACAAGTTTTGACAAGTGAACGTTTAAGTCACATCACTGATGACTGATTCTGCTGATATATATTTATATTGTCAGCACGAACAATACTAGCTAGACATTTTTCAAAGTTTGCGTAACATCCGCTTGTCAAATTGAATGGAAGCGCGTTTAGTGAGGCTGATTAAAAACAGTCCTGCTGGATTACAGGCTGCATTGTTTCCTTCCTTATTCCTTTCACTAAGAAGGAAAACTACCAAACAGAGAAGTAATTACAGGATTTAAATAATTCCATTGAATGGCTGTTGTAGAAAACATGCAGACAATGAATATCTTTCAAAAAGGAGGGTATGAGTTCATTAAAATCAAAATGATTTTAACTTTGAATTAGTTTCTGCAGTCAAATCGTTTTTTTCCTTATGAACGCTCAAATGTAAGCCATGTCCGTCTGCAGCCCTTCCACATGTTGCATATATTCCACCAAAGACTGCTTTTCAATATTTGGATTGATAGATATTTCTGTGCACTAATGTGTTGCTGTCTTATTTCCTGTCCTGTTAATGAGCTCTTGAGTATTAGAACACAGCCTCCTTATCTGTGTTTTGCAGGTAGTTCAAGTGCTGCGAGCCTTCGACAGAGACCCAGGAGGGCAGGACGGCCCGATCCACTTCAGCGTCTCTCCAGAGTCCAGCTCTGCCCTCAACCTCTCCGTCAGGGAAACTGGAGGTTGCCTCTGTTTTTACATTTCATGCACAATCCAGAAACATGACACCAGCCAAAACCTGCGCGAGCCTGCTGTGCAGTGGCCGTGGTTTGATGTGTGTCTTTTTTCCGCACGTTATCAGGTGTGACAGCCAGCCTGGTGCTCCAGTCGGCCTTGGAGCCCCTCCCTGGCTTCTCCTCCTCCTCGCTCACCCTGTTCGTGCCGGTCGTGCTGCGCGACGGGGCCTCGGGTCTGACCAACACTGGCACGGTCACTGTGACCATTTGTCCCTGCCTGCGGGGGGGCATGCAGACAGAGGACAGGGGGAGACAGAGGGACAAGAGATGGGAGAGACACATGGTTTGTCTCCCCATGCCTTCCACCTCGCCCTCTCTCATTTTCAGTCTGGTCACCTTACTGGCCATGCTGGCGTGTGTCACCACTCTGCTGGGTAGGTTGGCTCTCCGGAGCACGGCTGGTTCATGAGACAATGGGCCCCTGGGCACAGACATGAAACCCCCCCCCCCCCCACCCCACCTCTCCTACACAATGACAGTTAACTTAGTACAGTCATGAAAACAATCCCTTTGTGTCGAAATTAGCTCCAAATGAATCTGCTTTATAGACAGAAATAGGAAAACACATAATGTTGTTCTTGGAGTTTTTAGTTGTTTAGCCTCATTTTGTAGTTTTTTGTTTTTGTTTCCCTTTGTAGTCATTTTCAGTCTCTCTGTTGTTGTTTTGGTTGTCCTTGTAGTCCTTTTTTGTCTCTTTGTGGTCATTTTCAGTCTCGTCCTGATTGGTTTGTGTCTCTTTGAGTGACACTATGGGCCCCTGGGCCTGTGCCCAGCAGGCCCCATCAGTAATCCATCCATGCTCTGGAGACCTACAGATATGTTGTTTGTGACTTTCTGAAAGATGCTGAGCCGCGGTGTCAGGTTGCTTCTGCAGCGTTTGAAGATGGTGGTCATGTGTCTCTGTTTTGCCCTTCAGTGGTGTGTGCACTCTCGCTGTCATTGCGCCATCAGAAGCGAGACTCCCACTCACCCTTCGAGGAGGATGATGTCAGGGAGAACATCATATCCTATGATGATGAGGGGGGAGGGGAAGCCGACACCGCAGCTTTTGACATTACAGCGCTGCAGAGCATGCACAGAATACAGCACATGCAGCACAACAGGAACATGTGAGCTGTTCCCAAAAATATGAAAAAAAAAAAGTTTATCCTTGTTGTCACGGTGGCTTATTGGAGTGTGTGCATGTTTGTGTGTGCCTGTGTGCTTCTCTGACATTTATCTCTTGGCACAGATGGTACACTCAGCAGAATCCGCCGAGGGCCAGGACGTACAGCTGGAGTCGTACCCCGCGCCCCGGCCTGGACCCTCAACAGAGGCCGGGCTCGGCGCCGCTCTACGGACGCCTCTGCTACGGCATCCACACGCTGCCTGTTCTCAGAGATTATCCGGTCGGGCCACTGGAGGCAGGTCTGCAGCTAACGCAGCTGACCCACGGGCTCACCGGAGGTCATATTGGCAATTCCCTTGTGATCCAGAACCAGAGCACCTTTGAGCCTCGACTGCACTCCCCTGAGATCAGCCCGGCTAGTTGTGAAGCAGAGCACGTGCCGGCGAAGAGCAAAATCACAGACAGACTTGAAGGCAGTGAAGCAAACGCTGGTGACACAGAAGAGAATCAGGAGCAGGCAAAGGTCAGATAATACTACAATACAATACTAACAGATAAATATATGCAGCACTAATATGGAAGCAAAGAAAGGCCACGAGGATTTGAGTCATAGCTGCAAGTGAATAATAATGTTTCCCGGTGATATTCATGATTTATATGCAACAGTAATTCATCCGAAACTCATGAACCTCATCATCGTTCCTGATTGGTGCGACTGGTGCGGTGGAAATGACATCGTCTTTTCTGTAACTGAGTCCCGCCCACCTCAAAGCGAGAGGAGCTCAAGCAAAAACACAAACAGAAATCTTGTGAAATAACCCAAACTGTTCTTTAAGGATCCATCACTCCGAGTGAGAAGCTGATGGAGGGGAAAGTTTATTGTTGTAATTTAAATACATTTGAATTTATAGCATTTAAACATTTTACTTTGAAAGCCAATTCACTTCATTTATGTGACTTAAGTGACTTTGTTTTATAATTTTGGACAGTATTTTTAAAGACTTTATTTAAGTTTGTTATTTTGTTTTCACAAATTCACAAAGTTAGAGTGTGGCCAATATTCAAAAAGCTTTATTGAAATTGAAGGTCAGTTTTTGATCAACAAATTAAAGCCAGGTTAAATTTTCTAAATTGACTCTGACTGTAAATTTGTACCCTTTATTGATTATATCAGATTAAGTAGTGTATGTTGATTTATGTGTGGCTAAATGTATCTATGTTCATGCTTTTTAAATCAAACTCATAATGTAATTTCAATTTCAGCCGGTATGGTCATTTCTGTCACTGCTGCTTTTTATTATTTATTAACTTTTTTTGCTGTTTTTATGTTGGTGGGGGTATTAGCGTGGGGGCTTCTGAACTAGCTTCCAAATTAAAGAAAAAAAGAAAACATCAGACACTAAAATTCAAGATGAAATATAGATCGGTTTAAGTCAGAGTGGAATTGAGCTGTTGCTCACGTGATGATTATAATAAGAGTTTGTCAACCTCCAAAAAAAGTTTTTTGCTGTTTTCGAAACTTAAACTAATAGGTGGTTTTAAATCATATTTCAATACCATCAACTCAGTGGTGCATGTAAGCATTCAAGTCGTGATTAAAATGTAAAATAATGTTTTAATCATTTTGGCCTTTTTCTGCTTCCATACGTTGATCCCTGCTCGTGTCTGATTCATCTAATATTCCCCGTCTCCTTCTTTTACAGATGAGCCCAACACAAACAGAGTCGACACCAGCCAACAACCTGACCCACTGTGACCCAAATGAGTCTTCATACCAGAGTCACAGCAGCTCCTCGTCAAACCAGCAGGAGGGGCGGCGGGGGTCTGCGCAGACTCAGATCAGCACCGGGGCCACCAGCTGCACATTAGACGACATTGACACTGATTCTTCCATTCCCTCCGTTTCAGAGCGAAATGATTCTAATGGCAGTGAAATCAACTCTGTGAACCCTGCTGTTTACCTGAAAGCCGACACGTACAGCATCGTGGGCTCGCTGAGCGCAAACAGCAGAGGGATGTGTATGAACGGGACGAGCGGCGGCGGCGGGTTGCACCCAGCGGGGGTGCAGCTACTGAACATGTGCAGACCCCAGAGAAAGGACCTGACCCCACAGCCTTTGCCCTTATCTGGGGGGATGTTTGGCCACAGCAGAGGCTGGGCGTGCGGGGCGGAGCCTGCCAGAGCAGAAGTCACCGCCCCGCAGCCCCTCCGCATGGAAGACCTCCTGAACATCCGTCTGGATCAGGTGACCTTTGACCTGTCGCAGCCGCCCTATGACTCACTGCAGACTTATGAGTTTGAGGGCCGGGACTCCAGGGCTGAGTCACTAAGTTCACTGGAGAGCGACGGAGAGAAGGACGACGGGAGGGTGGTGGGGGGGATGGACGAGTTAAACCAGAAGTTTCAGAGGCTGGTGGAGATCATCAGAGAGAGGGAGAAGGAGAAGGAGGGAGGAGAGGGAGGAGAAGGAGGAGAGACTCATAAACTAACGGAGGACAAAGAGAAAGAACAACAGCGATGGGATTTCTAGAGCGCAATAAAAGAAGAGAGAAGAACTCTGTGATGGATATTACACGCAGCAGGGGGGGCAAATACACCCCCTCCCCCCCGAGGGAGGCTGACAGTATAGTCAGTGCACAGTGTATAGTTTTCACCCCCACTATGTTTATAAAATGCATATGAAATCTGTCACTTTTCACACTGCTCGTGTTATTGATATTAATAATGCACTTAGGCTTTCAAAGCAAAAGTTATGAAAAATTAACTTTTTTTGAAATATTGATTCTGAGCCCTGAAAGCTGCATTGTTAGAAAATAGTCCTCATTAAATATTCAGCAGAATTGTGATATTTAATATTGATAGTTAAATAGGGGCACGTTCAGCAGAAAGTCTTCTTTAGTCCAGGACTGCAGGTCGACACTGAGCCTGTGTACATTTATATTCTGCAGAGACGCTCCAGCTCCAGTGACTAGTCCCCGTGACGCTAGCAGAACCTGCGCACTATGCAATTTGCACACAGTTAGAAACGATTCCATTGTCACTGTCAGAGACTTGTGTACTGTTGTGAGAGTACAGTAAAAAATGTCCATATGTAGATAAATCTCCGCTTCTGCTTTAGTGGTTATTGCTCACGAGTGTACGATTGTTTGGGGAAAGGGGGGGGTGTGTGTGGGGGGGGGTATTATCTGGAATCCACACAGGAAATTAAGCATCATTATTAAATCGTTGCAGTCTTAAGCTTACAATATAAAATGCTCGCCATAATTTCACCCACGCAAGATTAATTAGAATTCACTATTGTGTTTGCGTTTAGAAAGCGTCTGGAATTATCTCCGAGGGCTTATTTATCTCCCACCTTTTGAAAGAGACAGAATGAGGCAGAAGCCATTATGTGCAGCGGTACACACACATTGTTCTGGTGCCGGGCCCAGAACACAACAGCAAAATAATCTTTTACTTCATTTATGGTTTAATGTTATTCAGGCAATTTGGTTGACAATGACTAATTTCTATAGTTATTTCAAAGCTTATTTCTTATTCAGAAAGTGACATTATTTTTCAATAATTTGATGAAATGTTTTTGACTTTCTACAATTATTCGCGCTTCCTGCCCCCGAAACCCCCCCCCCCCAGGCCTACAGTGAGAATCCAGGTCTTAATCAGCCCCCGTTCTAATAAGATCGCAATGCTTTCAAACTATATTTGACAGAAAATCTTTGGCATCCTGACAAGAAAAATGAGTTTACAAAATCTGGACTACTCAGGCAGGAGAAGGAAATGCAGAGGGGAAAGGAGTGAGATATCACATGAAGATGATAAGCCGTCATGCTAACTGCTGCAGAAATGTCATCGTACAAAATGATCAAGAACAAGCTGCATCCTCATCCTCTTCATCAGGACCAGATTTAATTTAACTAAAAATAGATCACGTTAGAATGTGAAAGACTTTCTGCATCGCCACTCCAACAAAAATAGTTAGACAAAAATAAAATAACAGGGAATTAAAATATGTTTGAAATCCAAATGTGTAAAAGGCATATTGCCATTCACACACACTTTAAAGTGTCCAGGACGTGAGCAGCTGGCGGTGCAATGGTGCCACCTAAAGTTAGACATGTGCATTGCATCTAACGGCACATGGAAATATTGCTATAAAGAATAATAAAACAGGAAAATAGATCGAGTTCATTTTAATGTATAAAGACAAAATACAGGCGTGGCTCATTTTGATTAAAAAAGACGCCAGCTGCCTGCACTCTGCGGCTCACATCGAGGCTTCACAGGCAGCTGAGGGTTTATTTTAGATGAATGACGTATTCCAGATATTTTTGGGAGCGAGGGGAAAGGCCCTTTAACTTGTGTTCCTCCTGATATATCTTTAGATTTGTGTTTGTACGGGGTTTGTATTGTTCTCGTCGTTTATTAAGTGGCGTTATGTATACATAAGACTGACGCCGTGGAACTGAAGGATTTCTCGTTCGGCTCCTCGCTGGGAGAAGCTAAGAAGCGAGGAAGAGGTGCTCGTGAGGGAAGCGAGTAGATACGTCACCATATTGGAACGCACCCCTGGACTCGAGTACAGACTGATTAGGTTTTAGTGGTCAAAGGTCGACGTGACCTCGCATCTGTCCAAATATCATGAACGCGATATCTCGGGAACTTCTTTCTTCAAGTTTGTCAGAAAGCTGCACTTCAATGGAGGTGATGGAGATTTTGGTGGTAAAAGGTCAAAGGTCACTGTGACCTCACAGAACATGATTTTGGCCATAACTCAAGAATGTTCATACGCTAATTATTACAATTTCACACAAATGTCTAACACGATGAAATGATGACGCGGTGACATTTTGGACGGACTGATTGAATATTTATGTTAAAAAAGATGGATTTTGATATTCGATCAGAATCGACAGGACAGCGGATCTTTGTTCTTAGTGATGCAGCGTTATGTCTACATGTTTACCAGCCTACTGTCACTCCTACCTTCACTTTATTTTGCATCTTGACAGAAAGCAGAACTTCAGTAAAGTTCTGTTGAATGTGTCATAAAGTGACAGAAACGATTTGTTAGAAGAAGAAAAAAAGATATTCTGCAAACAGAGTCCACAGATATCTTTTTCAATTTGGCTTATTTGTGATTTCCCCCACAAAGGTTGCAGGATGTATCTCAGGCGTCATGAGACGAACGTATTCCTGCTACTCAAAGCAAAGCTTATAAGTCAGACTTTCCTCTAAACTTGGAAGTGTTTACATCTTCAGGTCTCTACAAAGCAGCACATTCAGACTTCATTGGACCAGAGAAGGACAACAAGGATTCCACAAATCTCTGCGTAGAAGCATCGAGCCCGGCCACCGTGATGACAGTGAACAGTGTTCACTGTGCATTTTTTAAACTTCGCATGTAGATTTAGGGACGCTGCTACAATGCTGCAGCTGCTGCTGATGCCTTCAGGGGTTTCCTCTGTCACTCTGGAGGAAGGAGGAGGATGGCAGCGAACACAACACGAGCAGACATCTGGCCTCCAGCTGCAGACGTCTCCTCGGGGCCCTCGTTTTCATTTGATCACATCAAAATCCAATGAAGTTCGTGAAGAACTGCAGGTTAAATACACGAGAAGAACCCGTCTGTAGCCCAGCAATTGTTCCCGATTAGGAAATGACGTGCATATAGGTTAAGGCTGCAAATAACGATTCTTTTCATTATCGGTTAATCTGCGGATTGTTTTCTCGATTAATGATTTAGTCTATGAAATGTCAGAAGATATTGTAAAATGTTCATCTCAGTTCCTCAATGTCCAAGCTGATGTCTTTAAATGTCCAAAGATATTCAGTTTATTTGGATATAAAACAGAGAAAAGCAGCACATCTCCATATTTGAGAGGCTGAAACAAAGCCTTTTCTGACATTATGCATGAAACATTACAATAAATCACGTTTCTACAAACACACACGTGTCTGCGATGGAAACGAAAGCAGCTTCCACTCGTTTGTTAAAAAAAGTGTTTAAACATACAGCAGAGTAAATGGTTAGTACAGTCACCAGATTTATTTTCAAAGAGCAGATCACAGGCTTTTGCAAAACATCCACACACACACACACACACACACAGAAAATGGAAGGCATAAAATAGATTTGCAAGTGCTTGTTTTCGTTGACAGTAATGACATAAAGAAATGTTCAGCAAATGACCTAAAGAAATAAAATCATGAAAAATAATTTATGATAATTTACAACTTTAAAATGATTTTGCAGATTGAATCTCTTGAATTTCACCTGGAGCAGATTGACAACCTTTTTTCTTTCTTTTTTAAAAAGTATTTTTACATCTGTGTGAATCTTTCATCATCTGAGAAGGACATGTTATAAACACCGTCACTCGCTGCGCCCTTCTCCACCGCCTTCACCGGAGTCTCTTCTTCAACGTCCTCATCCTCACTTTTCTCCTTTTTGCTAGAAGAAGAAGAAGAAGGGGAAAAAAAACGAGGAGAAGAGGAAGAAGAAGGAGGAGGAGAAGAAGAAAAAGGAGGAAGAGAAGAAGGAAAAGGAGGAGAAGAAGAAGGAGGAGGAGAAGAAGAAGAAGGAGGAGAAGAAGAAAAAGGAGGAGAAGAAGAAAAAGGAGGAGAAGAAGAAGAAGAGGAAGGAAGAGGAGGAGAAGGATGAAGAAGAATAAGGAGGAGGAGAAGAAGAAGAAAAAGGAGAAGAAGAAAAAGGAGGAAGAGAAGAAGAAGGAGGAGAAGAAAAAGGAGGAGAAGAAGAAGAAAAAGGAGAAGAAGAAAATGGAGGAAAAGGAGGAGGAGAAGAAAAAGGAGAAGAAGAAAAAGGAGAAGAAGGAGGAGGAGGAGAAGAAGAAGAAAAAGGAGGAAAAGGAGGAGAAGAAAAAGGAGAAGAAGAAAAACGAGGAGAAGAAGGAGGAGGAGGAGAAGAAGCAGAAAAAGGAGGAGAAGAAGAAGAAGAAGGAGGAAGAGGAGAAGGATGAAGAAGAAGGAGGAGGAGGAGGAGGAGAAGAAGAAGAAGAAGAAGAAAAAGAAGAAGAAGAAGAAGAATTCTGAGCTCAGTGATCACATGTGCATAAAGATAAATATGATTCATCTCCAACCATCTGCTCACCGCTTCTTCTGGACCAGAGAGAAGCCGAGCACAGCGATGATGCCCGCAATCACAGCACCCATGACCACCCCGAACACGATGAGCCACGGGGGGGTGTCGGGGTTGACCGGTGCAGCCATGGTGGGGGCGATGCCGATGAACTCCAGAGTTTTATCAGTTAGCAGAAAGGCACTGTTGATGCGGTTCCTGGTCTTTCTATTGGAAAAGAATCCGATTTCAAAAGAGAATATTGGATATTTTCAGGCCAACACGTGTCTGTGAGAAGTCCCATTTATGTGTCGCTGCAGCAGGATGCAGCTGATCCCCTCAGCTGCATCCTGCTGCATGTGTCTGCGAGCGAAGGCTGCAGGAAACACTGAGCTGCATAACTTAGATCGTTGCTTCATCGCTCTGCCTGTGTCACGACTACGAAACACTTACAGCAGATTAGCTGAGTCATGCTTTGTACGAACACGTTTTAATGCAGATCTGCTGCGGGTCCGTGTCAGTGCGGTCAGAATGTAGCAGGTTTCTGGTGAATCTTGTTCTTAAAGTGCAACTATGTGACTCCAGAGGGAATAAATAACACTTTCCTCTTCATACAGAAGTCCAAGGCAATTATTAAAGTAATAATCCAGGAGATTTTCATTTAAATAAATGTCACTACACCATGATGTTGCAATATTTATATTCATAAATACGACTTTTAGATCTCTGAGGAGTGAGATCACAAACTGAAGTGAGCAGTGGTGACTGTAGGTGTCGCCAGAGAGAAGGAACCAGAGAAACTGAAAGACATCAAACCTGAACATGACATGGAGGGTGACCTTATAGCCGAAAAGAAAGTCATATATCCAAATGTGGATCCAAAGACTAGCAGGGTGCATGATGGGTTTACCTCACAGCCTCCTCCACGTGCTCTTTGTCAACCAGGATCGAAGGGTTGTGCGGGGACGTCACCACGAACCAGAAGGACACTCTGGGCGTCTCTTCACACACGAGGATGTTTGACACTCTGGGAAGTTTCACGAGACACTCATTGCATTACGGTAAAAAAGACATTATATTATAGTTTTATAAGTATTGGGCCTGTTTTATGTTCACACAGAAGTACTTTTGAACTTTGCATTGTTTCATTTTTTTAACTTCCACAACACGAAAGGAAACATCAGATCCACATCAGGAGTTTATTTAATAACTTTGTCTGTTTGTGTCTGTAGATTTCTCCTAAATTCAGCAAAAGTGACATTACATAATGCCTCATTTACATATTTAAACATCACATCTCAGAAAACTTGAAATACAAAAAGTAATTGTGTTAATGTGAGTAATGAACTGGGGAAGTTTCATGCTGATATGTATTTATATATCTAGTAGTTAAAGTGTTGACCCTATTCACCTGCAGTGTCCCTTTAAACCAGAAAGTAAAAGAAGATAAAAGTTTATTTACTCGTATTGTTGCCCGTTGGTTTGAGTCCTCATGGCGAAAGCCAGAGTGGCTCGGAAAAGGAACAATTCGTTGTCATTCCAAACGTACTGCAGCAACAACAACAACAACAACAATAATAACAATAATAATAATAACAGCAACAATAACAACAACAGCAGAGGTCAGCTGCTGCTTTTTCTCTGTTTTCTATCCTATTAAAGTGACAACACTTAAAGACGTCACCTTGTTAAACCAAACGATTAATCGAGAAAATAATCTACAGATGAATTGATGATGAAAATAATCGTGGTTGCTGCTCTATTTAGAAGGGAAGCCGTGTTTGTGAATAGTCCATTATAATCACAGTATCAGAACATATCATGTGATATTAAGTACGTACAGCTTGATCTCCCAGAGCAGTTCTGATGCTGAGTCGCACTTTGTATCCATTTGAAGCATCTATAAAGATAAAACATGCTCAGCTGTTTCCTTATAGAGTGAGTAGAAAGAGTCATTATCATGAGGAAAACACATCAGTTATTTCTTTAATCTGATCCCCAGTAACGGTGGCTGCAGGAGGAGCCCAGGTGTTAGATGTGTCCCTTACCTGCAGTGCAGAGCGGTTGTGCCAGAGCCGGGGACAAACTCAGCAGGACTAAAATCTTTTCCAACATTTTCCCAGCGAAGGTGAAGCTAAATGTAAGAATGTTGCAGAGGCTGAAGCTCCCAGAGAGGAGGGATGTGAGCTCATCTGAGGTTAATGGTTAAACCAGGACACACCTCAAAGCATCAGCCGGAGACCTTCAGCTGTGTGAAAACTGTAAAGTATGTTTGTTCAAGCCTCCGAGGAGCCAGAGAGCTTTGTTAATGTGCTCAGTACACTTCTGTTTACTCAGCACAGGAAAGTGTGTGACCTCCACAATACTTCACCAAACCAGCCAGGGAAAGAGAGGAGCTTCGGAGCACAGAGGATCTGGTTCAGGTTACAGGACATTGAGTTATGCACACGATGACCCAACACGAGTACATGTCAGATTATTTATCCTCCTTCAAGGAGCCAAACTGTTCTGTACTCACTCCCCCTGCTGCTCCCTGTTTATCAGCCTGACCCCGCTGTGTGGAGGAGTAGGGCCAAAGTCACAACTCAAATACACTTTTTGTGTATTACATTCTGAGTTCAAAGTCAAAATTATGAAAATAAAGTCAGAACTCAAACATATTTTAATTAATTTTTTTAAATAAATACATTTTGAGGTAAAAGTCAGAACTTCAAAAACATTTTTAAACTTTTTTTTAAAATAATTTCTCACTTTAAAGTCAAAATTATGAAAATAAAGTCAGAATAATAAATAAATAAATTCTGAATTTAAAGTCAAACCTTAATTTTCATGAAAAAAGCTTGGGTGTGAAAAAAACCTTAATTTTCTTGACTGTTAAGGAAAATTAAGGTTTTTTTTTAAAACAGCTTGAATAAATACATTTTGAGTTTAAAGTCAGAACTTCAAAACATTTTTTAAACTTTTTTTTAAAAATAATTTCTCACTTTAAAGTCAAAATTATGAAAATAAAGTCAGAACTGAAATATATTTTAATTTGTTTTTTAAAGAAATACATTTTGAGTAAGTCAGAACTCAAATACATTTTAAAAAACATTTCTTTCAATGAATAAATTCTGAGTTTAAAGCCAACATTATGAAAATAAATGCAGAACTCAAATATATTTTAATTTATTTTAAAATAGATACATTTTGAGTTTAAAGTCAGAACTTCAAAACATTTTTAAAACTTTAAAAAAAAAAAAAATTCTCACTTTAAAGTCAAAATTATGAAAATAAAGTCAGAAGTGAAATATATTTTAATTTTTTTTTTAAATAAATACATTTTGAGTTTAAAGTCAGAACTTCAAAACATTTTAATGTCAGAATATATTTAAAATAAATTCTGCATTGCATCAAATGCATTTTTATTTAAAGTCAGAACTCTGACTTGAAATAAAAATGCATTTGAGTTCTGACTTTAAACTCATTTTTCACATGTGGCCCTAAATTCTTTCCCATAATTGTGCAAGATTGACAACAAAAAAGCTGAATAATTTCATCCAAGTCTGCCATGTTAAGGAAAAGGAAGGTGAAACCAATAACCTGCAGATAATCGAACATTCTCATGAGAGGTTAATCATCTCCTCTGGGCGGACACAGACACACACTCGCTCACAGTTTGGTTAATTGTTGAACCACAGCGTCGTGAAGAAGCCAGACGAAGCCCTTTAAGAGAAGCTGACTCAGCTCTCACTTCAGACATTAAACTGAGCACTTGCTCACCTATAAAACATATTTTGCTCCCATAAAATGTCATAAGTGTTTTCCATAAAACAGCCACGATGTGAGTCACAGTAAGCAGCTGAAGCGACTTGAACTTGTCATGTGAGCGGTAAGTGTCGAAAACACTGTTGTTGTTTTCTATCCAAAGGAAAAGTTTAGTTATTTATAATAACATAACAGAAAATCTAAAGTTCTCCTTAAACGTGTCTCAGACGGTGAAGAAGAAGAAAAACTGAAAACATGAGTAACTTGAGATTCCTTTAACTTTTGACTTTCAGCCTCTGAAAAATGATTCATGTGTTGTTGTTGTTGTTGTAGTTGCCACAGACTGCACGTGTGTTCCTGACCAGAAGATGGCAGCAGAGGCATGACTTGATGTTAGAATGAATTCAGGATATTAACAAGAGATTCATTCTTTTAGCACGTTACTTTCTTTCTTCTGTGTCCCAGTTTGGGAAGCACTGGATTAAAACCCAGGTTTGTGTGTAATATGTATTAATCACGTCAGTATTCACAAGGTAATAATGTAATATTATATAATAATATATCAGCCGCAGCTACTTAAAGTACCATGTGCTGGTCATAAGTCTGTATTTTAACTCCAGTGGGATTTCAATGCAGAACTTTTACTTGTAATGGAGTATTTTAACTTGAACTTAACCCCCCCCACACACACACACACACACACACACACACTCAATTTACATCAGAATCAGCTTTAATGGCCAAATAAGCGTGTATAAGGAATATATTCTATTGTATTATTTTGCATATATAAATATATATATATATATATATATATATATATATGTAAAATAACCTGACTGTAATGTAATGTGTCGATCGGGCACTTTATGTGCACGACAGGGAAATAAAGAAATCAATCCGAATATAAATATATGAACAACACAATGACAGTGTGAACAGTGATGCAGCAGAGCAGGAGGCTGTGATACATGAGGAACAGGTTACTGTACACACATGAAGACATATTTATATCGATATCGATGAAAATACCCCGAAGAGCTCGGATCTATATTAACGGTGTGTCTTCACGAGGAGCTGGTGCAGCCCCCTGCTCCTCTTCCTGTGCTGCAGCGCCCCCCGCAGGCCCGGCCCGGGACTGCTACACTCACACATACCGGGCAGTAGGAGTGGATGAGCTGCACCGAGCAGACAAGGAGGTGACACCGCCCTCCTGCTGCCCAACCCCAGGCTCGCTTCAGAAGGAGCAGAAAGAGGAGCAGGAGGAGCAGGATGCGTCTATCCGTGTGCTTGTAGTGCTCCTCCAGCGGATCCTATCCATGCGTCAGTCCCGGGAATATGGACCAGGAAAGCGGTGCGGCGTCTGCAGGGAGTTTCATCTCCCTGAACGAGCACGAGCAGAGGTTTTACTCAGGTCTGCACAGCCTGTGTCACGCGGACACCTCAGGGACTCTGTCCTCCAGCAAAGTGGCGGAGCTGTTCAAGGCGTCTCAGCTGCCTCCTGAAGCCCTGCATAAAGTGAGTGTGTGTGTGTGTGTGTGTGAGAGAGAGAGAGAGAGAGAGAGTGTGAGAGAGAGAGAGTGTGAGAGAGAGAGTGTGAGAGATCTGCAGGACACACTGAGCATATGACCAGGCTCTGCTCTCCTATAATGAGCCATGATATTAGCTGTGTGTGTGTGTGTGTGTGTGTGTGTGTCTGTGTTGTTGTGTGTGTGTGTGTGTGTCTCTCTCTACCTCTCTCTCTGTGTGTGTGTGTGTGTGTGTATCTGTGTGTGTGTGTGTGTGTGTGTGTGTGTGTGTGTCTGTCTCTCTGTGTGTGTGTGTGTGTGTGTGTGTGCCTCTCTCTCTGTGTGTGTGTGTGTGTGTGTGTGTGTGTGTGTGTGTGTGTGTGTGTGTGTGTGTGTGTGTGTGTGTGTGTGTGCGTGTTGCTGCACAGATAATAACACTTTAGTTAGTTTAGTTATTTGTGATATCCACGCAGGTGAACCTCAGAAAGCTCATTTCATTTGTGATGAGCGTGTTTACAGGAGTCTCACGTTCTGCTATTTAAAGGATGATAATAATGATTGTTTTCATTCTTCTTTAATCTTATTTTCTCAATGAATCCTTTTGATCATTTTGTTGATAAAATGTTGGGAAATGTTTATCATTGTTTCCCAGATTTGACGCTTTCACATCCAGATTCAGTTTGTATTTCAAACTGAGAAGCTGGAACCAGAAAATGTTAATGATGTTTTGATTGGTTATCAAAGTACTTTGCAATTCATTTTCCGTCTTTTGACAATCCTCTAAATATTTGACTAATTGTTTTCGCTCTACAGGGAAGAATTTAAAAACCATAATACTGTATCTTTGGTACTTTCCATGGTTCCAGGTAACCATTCGTTTCCATCACAGAGAGCAACAAGCGAGACTTTTGAGGTCTTGAAGGAAGAAATGACAGCGTCTAACTCCTACAATAATAAGATGCATACAGAGCGAAGGCCTCAGAGCGTGTCTATAGGTGACACATAACGCGTGCGTCCACCCTGGGACTCGTATCCGCTCCAGATTTAGCGAGTTCTTCTTCTCCCGTCCACCAGCGGCTTTTCCTGTAATCCTGCAGACAGACAAACAAACCCAACTGAAGTCATGAGCTGCTCAGCTCAATGCACTCGGCCTGCTGTGAGCCGTCCTTTGTGTTAATGATGCAACGTTTAGCAAGATATTCATGTATAAAGAACATTAATGAGCAAGTTCTTTTGACTCTTTTTCTACTTTGACACGTTTTAGTCTTCGTCCTTGTTCTGTAATCGTCACAGTATCTGCTGTTTAACAGAGACCGCAGCTCTGTGTGCACAAACCTGTCAAACTTCATCTCCACAAAACCACAACAACCACGTTGTGCATGTTCACTGTGATGGAATAGACGAAGTCTGGGAGTCTGATTCCAGCTGCAGAAAACATGCAAAATGTTTCAGCTCGTAGAGATTTTCTCTTCATGTCGTTTGTATTCAAAGCGTGGCAGCAGAAGAGTCATGGTGCTGCCCCATCACAGGCACATGAACATACTGTATCCTTCCACGCCTCTCGCAGCCCTTTGTGTGTCTGCGTGGGTGTCGGGAAGTGTGGCATGGAGCTCTGCTTCCTTCCTGTCCGGCCTGGATGGCCGCCCGGCCCCCACTCGGGGGTGATTGACGCGCAGCCTTCTGAGCCGTGTCCGGCCTGCTGCAGGATGCCAGCACCGTCGCTCCCGGACTCACCGCTGACTTCTGGGTCATTGTGTCAAACAGTGTCAGAGAAGCGTTAATGCTGCGTTTCCTCTGGGATTTATGATAACAGAGAAGTTCTGATTGTTTACAGACTGCAGGCTGCACATTACGGATGTTTCCCATCACGTGAACATGATCACAGCCAGAAGATTCATCTTTAAAGTTGCATTTAAGTCACTTTTAAAAGTAGCTGAAAATGAATAAAGATTCATTTAAAACTTAGTTTTGACTCTAAAACTAGATTTGATTTAATACTGGTGCGTCAAAACTTTAAGCTCTAATTTAAAATGTGATCCAGAGTTAACTTAAATTTACACTTAACTTTTAAAATGTCTCTTTTAGAAAAACACTCGCGTTCCTCTTTTATTTCTTACTTTATATCCCAGACAGCACATGTATTTATGCATTTATTTTTAAATGGGTAAACAAACTTCTCCATATTCATTTAAATTCTATTTAATTTTGGTTTGCATCAATAAACTTGATTTACTAAAAGGAGATTACATGAATGTGCAACAGAGCTCTGCCTAATTTAAAATCCGGATTGGCTCATTTTAAACCTAATCATAATGATAATAATAATAATAACAATGATAATAATAATGATAATAATAATGAGAATAATAATGAGAATAATAATGATAATAATAGGAAGCAGGATTAGACAAGTCCTCCTCAGAGAACATAGTGGAAGGTAAACGTGTCTTTGGTAAAGGAGTTGGTTTCAGGCTGCAGGTGAAGCTGTGTGACGGATGCTGTGGAACCTGTCTGGGTGAATAAGGCGTGTCCATGTTCAAAACAGGATACACACACACACACACACACACACACACACACAGATATCTCATCACCTACTGGATTTCATTTTCGTTGGACCTTAATGTTCCTCGGAGGAATAATCCTGCAGATCAAAGTTTCTTAACATCTATTTGATGGTTTGGCACTAAAGTTTGTACAAAAAAAAACTCCCTGAGGAGTGATACGGTAGAAAGAAAATAGTTCCTGCATGAAGCTGCTCACAACAAGAGTAACTTTCACTTTCACAACTATCACTTGTTTTATAACAACTTTGCTGTTTTTTTCCAACAACATCTCTAACACCTGTCTGTCTGCTCTCACTGACCTGTCTGTCTGTCTGCTCTCACTGACCTGTCTGTCTGTCTACGCTCATATTTCATAAACACAAACCAGCTAATGTTCTGTAGAAACTGGATTTCTATGTTTGTATAAACATTGTAGTTTTAATCTTTTGTTGCTGGTCGCAGATCAGGAGCTTGTCGTCTGTTGTGGTGAAGCTCTAACAGCTCGGCCTTGTGGTGATACTGATGTGTGTGTGTGTGTATATATATATATTTATACATATTTATATATATTTATACATATATATATATATTAATTTATTAATTATTAATTAATTAATAGATGTGTTTCTCTCGGTTCAATGGACATTTTGTGAGACGTTGTATTAGAGTTAAATACAACACGATGTAACGGATGGAAATAATTGGTGGTTTTGTTTATCTTGTGTGTTTAGTGATTATTCTCCGGCCTGGTGCCCAAATCTGACTTTGGATGAATAAATAAAGTGACTGTCCAGCCTCCTGACAGGAGTCCTTGCTGTTAACGTTGGTTATCCTGATACTTTTCACACAAACACTGCGGATCGAATCCCAAACAACACACCACGTGACCCAGCCCAGCACTCCTTGTGTTCTCCTACTCGGGATATTTGGGGGAAACCTTCGCTACAAGTGTCTGGAGTTACCATAGTTACAGTTCGGGGGTTGAACTCTGATATCATTGTAATGAACAGGAAGTCTCCTCCCCCGTCACAAGCGTTATAGATAAACTCCCGAGCTTCTGGCTGCAGTTTGAGGTTTGTGACTTACGCCCCGTGGCCCCTGAAGGTTTGCTAAGTTTAGTTCACATGGATCTCAAACTAACCCTTTCATGTTCGTTTGTTAATGAACATCACATAAACGATGTTCATTCAGTTTGTGGGAAGCCTTAAAGCAAAGTGTGAAAGAACATTTTCCCCGGGCTGTCCTACATAATCCTAATCTTCTCTCCCCCCCAAGCAGATAGTTTCTCTGAGTAAACAGATCTCTCTGGGCTACAGATCCTCAAACACACACACAACACACACACAACACACAAACAACACGCACACAACACACACACTGTGTCTCCGAGCTCCATTCTGCGAGTGCTTTCCATGTTATCTGCCTCAGGGTGTAAAAGAATCCCGTCTCCGGTTCTCTGGTCCTGGTGTATGAACGATGAGATTTAATACAACATTTCGTTAAAGCCTTTATTAATGTTTGTGAACTTCTGCTGCAGGTGACCGAGGTGTGTGGAGCCAAGCGTCTGGGTTACTTTGGCACGCCTCAGTTTTTCGTGGCGCTGAAGCTGCTCGCCGCCGCCCAGTCTGGTCTGCCCGTCCACCTGGAGAGTGTAACGTCCAGTAAGTGTTCAGAGAGGAGGCGTCTTCTGACAGCAAAGGGGATCAGGAGATTATCTCAACATGGCAGGATTTGCACTAATCTGGATGAAAGGGGAGTCGCGTGGAAAGGCCTAAGTGGACCTGCCCTTATTACTTTAGAGCGTGCACCCCGGCCACACAGGAAATCTGTTTTCTGCTCAGCACGTGATGCCTCATGGATTATTACAAAAGTATGTTGAGAGTTTAACGTGGTTCAGTCGTAGCTCACCTCGGCAGGATAAACTCACCCCGATTAATCTCCTCAATCTAATTCTAGACGTGTCAAAGGTCGTCACACAGGAAGCTCCTGATCCGACGACACAAAAATGACAAAGCCAGAGGAGGGAATATATGATATTCTGAGAAAAAATAACTCAAATTCTGAGAATAAAGTTGTACGTTTCTGAGAAAAAAACTCTGAGATTAAAGTCGCAAATTTATGAGAATGTTTTTATTCTCATAAATTTGTTACTTTAATCTGAGAGAATTTCATTTTTTTTTTCTTTTTGCAAATTAATGCTTTATAATCTCAGAGAATATTCAAATATTTTCTTGTGAAATGTTACCCCTCCCCCACTTTAATTATTTTTTGTTGTTGTTTTTGTTAAACTTACAATAAGCCCTATTACGACATCAGAGTTTTTTTACTTATTATTTCCAAGAAGGGCTTTGGGTCGCTGATCTCTTGTATAATAAAGAAATAAACTGCAAACAAGTAAGCGTCTGTCTCCCTTCAGATCTGCCTCTGCCCAGGTTTGTTGGGCTGAAGAATGAACCAGAGATGAGAAACTCCGCCGTCCCTCCGAGTGCAGACGGTCAGTGTGGGCCGGCACCGGGCTCCGTGCCCCGCACTGCGGCTGACAGGAGCAGCGTCAGACACCTGGAGGTCAGCGTGGACCAGAGGGTGAGACGTGATGTGTGGACTTCAAGGTCCTCTCTGACACGTGGCATTTATTGAGTTAGGAATGAAGCAGCACTGTTCAGATGTGCTAGTGGGGGCTGCACAGAGGAAATGTTGCAGAGAGGAGCGAGGTTAGAGGAGAAGCTTCAAAGATTCAAAGATTCACTGAGAGCAGGAAGCTGCAGAGTCGCCATGAGGCCTTCGCTGCAGGAGAATGCTGCATAACACTATATGATGTTATGAGGTGCCCTGAACACTCCTTTGGAAACCTTCCTCCGGTTTTCTTTTGACCATTTCAAAACAAGATAGAAAGAAAAAAAGAAAACATTTTTAAAAAGGTTTTTGGATTAGGATTAAAATGTCTCTAAAATGTATCATAATCCCCTCAAAACTGGAACATGGAGCATCCTGCTGGACGAGCGTTTAAGATGCAAAGGAAACCCTGTTACTGCACTTCCTGGTAGTAATAATAATAGTAATAATAATAATAATACATTTATTTATAAAGCTCTTTTCAAAACAAGGTAAAAAGTGCTTTATATACATTTTTTTTAAAAATACAATAAATAACAGAATAACTGTAAAATGAATAAAAACAAGTCTAAAAAGTGAGACACGCTTTTAGTTTGAAGGAATGCAGGAAACAACACATTAAAGTCCCTCTAAGATCCAGATGTGGACAGTAACTAAGTACATTAACACAACTACTGCACTGAAGTACAGTTTTGAGGTACTTGTACTTTACTGTTTCCTGCTACTTTCTACTTCTACAGAGGTGAATATTGAACTTTTTACTTCATTACATTTATCTGACAGCTTTAGTTACTAAAGATAGAGATTAATAATACGAAATATGAATGTATTAGTATAGCCTAAGATAAACTTTATTGATCCCTTGCAGTAAATACAGTGAACAAAACAAGCTCCTCCTTCAGCAGCTGCAACATTAAAGTATTAATGCATCAATAATGAGAACACAATAATATAATATATATTATTCTGAAATGGGCTGTTTTGCAGAATGACTACCTTTCACTTGTGCTACTTTAAGTACATTTTCCTGCTCATGCTTTTATTCTTGTACTGAAGTAAAAGCTCTGAGAACTTGTTCCTCCTCTGGATTCCTGAAGTGATGAGTGTGATAGTGAAACGCTGTCTGTCAACATACCAGTGACTTCAGTCGAGTTCACCTTCAGTAATCCCGAGTATTTGTACTTATAGTTCTGTGCATGTGAAGTAATCAGAGTTCTGTCCCTGCAGGAACCTTGGTCTCCTCCACGATCCCCGTGCACTTCCCCGCCTCGCTCCCCCCTCACATACCGTAGCTACACGTACAGCAAGCAGAGGAACGGGGCGGACGCTCAGATCGGTGAGACACACACACGCACACACACTCACACACACACACACACACACACACAGACACACACACACACACACACACACACCCTGTTGGTTTTAAAGTTGAATATCGCTCTAAAGACATTACTTGAGATAACTACACAGATTTAAAGTGTAATAAGTTCTTTCAATATTCTGCTAAAATACAACAAATTGCTTGTTGAATAAAAAAATGTAAAATATCTTTTATTGAACAAATTGAACATTGACTCAACACAAAAGGCACCAATAAAAAAGAAGATAACGAGAGCTACATTTTAAAGTGCAGTTTCCTACGGATACTCTACAACTAACTCAAAAAGTCCCCGAGTGAAACATCTTCAATGTTTATCACAAAACAAACGATATCTTTAGCAGCCCTCATACTGGCCAGAATAATATTTCTAATATTTCTAATACCCCGGTTTTTAGTTTATATTTCTGTTTTCAAGCTTCCACTGTTGGTAGAAACCTTCACATCTGTTTAATCACTAAGAAATGCAAAGTGAATCAAATATAATTCAGCATTTGCAGCTGATAAAACACTTCCTGGTGATTGTGAAACTGCAAGGCGTGCATGTCTCGTATGTCTCGTATGTCTAGCATGTCTAGCATGTCTTGCATGTCTAGCATGTCTTGCATGTCTTGCATGTCTTGCATGTCTTGTATGTCAGTAGTCCTGAGGTTTTACTGCATCTCCTCCCTGTTACTTCCTTCATGGAAGCTCTGATGTCTCTCCTCACTTTCTGCTCTGCTGTGAATCTGTCATTCTGTCTGATGTGTGAGGCTGTGATCTTTATGTTTCTCCATCCTTCAGCGTATGAGAGCAAAGCTTCCTCCCGGCCGGGCGCTCAGCTGGAGCAGCGCTCCTCTCCCACTAACTACATCACCAAAGCCCCTGTGGAGCCTCCTCCTGTGGCCCGGGTAACGCCCTCTGTTTTTAGAGCTTCACCGTCATGTAAATAGTTTTTAATGCAGGGTTCCTGCGGATCCTTAAAAAGTCTTAAAAGCCAATGAATTCATTCATCTAAAAATAAGACTTCATATGGTATTAAAATTACTTCAATCAATCTTTCAAAAGTCTTAAAATGCTAAGAAATGGGAAGTAGGATTGTATGACGTTGCCTTGTAAAAACCCTAAATAAATAGTAACTTTCTATTTGCTATAGCAATGTATCATATTAAGTGTAATTCAACATTTTAATGTAAGCTCTCAGTTTGTATGTGAGTTTCCAGTACATTACATCACAAGTTTACTTTGTTTGTTCTCTGTCTGTGAAACCTTTCATACTGTTTATTCTTAAAATAATTTACCAAATGCCTCTCCCATACGCAGATCTGGATACATAAAGAGTTGGTCTTAAATTTCATTCCAAGATCAACTATCAGCTATCGATGTTGACTGTGTTCATAGGTCACTAAGTTTTATTAGTTTTGACTGTGATCGAGTATGATGAACGCTGGGGCGGAAAGTTTGAATATTCATATCTTAATAATGTTGTTTATTTAGAATTGTAGTAATCTGTCTGTGTGTTCCCAGGCCTGCTGCTCAGAGAGGCTGGAGCAGCAGGATTATTCTGACGATGACCCCTGGAGGATCACAGAGGAACAGCTGGAGTATTACACCAACCAGTTCAGGGGTCTGCAGCCCGACCTGGGGGCTCTCATCCTGGGTATGTAGCACCACCATTAACCCCAGAAACGTATACACCCTGTATACACCACCGCTGCTGCACCCATGTATAATCTTTATTAAAAGAAAATCTCATTCAAATATTTTATCTCTTTGTGACTCTTTTCTAGGAACCATTGCAAAAAACTTCTTCACAAAATCCAAGCTCCCGATCCCAGAACTGTCCCACATCTGGTAGGTGCTGATCTGTGCTGCGTTCAGTTTGTTTTTATCACAATCTAATGGAATAGTTGGACATTTTTGGGAAATATACTTATTCTGTTGCCAAGAGCTGCATGAGAAGACCTGCCTGTGAAGTAAAGATATACAGTAGCTAGGGGAAACCGTTAGCTTAGCACAAAGACTGGAAACGGGGGGGAAACAGTTAGCATTTTGCATTTTGCCGCTTTTACACTTCATTTTCTGTATTTTCTTACCTTGTTGTGGTTTTACGCGGCATTTTAAAGGTGCTGGTCGGTGGATTTTGTTACCTTTGGTCAGAGCCAGGCTAGCTGTTTCCCCCTGTTTCCAGTCTTTGTGCTAAGCTAAGCTAATGGTGTCTATCATCAAGAAAACAAATATGCATATTCTCCATTGCATCGAACTATTCCTCTTAATGTTGACAACACCGTATTTAATGATATTAATTCATGATGTTTCTATGCTGTATGATCATACAGTGTGAATCATTCATCATTCTGTCATTTGAAAATAATTTGCTAGTTTTTTATTCTAAGAAAGAACCTCGTGATTCGGTATAAATTAAAGAGAAACTACAAACTGTGTTCCATTGTCCCATTAACAATAATGAATAAATAAGCGATATATTGCTCACTAGAGAGTTTTAGCTGAACTTGACAATATTAGAAAAAAAAAATCCAAATTTCTCCAAATTATATATAAATATTTACTTTGGTTTAAATTTAGCTTTTTCTTAGTACAATTCCTATTTTTCTTCAAATTAATACCAAATTACACAGATTATTGTATGTAAATTATTAGGAAATGTTTACGGAAATTATGGACCTGAAAAAATAAAACGTGAGCAAAATAGTTTCAGCTGACATTTTATTGAAAGGAACATAAGAGTACAGAAACATACAATACAGCACAAATATAAATCTTTTGGGTATTTTTCCCTCCGGCCCCCCCGCCCAACCCTAACCCATTGCCAGTTGGTTAAAATAAAATAAAATATTATTCAATAAAATAAACATTAATGCCAATAATAATAATAGTGATAGTAATACTAATAATAATAGTAATGATGATAATAATAATAATAATAATAATAATAGTGATAGAAATAATAATAATAATAGTAATAATAATAATAGTAATAATAATAATAATAATAGAAAATCCAAATAAAAAAGGTTGAAGAAGTTTACATCACATACTGATACAAGATGCATTCAGTCATCTCAGGTACACATGACCATATCAACTGTTCGTGTTTACATAAGTCTCACTAGATAACCTTAATTTATTTGTACAGCTCCACTCTCAGGACTTTGCTGATCTCTGTCTTTCAGGGAGTTGAGCGACGTGGACAGAGATGGAGCTCTCACGTTCTCTGAGTTCTGCACAGCCTTTCACCTCATCGTGGCGCGTAAGAACGGTTACCCACTGCCGGAGAGCCTCCCCCCAACCCTGCAGACGGCCTTCAGGCAGCAGGACGTACCGGATGCTCCTGAAGTAAAGGAAGCAGCCGTACATATCTGGAACATTCATAAACATCTGTGTCGCTCTGTCTTCACACTCTTACTCTGTTCCTCCTGTAGAGTGCGGAGCCTCTGATTGTCTTTGAGGACGCTAAACCGAGGCACAGCCCGATGGTAAAGTAGAAACTCTCCTGCCAGTTTTGAGTAAAAGTTATTGTGGAGTTCCTCTTTGCTGCCTGTAGGGGGCACTAACAAGCTTCCTAAAATGCTGCAGGCAGTGACATGTTGTAGTTCTAATGAAACACATCTTTCTGTTTCAGGATCGGAGCATTATAGAGAGGCTCCAGCCGAGCCTGGCCGCAACAAAACAAGATCTGAAGGAGGAATCATGTAAACAAGGTCAAATGAGATGCTCGGTTTTCCACTTTATTCAAGCAATTCATCGAAAAACACTGACAGATTATATTCAAATATCCGATCAACATGCACTTCCTCTCAGGGCATCTTTTCTACTTTTATTTTGAAACTGTACGTGAGGAAAGCAACTTCCTCCCGCACCTCATCAGACTGAAGATTTCTTTCTCACTTGTGTCTGCAGATGCAGGTGTGAAGAAAGAGAAACGGACTCTACAGCTCGGGGCGTTTCCTGAGAGGCCAGGTGAAAATAATGACCTTTAAACCTGGTGGCAGAGTGAATACTTTGTTCACGTAGGTGCACGCATCATGACGCGCAGGTTTGACTCAGGGCCCCTCAGTGCTTTCACTGTCGGGGATCAGAGGGATTCAGGTGACGTATGTTCAGGTGCATCAGAACGACTCGTGATGAGCAGATGATTATTATAAACCATTCTTTTTTTTCTTTCTTCCTCGTGCAGATTACCATATTATTGCCATTTGTATATTTACTCTCTGAGCATAAAGCAATGCTACTGAACTACATTTTCTCGACTGTTTTAAGATACAGCCACAGGGGCTTTCCCGTGCGCCATGATTTCAATGTGCACGCAGCAGCAGGAAGCCATCCAGAAAGCAGCCGGGGTTACCGCGAGCGAAAGCATCATGGGAGTGAAATTAAAAAAAATTAAATTTCTCTAGTTTTAAAGCTTATTTTTCATGTATGAAAAGTCCTGAAATGAACACTATAAGGGAATTATTTAAAGTGCATGTGTATAGGAATAATTCTGTCCCAAACTTGTTGATTCATATAAGCAGTTGATCATTGTAATTAAAAGAAATCTGCAAAGATAACATTGAAATAATGTGTAGTGTAGATTGTGCTACTTTACACATGACATCACAGCTTGTGGTTCCGCAGGGAAGTAGCTGCTTCTCATTTACAGACGCTTACTATGGTTCATTTCACGTATCCCTCTTCCCCACAGAGCCGTCTCACGACCTGGACCCACACATGAGGACAAAAACTAGGCCGAGGTGAAACTCTCCCGATGAATTATTCTAAAGTATTGTGAACCCCTGCATTTCTCTTTAACCTCTTTATACTTCCTGTGCCCTCGCCTCCAGGTCCTACTCCAGCACTTCTTTTGAAGATGCCACGAAGAAAGCAGAAGAGCCTCCCACGCCTCCGCCTCGACCCCAGAAAAGCCACTCCAGAGCCTCCTCGCTCGACCTCAACAAGCTCTTCCAGCAGGGCGCTCCAGGTGAGGCTCACATCCACAGACTCTGCCCGTCTTTGCTCAGCTCTGCTCACCATATTAGTTCATATTAGTTCTCCAACACACGCACTGCCTGCTTACTGTGTTTGTTTGTGACAGTTCTCCTGTCATGGGAGAACTACAGGGGAAATGGAGGTGGCTTCATGGTTGAGTCTGAAAGTCAGTGCCTGATTGTGAAACTAAGGGTTGTTTATCTGTGTTTGAAGAGTGAAATGTTCTGAAGCCCTGAAAAGAAAGTGAGCAAAAATTCTGCTTCTGGTTTTTAAGTCTTGTCTAAATTGTTCTATATGAACTCTAAACACAAGGTACATAACACATATACCTTAAATAAAAACTCACCTGGAAGAAAACCCTTTTAGTTTATCATTTAGAACATGTGGTCGTGCTGCACTTCAGCCTCTTGTGGCCGAAATGAGTATTACAACAACAAACACTTAGAAAATGATCCTGACTAAAGTCACCGACCAAAAAAAAAAAATGTCTCCTGTTTTCACAGATGAAAAACAAGAAAAGTAACTTAGAAAAATGAACCTACCAACCTACTTTTTTTCTTTTTTTTTTTTCTTTTTTTTTTTTACAGATTTTTCTAATTACTTTTAATTACACTGCACTTTTTTCCCTGCTCTTTAGTCATAAACACAGGATAGAAAACTATTTAGATCAGACTCTTTGTTTTTACTTGCCTCTCAGGGCATCCACAGACATGTGAAGATACAGATGTCCCACATTAGTTTGAACTCAGTGATATTTTGTCTGGATTTTAGGCATAAAGAGTAGCTGGTTGCCCCCTCCTCCAGCCCTCCCCCCTCGACCAGCAGCTTCACAGGTAAGCCTGGTTTGATGATGGCAGCAGGTCACGCTCATATGAAGGGAACTTTGTTGTTCCTCTGAACAACGGTTAATCAGTCCCTTACTTCTCTCTTCCCAGGTTCCTCATTTCATCAGCGTCTCTGAGAAAACTCCCCAGAATAAAGTGCAGCAGCCAAACTTTGCAGACTTCAGTCGCTTCAGAGAAGAGGTGAGCGAGACGTCTGGTTTCCCTCATTCATTTCTCTTGGTGGTGGTTTGTAACTGTAGGACGCAGCAGCACAAATTGTTTCTGCGAAGGAGGAAAAGATAAGAAGACAAACTCCAAATTCCTTCCCAGATTTTCAAGGTTTTCCACGTCACGATTCCTCCGCCGCCCGTCTCAGACGTTGACCCGTCAACGTGCCTCTGCGCTCGCGTTTGTCAAATATATGGGCCTCAATTTTAAGATACAGAAAAACTCAAAGGTGATGACAGCAGCGTACATCAAACTCCGCTCTGCTGTCGGCCAAAGAGTCTGAACACATGGAGGATTTATTTATGACTGAGGTGACGCTCATCTACTCTCAACATCTTTGTCCTTCATTTGTCTTTGTCTTCACGTCCTCCTCTCCATTGGTGCTGTTAGTCTGCAGTATCTGCATCTTCCCACAGGATGTTTTTAAAACCAAGAAGACTGGATGATCCCGTCGCCTGTGCGTATGTTTCACTTAGTAAGACAAACTGAAACTCACATTAGCCCAAGCGCCTCCGAAAGACATGAGTCAACTACAGACGTAGTTAAAAAAAAACAGCTTCTTTAAAGGTACAATGTGTAAGATCTGCCAGAATTTAAACTTCAAAAAATGAACTAACATTATCCACAGAGTGTGAAGAGGTAACAGTGTGGATGTTAAAGACGTCTGTGTGTTGTTATCTCCTGAAGTTAGCATGATGCTAACAGTTAGCTGCGCTGCGTCCCGCCTGTAATACCACGTGTTCCTCTAGAGGTGATAGTGAGTCAGTGTAGCTGCAGTCTTCCTCGCCACAGAGAGAAGAAGAACAGCTGCGTGACTCAGACTCAGGGTCAACATCACCTCCGTGACCTCTGCACGCTCTCATCGCTTGTTTTAATTCAATCCAAAGTGGCAGAAACATCCGCGGGAGAACTATTTATGGAATACAATAAATATGCTACTACAACTAAAATACAAACAGGTTAACATACTATAGTTGTTTTTAATAACTGATGGTTCTGATGATTGATGATTGTAGGTGAAATACTGCCCTCTAGTTACTACACGTTCAACCTCTAACATAAAACACGTTGCTCTCAAGTTAAAGGGAAATATTTGATACCAGCTTTTACAAGGAACGGGAAATTTAATCGCTCCCAAGGGTGATATATGGTTTTATATATATATTTATATATATACGTATATATATATATATATATATATATATACTTTATTTACTTCACTTAACTTTTCCAAACTGTAAACCTTTAATGTACTTTCTCTGTACTTTACTTCACCTCGCTTCACTTTACTTTCACTTGACTTCACATTTCCAAACTAAAACTTGACTTCACTTTATGTATCTTAAACCCACCTCACTTCACTTTTCACCTCACTTCACTTCACTTCATGTCTCTTTGCTTCTCTTACAGTCACTTTATTTAACTTTACTTCACTTCACTACACATTTTTCTTTACCTATTATGACTTGTCTTTACTTTCATTTTACTTCACCTTCTTTAACTTAATGTTACTTTACTTTATGTCACTTCTTTTTGCTCTCCTATCCTTTCTTTCACTTTGCTTCACTTTTCCTCATTCTTCACTGGTTATGACTTGTCCTCACTTTCATTTTACTTCACTCTGCTTTACTTAACTTTATTTTTCCAAACGACAGACTTCTCCGGTGTCTGCAGCAGGCCAGTGGCTGAGACTCTGAGCTGTACTGATGCAGCTGCAGTCTTGACCTAAATGCCACATCTTCTCAAACTCACAGCAGAGCTGAATTCACATTCCCCCTCTCCCCTCGGCCCACCGTCTCCTCTCCTCTCCTCTCCTCTCCTCTCCTCTCCTCTCCTCTCCTCTCCTCTC
>CALSBV010011200.1:9651894-9664516 GCA_943590825.1 Bovichtus diacanthus | reverse complement strand
TCTCCTCTCCTCTCCTCTCCTCTCCTCTCCTCTCCTCTCCTCTCCCCTCGGCCCACCGTCCCGTCCCGTCTCCTCTCTCCTCTCCTCTCCTCCCCCCTCTCCTCCCCTGTGTTCGATGGCTTCTCATGGAGCTTTCTTTGACCTGGTTTGGTTTGTTTTCTGTTGCTAAATGAGGCCAGTAGTAAAGATGTCGTGTGACCACGACAGTATTTCTGCAGCGCTCACATTGCTGCAGTGAAACAGCCGCGACCTGTGGCTGATGTGACCACACGTATTGCTGATGGAGCTCCTGTGGTTTATTGCCACTGAAGCAACTACTACAGGCCCTTTTAAAAATGTTTCCATGCTGTGGTTGTGTTTCACGTCCAGCGCTGCTGCAAATCTCAGGCTCATTATTTGTGTCTGCTTGCATGACTGTTGCGTTGCTCTGCAAAATGGACTTTTAGGTTTGTTGGGTACATTTTACAGTGGCGGTTTAAAATAAGCCTGTTTAAACCATCAGGAAAGCCCGAGCATTTCAACTGCCACCGCAACAGAGACAGCAGCCAGTAGAAATTAGTGGATCAAATTCACTAAATCCAACATTAACAGATGGGAAATGATGTAGTGCAGAAAAAGTACAGAAGGTGCTGCCCAGAAAGAAATGCCTTCAACTTTCTTCCAATCTTTTCTTTCTAAAAAAGAAGTTGACCTTCCTGTGTCTGCACATTCTTGCACTGTTAACCTCCCTGCTGACTGAAAGCATGCAGGGATATTATATTCATTATGTCTGGAAGAGAAAAATGGCTGAAATGCAGCGAGGAGATGCAATAAAAGCACGTTAATCCATCATGGCTGCCCCTGAGCGTGTAGGAAGTCCCTGCAGGGACGGTGCAGATATCAGGGTCAGGGACGGCATTTCATTCTGCCTCGTATTATTTCACCACATCACGACATCGACACTCGGAAAATATATTGTATCGTAAAGCTTATGTGATTGATGTCCTTACAAATCTTTTTGTGTCATTTAATTACCTCCGCCAAGGAGGTTATAATTTGGTTTGTCTGTCAACAGGATTACAGAAAAATTTACTGCCTGATTTTCATGAAACTTGGGGGAAAGGTGCATCATGGGACAAGGAAGAACATATTACATTTTTAAGGGGATCCGAATCATGGAAGGGATCTGCAAACTATGTTTCACTTTTGTTAACATTGCACAATGGGGCGTTTGTGCTGCATTCATGTTGATTGGAATAATCGGAAAAATTAGTGCCCAACTGGGAGAATTCATGTGAAGTCGGAACAACTCAGAAAGTCGCCGAAAGTATTTGGTACACATTTCATGGCTCACTTGATCCGTTTTCTTTGTTCTTTGTTGTCACGGAAAACACTGGAAACACTCAATAAAATACAAAACGTCTTCTTTGTAGCCTGTTTCCAAATTACGACTTAAAACTCATGAACTCACCAACGACTTCCCAACTTGGGACCGTCCCAGTATTACGTAAATGCACAAGGTCTGCGCTCCCCGAGGGACCTTCTAGCTTTACTCATGTTTTTACTCTGCTCTGTGTTGCAGGAGGAGAGCAGCGTGAAGCCTGAGGAACAAGGTCCACGCTCGAGATTCGGCCCGAGTACTGAAGACCTGACGAATGCTTCTAAACAGGTCCGACCTGCCGACGCAGTCCTGTGAGAGTGCGTGTGACCGTTGGATTGAGGAGGCGACGGTAACATTTATTTCTGAATCTTCCTTTCAGGACGTGATTGGAGTTTCTCACAGTCAGGCGCCACAGAAGCCGGTCCGCAGGAAATACCACCCAGACAGCCAGAACCTGGAGGCCGTACCTCCACCTGCTGTGCCGTTTGCTACCCCCACCAAACCTGCTCAAAAGTCAGTTCAACATTTGAACTGTAAATGTAAAACACAGAAGTTATGTTAAACAGTGTAAAATTACTGTTTTTATCAATGGAGTCTGGTGTCTCTGAAGAGAGCAGAGATAACTGCTCCAGTCCCCCGTCACAAAGGCTGTCTGACGGCAAAGTAAAGCAGTCAAACTATTCTAATTATAATAATAATTCTACACTTCGTCTGATATTGATTATATTTAGGTGTCTAAAATACATCCGCAGCAGTACTTGGCTTAGCTTCCTGCTGGTCCCGCTGTCTGCTTCTACAATCAAGCTCAGCTATGTCGTACTATTTTTATCTAGAAACTGAATATAAAACCTGATAAAGTGGATAAAACTCTCTCTCAGGCTGCCATCCAAACAGAAGAGGGAGATCCAGATGGCGATCCGGAAAAACAAGGAAACCAACGCAGTGTTGACGCGTCTCAACAGCGAGCTCACACAGCAGCTCAAGGTCAGCCCGTCTTCTGTTTCCTGCGAGCACGAGATGCAGTGTGTGTGCAGTGTTCTGCTGAGGCAGTGTGTGTTTATGTGAGCGGGTGTGGACCACATTAGTGGCCGGGCCACAGTGACTTTCTGACATTCCCAGCCCTCCGCCTCTTCTGGGAGGGCTGGGAAAACCAGCTCCACGGCGCTGAGGAAAAACACATTGAAATAGTGCATACTTGACATGAAGAGTGCTCAACACAAGCACGAGAGCGTGGTAGCATTTGTGTTAACACTCTTTCGTAAGTTTTCGATATTGTGTCAGAAGTTGAATTCTCGGCGTTCTCAAGTGAGCGCGACCGACAACAAATGACCAGGCAGGTCCCACGTGGTGACGAGCTCCGAGCTCCCTCACCCATCACTCATAGCTGAACTAATGGTACCGACTTCACTGTTTGCATTGGAGATCTGCCTGTGGCACACACACACACACACATTTGGAACACATGCTGCATGCCTGTCATTCTGCTTGTGATCCCGCAGTGAAGCTTTCACAGCTTTAATACAACAGAGACTAAAGAATAAAATGGGCATTATTAAGTTTTTATAACGGCATTCGTCTTCCATTACTACTTGGTAATCTAGGATGTCATTTATCCGCTCTAATTCTGCTAGTTCCATAAAGCATTTGTGGAATTTTGCAGAGAAAGGCATACGTGTCTTTATATAGACTGCAGCCTTGTTGAAATGCCAAACAGCTTTTGGCATTCACAACTGTCTTCTTGAAAATAGAGCCTGGGCTGGTCAGGCATCCAACTACAACAGGGTGTGTGAGGAAAGACCGGAGGCCGGACGGAAGGGAACGGATCCTCCTCGACTTAGTAACCTTTGAAATGAAGACACGTTACGTAGTAACAGTTCAATAAAGTGTGAATGAAAGCTCAACAGATCCAACACTGACACTGTGAGGAAGTTTACTGAACACTTTCCAGCTCGTTATATGCTGCCCTCTTGCCAAAAAGCAGATTGCCATGAATTTAGCTGAACTCTATTGATTAGTGACCTTCTGATCTTTTAATGTTTAATGTAAAGATAAAGCTGAGATGAAGAAAGATTTCAATGAAAGTTTTAACCACCAGGCGGCAACGTCCGGATCTGAAAAGTGAAGCCAACGTGGAAGTGCCTTAAACTTGTAATTCTACTAGTTGCAAAAAGAAGTCAGAGTGTATAGAAGTCTATGAGAAAATATCCCTACTTCCCTCTTGATTTCTTCCCTCAGTAAACATGTTCCTGGTGAGTTTATGTCTGTAAAGTTTCAAGTCTTCTTCAACACAGCTTGATGTTCATTTAGTAACTTATGTCCCGTTTATAGTAAAACAGACGATAAAGCAGCACATGCTTTAGGGCGGGGCTGCCTTGTGATTGACAGGTCTTCGTCTTACAACCGTCTTTCGCCTGAAAGTATCTTGTTCAGTGTTCGGTTGTTCTTAGCTCCACCCTCTCTGGTCACTTCTGATTCCAAAAAAAGGCTTCGAAGCGTTCGACCACAAACCAACAGTGGCGTCACGGCGACTACGTCCACTTCTTATATACAGTCTGATAGAGAATAGAATAATATTTGTATGCTGTTGATTCTGTCCAACACTTTCATATTCTGGGGTGTCATGAACATTATGGGACACTTTAGGGCAGGGGTGTCAAACTCATTTCACATCGCGGGCCGCATACGGCCTAGGAAGATGTCAAGTGGGCCGGACCATTAAAATTGTAGCATACTCAGCTATAAATAACAAAAATGTCATGTCTTTCCTTTGTTTTAGTGTAAAGAAGTACAAGAACATTAGGAAAAACTTGATATTTAATGAACTATTCTTTTACAAAACATTTCATGAAACACCTCAGATTTCTTTAGACAAACGTGCAATTTACTTTTATCATTCACATGTATGCATTGCAACTGATCCCATTGATTGTACAAAGGCACAAGACTTTAACAAGCAATTGGTATTTGTCACGACACCTGCTTTCTTTCCGATCATTGATGGCGCACCGTCTGTAGCCAGGCTGACAGCGCGGGACCAGTCCACTCCGACTCTGTCCAGTGCACCAATGACAGAGCTGAAAATGTCCTCGGCTTTTGTGGTGTCAGTCATAGGCACCAACTCAAGAAACTTATCACTGACAGTCAATGTCTCATTAACTCCACGAATAAATATGGCCAGTTGAGCCACGTCTGTGATGTCAGTGCTCTCATCAATTGCAATGGAAAATGCAACGAATGACTGTTTCAATTGGTTGTCTAAATCTGCCGATAGTTCCGAAATCCTCTCTGCTATGGTATTCCTCGTCAGGCTAATATTGGCAAAAGCTTGTCGCTTCTCGGGACATACGAGTTCAGCCGCCTTCATCATGTTTTAACAAACTCACCGTCGGAATACGGCTTTGATGCTAATGCTATTTCGCTAGCAATTAGGTAGCTGGCTTTTACTGCTGCTTCACTGACTTCTCGGCTATGGGTGAAAGTGGATTGCTGTTTTCTCAGACCCACCAGCAATTCATTAATCTTCTCTCTTCTCAGTTGTCCTAGCAAGCTGTTATATTTTTCGCCGTGAAGAGTCTCATAGTGGCGCCGAATATTATATTCCTTAAGTACCGAAACTTGTTGCAAACACACCAAGCACAAAGGTTTCCCATGTATCTCCGTGAATAAATAAGACGTGGTCCATTTTTCTTGGAAAATTCTACACTCTGTATCCACTTTTCTCCTTTTTGATAATGACATTTTGGCTAATGAGGGTGTAGCGGGCAGGTGGAGAACAGGGTAGAAACAACGTTGTACCAAACAGCAGATGGCGCATTGATACCATCTGCTGTTTGGTCTGTCTCAGTGATGTGGCGTGTCTTCTACTCTGACCAAAACAGTGCGCCCCTCGCGGATAATTCTTGAAAAGCATTTCATTTAAAAAATCTAATCCAAGTCTTTTATGGATTTTTTCACTTTCAAATTCATCCTGCGGGCCTGATAGAACCTCCTTGTGGGCCGGTTCCGGCCCGCGGGCCGTATGTTTGACACCCCTGCTTTAGGGCATTACTCGTTACCATGGCGACTGAACAAACTGAACAAAGCGTGTGAGGTAGTTATGTGATTCCCTCGGCACACTCTACTGCTGTTCTTACAGCATTTTTAAAAGCCCCACCTCCACCCAGAACCCCCCTCTGACAATCTACATTCCCGAGTGGTGACACCACCCCCCCCACCCCACCCCCGCTGTGCAGAGCGCGTGCTTTCTTTTGGGGAGTGATGAGGTCAGAGCCCAAACGTCGAATATCAACGCTGTACATATTCTGCATTCTCACGATAATCCATCCCATGGACCTGGTGGACTGTCCTCTGGTCTTAGCTATTAACTTAGCAACTAACTTTTACTTATTCTCATTATTGATTAATCTGCAGATTATTTTCTAGATGAATCTCTGGTCTATAAAATGTCAGAAAAGAGTGAAGAATGTCCCTCAAAGTCCAAGGTTTGTCTTTAAATGTCTTGTTTTGTCACTTTTAATATGATACAAAATGGAGAAAAGCAGGAAATCTCCAGATTTGAGGCTGAAAACAGACTTTAAAGACATTTCTGTATTAAAAACGACTTTAACTATTAATCGATTATTTCAACAGTTGGATCATTTCAATCAATCGATTCATCAATTAGTTGTTTCTGGTTCATTCTGTCCAACACTTTCTGACCATCTATCTATCTACACCGTCATGGCAAACAAAAAACAAATCATGCAATAACTGCCTGAGGTGCATCAGGGGTCAAAGGTCATGTGTGTTTGTTTGTGTGGCTGCAGGTGGTTCACCAGGACAGAGTCACCTTGGAGTCCCAGCTGGAGCTGCTGCGGCCTCTGGCCTCCACGTGACGGAGTCTGCTTAGAGTCCCGACACACGAACGGTTCAGCCAAGATACAGGAAGTGGTTGTCTTTTGTCATGGATGCAGAATACATGTAAAAGCGTTGATGTCGGGGACAAATAGGGATGTGACTTCCAGATGTTACTCTGAACTGCTTTTAATGACGTTCAAAACATGCATTTTTTTAATTCACTGTATGATATGCGCAGGTTTCCTGTTATTCATCATACATTCTAACTTATTTTTCTCTTTTGATTCACTGTCCCTTTGCTTACAGTCCATGTAACCGTTTGTGCACACATTGCCATGATACATGTTTCATGTGTGACATGTTCTGTGTTAATGATGGGAGCTGAAGTTTCACACAGTGCTGTATCTCCTGTATCCACATGTGGTCTAAAGCGAGTGATGGTGCTGCAGATTTTTATTTCAATCTGATTACTTTTTGCACTTAAAGTAAAAAAAAAAAAAAGTTGTACTTAAAGTTTCCAGCCTGCACACAAGACGTGAGCGTCTGTCACACTGTAGCACGTGAGGACAAGAATGTTGGCTGTGTGAAATATGGACATTTAAACTGTCTTTAATGTAAGAATGTTTGACTGTTGAGTTTTTTAAACCCTCTGATGTTTATCATCAAATGAAGAGTTATTTCTGCACTGCAAGTTTGGGGAGAAAAAAAAAAAGATTTTCGAGACCATTGAAAAGTGTAATCAGTCCAATAAAGAAAAGAAAATAGCACAATGTACCTCGAATGTTCTGCAAGATAGATTTCAAAACGGCTAAAGTCTGATGTGGTTTTGATTGTATCTATGCAACGATGTGGTGCTGCTCACGCCTGCTTTACACCTTTTACCATCAGCAAGAATCTGGATGTTTGGAAACAGAAGACGACGCATGCTTGATGCTGCATGTTGGTTTAAATGATGACACTGTTGGACTGGAAATTCATCTTAATTCATGCACAACGACTGAGCTCTGGGCTGAAGACAATAATCAGACTAATCAATAAAGTTGTCTATTTTTATTGCTTGTGATTATTTAACTGTGCATCTTGTACGAGTAAAGTCCATCCTCAATAACTGAAAGAAGAATTGTTTTATTAATAATTAGGGTGTTGCTCTGAGCAAGCATGAATGTGGAAAACCTGCAAAACTTCTTAATAATTCCTTAAATGAAATGTTTCCCTGAGAGCAACAAGAGAAAACTGCATTGAAATACCAAAAATATTAAATGTTTCTCACTTCTAAGAGGGTGACTTTGAAGTTTGGATATATTAAAGGAATACTTCACAAAATAACATTTGTATATCGATTACTCGTGTTACTTTTTCTCTCATGCCTCCACAGTGAAGGATAATAAAAATACCCGAGAGAATTCTTGATGAATTGAAGTAGATGGGGGGCCGCGGGGGTCCGGGTGGATTGACTGAGTGCACGAGTTGTGTTTTCACATAGTTTTCTGTGTGAAACTCGGCTCCATTTATGTCACTTCAAGACTTTTCTCGTTTTTTTGATTCTTCGTTCTCCGTGGAGGTAGGAGAGAAAAAACTAAAGTTTTCTCCAAGAGTTCAAGGAAACACGGGGGGGGGCTGATGAACAGAGGGTCATTCTGTGGGTGAAGTTCTCCTTGAACAGATGTATCAGAAGGTATTCTTATATCATTCGTGTGAGTGCTGAAGAACAGGCAGCCGTGCTTTCTCCGACAGACATAACAACCAAGGGTCACGCAGGTCGCTGCTGATGGCTGTGTTCCCAGAGCTCCGCCGCTGCCGTCCAGAAATATCCAATGACACACTTGGCTCATTAATTCACAACTCACTGATGGGACACTGACCTCACCTGCTTCTCTCTCATTCATGTTGTGTTCAAAGCCCCAAATCATCCAACAATCTGCTTTGATATTCGTCCACACATTTTTCCAAACTCACATCCTGTTTTTTTCGTTTGCCTGCAAGCAGCATGGGTCTGTCTGTCTGTCTGTCTGTCTGTCCGTTTATCCGTCAGTCTGTCTGTCAGTCTGTCTGTCTGTCTGTCTGTCTGTCCGTTTATCCGTCAGTCTGTCTGTCACTCTGTCTGTCAGCCTGTCCGTCAGTCTGTCCACCACCTGTCTCCAGACTGACATATCTCAACAACCACTGCCGTGATGTTTGTACAGACGTTCACGATACGTATTTGTCACTTCGCTGATCCTCTGACTTTTTCTCTGTGTGAAATATCTTAACATCTACTGGATTTGTTGGGTTTACAAATCTGGAACAGATGTTCATGTTCCCCAGATGATGAATCCTGAAGACTTTAATGATCCCCTGACTTTTAAACTAGCGCCACCATGAGGCTATCATTTGTGGTTTGGAGTGAAATTTTTTGACAACTATTTGATGAATTGCCAAGAAGTTTGGCACAAACATTCATGTTTCTGCAAACCCCAGATATGTTGAATGTGGATGTTTTCTGAACCTGAAATATGTTTCAGAAATATGTTCTGCATCAGCCTCGTCTCACGCTTGCAGAAAGGCACAATGCCTCGAGGTTAATGTTGTGAAGCGATCGGGAAGGTTTAGGCAACAACACTACCGGGTCAAGATTAGAAGAAATATGGTTTGTGTTAAAATTATAACGCAACAACGTAACTAGCGTAAATAAATAACACCGGTCATGAGCCGACTGTCTTACATAACGTTACGTAACAACCGTAAACTTAGCGTTAACTTCGGTGATCCTCTTACTGTTTGTCTAGCGCCATCATCAGGTCAGAATTATAATTAGTTTAATACTTTGGTTTATGACCAAATACCAACAGAACTAAAGACTTCCCATCAGCCTCAGAAGTACTTTGTGTTACTAACATTGCTCCTGGTTAACATTAGCATGTTAGCATTGCTGTGCATATCAATGCAGATATGAATGTAGCTGAACTACCAGCAAGCAAATACAAAATGTAGCTCACGACTCCCCAACACTGATATCATGGATATCTTTATAAATACACCATCTCCCATCACAACTCTTGGGGACTGCACCCCGTCTGCCTCGAGGATCAAAAGGAAACAGCTGAGCGGTGTTTGAGTTTGAGCCTGTGTTAAAGGCCTTGGGGGATAATACGTCGCTCCCACATCTGAGAAAATGAAGATAGAAAATGAATGAGCTGCAGTGAATGAGTTCGCAGCGGGAGACGGACGCAGACAGGATGCCAGGCGGCAACAAGGCGCTCGTAGCTCCACTGGGACACAACCAATATTTGGCGTGTCAGTACCTGCTGCATCAACTGGAAGTGTCTCCTCCCGTACTGCAGCTTTTATTTCATCGTGTGTTATTCATCCAATCAGACAGCTTAAGGAGTCTTTCTCACTGAACTATAAATACCACTTAAAAGTGTTTGGCTTGCATTTCCAGATGACAGCTGCACGTGACGAGGAAACTATATGTGTCAGCCATGTGTTGCCTCTAAGTATACGCCTGTTGGATATAATTGCCATATCACACAAAGTCAGCGACTGGATTATTGTTATTATATGTGGTTATTAGTATAGATATGTGGAGCTGGAGACAGTGACATTAAGTGATCTCAGGCACCTCTGTAGATGTCCCGTAAAGTGCAAAGTAACGACCAAATGTTCATTAAAATGAAGCAGAAAGTCACGTGAAGAGTTCTTTTTCAAGTTCAGTGTGGACACCCTGTAAATGTGCGGTGGCTTCTCAACAACTCGTATCACCCGGTGGCTTAGAGTTAAAGCTGACCCGTCTCACAACAAAGATTAGCAGCTTTTGTGCGCTCAAGTTAGCCCCTTTGTTGCGACACCATTACTCAAAGATGACGGCATACACCGTTTGTCTCGGCACTGCTTTGTCCCGGGCCCGGGCTTTGCAAAGGTTGCACTTCTGGTGTGGACATTAGTTAGGCCACAGGAAGGGCTTTTAGGCTGTCACCTCTGGCCATTCTGGCCCCGTCAGCTGCTGGGATTTAGTTAAACACTCATTCAGCAAATGTGAATGAAGCTGGGTCCAGGCTGTCAGGTCTGCACACAGAGGTGACAGCAGAGATTAACACAGACGGGGACAGAATAAAGTAAAAACCTCACAGTTTCATCACAAATTAAGAATGAATGAAGGAAATATTATGTCCCAAAATGGATGTAGGTGGATTCATGTAAAATAACTATTTTAATCCTACTTAAGTCTCTGTGAAAACACATATTGTGCTGCAGTTTATACACTTTGCCAGCTTTTGTCTGAGCCACTTGACCTCCACTTGCTTGCTCTTGAGGATATGTCGCACACAAAATAATCCGAGTGTGAGGCCGACGGAGGCTGACCTGAGAAACTCTCAGATTCTCACCTGTACTGCACCGTAATACAGCTCAACCACCGCAGGCTGAACAACAGAACCAGCGTGAGAAATGTCCATCACAGTTATCCAGGGGCCAAAGTAAAACGCTGAAATGTCCAAAACACAAAAACGTTGAGATTATTATCCCAGAAGACTAAAACAAGCCTGTAAATATTCTCCTGTGGAAGCAGACTGCAGGCTGGAACCTGTGAAGTTTGTCCGGTTTCTGCTAAAACGGGACTCAAACTGTGACTGATTGAATTTCTGCCAATTTCTTTAATCGATTAATCAAATAATAATTTCAGTTCCAGTTAAAAGCAAGTGACACATTTATGAAAATGCACTTTGGATCTCCGCTCACTGACATATGCAATGAAGAGTCACAAGAAGCAGGGTCAGTATAAAATATCCACGAAGAGCGATGACGTAAACTAAACCAAGGACATCACATGACATCACATTTACTTTACATTACATTACATTACATTACTTTACATTACAGTTAATTTAGCAGACTCTCTTGTCCAAATTGACAATAAGTGCAAACACTCCTGAGGAAACAAACTCTGAACAGCAAGAATCCTGCAGGTACTTTAACTTCAAACAGGTGAAATCACTTAAGTGCAGAACAATAACTTCAAAAAAGACAAACTAATGTTAGTGCTACAGACTGAAAAAATAAGTTTCTTTTTAGTTTGTTTTAGCCGAGGTGCAGTCTAAACAGGTGAGTTTTCAGTCTGCCACAGAAGCTGTGCTGACTTCCTGCTGACACATGACATCAATATGGAGCTCGTTACACCATTTAGGGTCCAGAACAGCAAACAGACGTTTTATTTGAGGGTCCCACTCACAGTGAGGGAGCAGCTGATTGGTCGATGCAATCAGAGAGTGTATTCATAGTTAAAACACTTATTTATTCTGCCATTTATTCCTTGTAATATCCTAACAGACATCTGATATTCCATCATATTCCATCATGCTCATAAGACTTCTGGTGGGATGTTCAGCAGTGTTCGTCCTGGAGGAGTTTCAGGACCTGGGATGGGACGATTAGGATTTTATTACAGATCACTAAAGAAATGCTAACTGTAAATTGAATATCCTCATGAGTGACTTGAAAAAGCTGTCAGCTCGCTATCATCAAGGGAAAAATAAAGCCTGATAAAAAAATACAGGAATTATCATGTAACAAAAAACAGACTTTGTTTATTTATCCTTATAAATCCTTCTACTTATCTTATGATTACTTTGTGATTGTTTGTTTGAATGTCAGCTAAAGTCCAACACTCTGTTCTGCTTCCATTTGAAGAGTTGTAAGCGTGTCTTAATGATTACCGGGATAATATCGTGATAATCGTGACTTATTACTACTTATGACTTCTTGTTATTATCGTCCCGTACCTGTTCAGGACCATGATCGTCATTTTTCCTGGAGGCAGTGAAGCCGGCACTGCAGTCCTGATCCAGTCAGTCCTGCAATCCGCGCCATGTTTCCGCGCCGCCTGCTTTAAACCTCCTCCAGCGTGCAGCCGTGAGAAACTCTCCGGAGTCGGGCAGCAGATGACCGGCGCAGCGGCCAGGAGCACCACAGTCCTCTGGAACGGATGCAAGGATGGGGGGCTTCAGCAGCAGCTGAGTGCACACAGACTGGACCAGGGGCCGAGGGGAGAGAACGACTTTCTGCGCACTCTTGGCTCACTTGTGTTGGATTTATTGCTCGGTCCACACCAACATGCCATTTGCCAAACGAGTCGTGGAACCTCAGTTTCTGTGCAGGCTTAAAGTCCCGAACGAGGAGGCTGTGCCTTTCGAGGATCTGGTCTCCATCAGTAATGTGGCTCTGTCCCGGACCCTGCGGCAGCTGTCGGATCTGGCCAAACATGCCTGCTCCATATTCCAGGAGCTGGAGACCGAGTTCACGTCCACCAGCCTGCGGGTCAGCGGGCTGCAGAGCAGCATCCTGCGGCTGCAGCAGAGCTGCTCCGAGCTGGAGCCCAAACAGGAGGCAGTGCGTGAGTACTTACAGTTACTCTCTACACACAGTATACGTTACTCTGTACAAGTTACTCTC
>CALSBV010011200.1:9631874-9649519 GCA_943590825.1 Bovichtus diacanthus | reverse complement strand
TAGTCTGTAGTTAGTCTGTAGTTAGTCTGGTGGAGCATCACACGTGAACCATTGTTGTGTACCACTGTATGTGTTCTGACACATGGAGGTGCAGACTGCAGGTGCAGACTCTCTTCCACTTTGCTTGACTTTTACTCTGTTTCAGCAGCAGCAGCTGTACAGAGCTGTACTCAGTGGTCCAGCAGGTCCATATATAGGCTCTACAGTGACGCTCCCACTGTCTGTGATTGACATGACTATTTATACTGTGGAATCCAAACAAACAGTGCACACTTTAAATGTTTCTGTAAAGATGAGAAATAAGTAAAACGTCGTTGTTTAGGGATTTTGCTGATGCTATTGATATATTTCCTTTTAAAGCCTTTATCTGCTGATACCGAGCAGATACCTAGTCTGACTCTTATCCTCCGCCTCACACACGCACACGCACACACACACACACACACACACACACACACACACACACACACACATACACACACGGAGCCTGGCATGTATCCCTCAGCCCTGTGTTTGGACAGCTCTCCTGTGACACCCCATCAGAGCTCCTCTGCCAGGCCGGCTCTGTCCTGCAGCCCCATGTCGGAGCACTCTGCTGGGTTTTAGGTTACACTGGCTCTGTGTGCAGGGGGAGCTGTAAGACTTGTGGCGGCAAGTGGCCCTCTGGCTTTTCTGGTCCAAGAGCACATGGCTGCTAGTTTACCACATTCCTCGAACGTCTCACAATACCAAACAGAGGAGAGCATTAGTCTCACGGATCCACTCAGTAAAACTTTAACACACAAGATGCTTCACATCTCTGGCACCGTGTCAAGATCCTTCTGCTCATTATAGATACAAGACCGGTATCTTGTTGAATCCATCATGCATTAGTGTCGCAAACTGAGCGTAAAGACATAATCTGTAACATCTTGACCCGTGATAATGACCCGCTAACTATAGCAGCACAAAACATCAAATCTGTATCTTATGGGTAATGTTGCAACACAGTTCAACAGAAACATTACTCACTATGTAAAGGAGCTCTTGTTTCCGAAATAATATCTAACATTTCTGCATTCAAATGTGTAAAACCTCTCCCCGTGTTTTATATTTAGTGAGTTGTGTCCAGAGAAACGTGTAGTGTCCCTGAAGGCAACGTTTCCTCTCTCCTGTCATGGCATCGTCTCCCCTTTGAGCAGCGTCAGCTTGTGTTTGTCTGTCAGAAGCTTCATAAACTGACTTTTTATCCAGTTTTAAAGACACTTTTTACATCTTGGTGCTTTTTAACTCTATATTTGAAGCGGATGAAGGATTTTAGTCTTCGGACGTCTGGATCTTAAGTTCTCAGAGAAACAAGCTGAGCAAACGTTAGCGGCCACAGGATCAATATCTTATCTTTTAGATAAGCTTTTATATTGCTGCTAGTAGAAATAAGTTTGCTCTTACTCTGAATTGAAACCAGCTGACTCATTTAGTTGGATATAAAAGTCGTACAGTTGTGTCATGTTCTCTGAGTTTAAATGAACTCTTCTTACACTGCTCGACACACTACGTGTGATGTAACATTTCAGCCTGCAGCAGTTACAATTTCTCACTACTGTGCTGAGGGTGCTTTAGGCTCCCACTGTGCTACTTTTCCGCCTCCTTAAACAAACCCTCCAGTTAAGATTGAGCACCCTGTCTTTGTGCTCTGCAGTCGCCATCCTCTCTGTTTCTGGAGTCTTCAGCTCTGTGTGTGTGAGCCTCGTGGCCTTGAGTCGACGTTCCTGTGGACGTCAGTAGCACATCATCTGTGCCACTATAAACTCCACTGCAGCAGCTTAGAGCAGGAAACCACACCAGCCTGCTGACAGTCCTTCCCTTCTGCCTTTCATTGACCCGGTCCGACCATTACTGGGGCTTTGATTTACTAAGTGAGGCTGCAACAGCCAGTCAATGCACACTCCATCAGAGGTCAATAGCAATCAATGTTAGCATTCACGACAGAGCGTCAGATGTTTAGTCACTGAGTGAAACCAAACATCCTCTCTAGTGATTGTATGATTTATATATCAGGTAGAGTTAAATATATGTGTTGGGAGCAGATGTGAAAGGAACTTAATGCCATCGGCCTCGATCTCCTTCCATACAGCCAACAAAGACTTCAAGTCATCACACAAAGAATAGACTTCCATGAGGGGAATCCTGGGTGCTCTCCTCTTTTCTCTTTCATTATCAGAACCATGAGCATATTTCTGCAGGTCCAGACAACCTGCCGTTGATATACTACCCGTGCTAATTATAGAGCACATTTCAAAGAGTTCCCCCTCCTCTCAGACAGACAGCCATGATGCTCTGCCCTGTTGTTTTCATTCAGCTGATGTCATGCACTCATTTCTTTCTACTTCACCGTTTATACTCAGCACTCTGACTTTGAACCTTTGTGACCAGAGTATGAAAAAAAACAACCGTGTCTCCTACAAAATGACGCTCATGCAACTGACCTGCATTCTCAGATATGTTTTGAGGGAAACGCATCTTCTGACCGATTACGGCTGAAGTGTTAAACACGTGGTCGACGCCACAAAACTAGTCTGTCAGGTTTAGTGAAAGATCAAACGTTACAAAGTGCTTTTCTTAAGCCAAACCAGGCGTAAAATAAACATTTGTTTTGTAATTTAAATTACAGACAGTGTTTGTTTGACCCAACCTCCTCCATAAGCGGAACCTCCGCGGACTTTGACTAGAAACATATTGGTTAGGGGTGTAAGAAAATATCGATTATGATTTATGATACTGTATCGATTCTCAAAAACACGAGCGATTTTTAATTAATAGTTTACTTGCAAAGTTTTAACTCAATACTTATTAATTTGCATATATGATGTTACAAGGACTGTGATAAATGCAAAGTTTACTTCTTTTACTCAGATTGTATGTATATGATGGTGTGTTCTTTAAGACAGTTTTCCTAAAATTTTATTTAAAAAAATTGCAATATATCACCTTGCTTACAGTATCGTAATATATAAAAAGTGTAACCCCTGTATCACCTCTGTTTCAACAATTTCCCTCGGGATAAATAAAGTTCTATCTTATCTTATCTTATCATGATACATGTTGCATCACCAGATTCTTGCCAATACACAGCCCTAATATTTGTGATATGTCAACAAAAAAAAAACTTAATCCGGGACTAAATACGTTTCCCTCAAACTGTAATTGGGAGACCAGGCGATGAAATCACCAGCTGCCTTGTTCAGTTTTCTCCATTGTAACCTGAGAATATTGTATAAACACGTCATTGTCAGCAAATTATTTGTTCCACCAGAGTGGTTTCACGTTGAAATGAGAGATGTGGTCGTTGTACCGAGTTGAACTGAAGGTTTTCTTCTTCACGACATTAACATTGTGTGTGTCTCGGCACCTCGGCCCCGGTGGGCCGCGCGGCCGGGGATTGAAGTGGTTTTTCTGTCAAGTCAAGCATTCCAAACAGCCGGTGACCAGGAAACCACAGCGCTCGCTTGCACTTCTGGGACCTTGCACCCCACACACAGGCTCCCTAAATTGGCCTGGGTGGCGGGTGTGATTAGAGGAGATGGGGAGAACCTGGAGCTAGAGGTTGAGGCTGAGTTTGTTTATGAAAGGAGACGTTTTGTTCAAATTAAGGTTAAGGTTTTTCATTGCTTTGCTTGAGGGAAATGTGTGAGTGATTACACTTTACATTCCTGCGGCGGGACCCTCCATGAGAGCAAGTGCTTCTGAATACACTCCCCTAAAATCCCTGTGCCGCTCGTCTGTATATTTTCAGGTATATTGACATTCAGGGCCTCTGCACTGGAATGTCTGCATGTGAAAGATTCCTGTTTGTGTAACGTCAGGTTCCTCCACAGGAAGTTAAGCTCCAGTTTGTTGTTGGCGGGAGGGGATTGTTTTTTCTTCTGAAGACATTGGGGACCATGATAAGCTATCTCCTCGCCCTGAGGTGTGTATTTGTCTCTCTCACACACACACACACACACACACACACACACACACACACTTACAAAATAACATTCCCCAGCAGGTATTCCTCTTTATGGAGTTCTGAGTGTGGGGAACCATCAAGACACTTCAAGCCTGTCCTGAAGAGGACGTGGGGGGCAAAGTCATTCAACCCCCTGACCTCAAAAGCTTGCTGACCCCCCCTCTACTCACCCCTTTAAAACACAAAAGAGCAAACACAGCCGCCTCCATCTTGCTTACCACTCGGCTTCTGAAGACTTGACCGGACAATTAGAGCGGATTTACCGTCTGACATGAGGCTGAATGGCCACAGGTCAGCGGACCGGTGACAGCCCGGCCCAGAGACGGATGATTAAACTGTCAAAGTCGACTCAATAACTTTAACAAAGTCTTCGGCCCAGTCGTCACTCATGGCTGGAGAAGAAGTGAGCCGTGAACAGCTCTCCGGGTAGTTTTTGGATATTTTACTTTCTCCAACTATAAAACGAGTTAATGAGTTAACTATTAAATTAATCAACTTTTAGCAATCAATTAATCGGTTTGAGTAACTTTTTAAGAAGTTCTCTGATTCCAGCTTCTTAAATGTTAAATGTTCTGTTTTTTTTTTACTCCTCTATGACAGTAAACATATCTTTATCTTTAAATATCTTTGAGACATTTGAGGATGTCGTCTTGGGCTTTAGGAAACTCTGATCCACAATGTTCTGCCATTTTATAGACCAAACAACTAATTAATGAAGGTCCAAGGTTTGTCTTTAAATGTCTTGTTTTGTCACTTTAATATGATTATAAAACAGAAAAGCAGCAAATCTCCAGATTTGAGAGGCTGGAAACATTTCTACATTCTTAATGTTATTGTACCAAAAACAATTAACTGCAAGAACTGCTTTTGATTTCAGAATAAAGGTCGGCGTGACCTCTTCTTTCAGGAGAGATATTCGCCACAACATCTGCTCTGCCTCCTGTCTGAACCCACACGTAGTTATTCTTACTGTAGCTGAGATGACAAGATTGAACCCAAAGATCAAATATATACACGTCTGACGTCGAGTCAAACAAACTCTTCTGTAGCGTGCTGTTTATAACACCTCACCACATTCTTTTCCGTGGCAACCTGGAGAAATATTGACAGCCCAGAGGGCTATAAAACTTTTGTCGGCCGCTCTTTGTATTGCCGCCTCTTGCCAGAAGCATTTCAGGCCACCTGCGTGGATTTCCTCTCCCGACTCAGACTGCCTTTAAATGATATGATCCCCCGCCTTGCCTTTGTGCTCCTCCGCGGCCCCTCCCCCCCGCCCCGGCCACCAGCGTCACAAAGACAGACTTAAATATTACACAATTATTCTGAGAGAAATGTTAAGACACATCTCGGGATCTTTGCAGGAAGAGAAGATTTAAAAAACAGATAAAGCATCAGAGATTGAATCGTATAAAATAACCTTATATTCTTCTCTTGTATAAGTGATGTATGCAAATCTACATTTGCTAATGGACATATTCTAAAGATCTTCTCACGTCACGATCTTCTGATGTTAAGACAAACCTAAGGTGTAAAATGCCGGGTGGTGGTGGGGAAAATGTGAGTAAATTGGTATTTTAACAGGAAGGAAACACATGTGAGTTTGAAGTCTTTGCCATGCAGGTGTTTAGACTGGGATTTGACAGGAATGTGACTCCCCTCCGCTCGCCTCCGTATACGAGCCGGGGGATCCGCAGGGTTGACTCTTTTAAAGTTGAAAGAGTCGTTTCATCAATCATCCCACCATCACACGAGTGATGCAAACACAGAAAAGCACCTGTGGATATGAGGTGTGTGTAAACGCCTCTTTTCAGTTCGGTGGCACAGTTGGAATAATCTCATCCATACACAAAGAAAACAGAGTATTTAAGGCAACATGGCAGCTCCAGACTGATGGTTAAAGAAATAGTTTGACATTTGGGGAAATGTGCTTGTTGGGAGTTGGATGAGAAGAACAATAACAATCTCAAGTCTGTCTGTTTAAATATGTAGCTACAGCCAGGGGACAGTTACTTTAGCTTAGCATAGAGACTGAAAACAGCTAGCTGCACCCGGCCAAGAAATAGTCCAGAACATAACCTTACTTATTCACTGCTGTCGTAAATATGACAGCTGTGATGGAACACGAGCATTTGTTATGATTACTTTACTCGTGAATGATAAGATCTTTGCTATCACAGCTAAACATCAAGCAGGTGCAACAGCACAAGACTTAGCAAGCTGGCTAATGATGCTAACTCGGTTCTGGCACGACACCGGTGCGCTCTGGAAACCTTCCCCTCCTGTGCTATAGATAGTGGTGTAAACACCAACACTCCTCGGTGCTAACTAAGCTAACAGCTAGCTGACGGCCGCTAGCTGCAGTTAGCGTTACTTTAACAACAAATAAAGCTTTCTGTCCAACAGGAGGCTCTGTAAATCACAGAGTCGAGGCAAAGCAGCCGGAGGACATCGGAGGGAAAAACTAAAAAATACAATAAAATATGATCCAGTTTCACCAAAATGCACTTAGTGCCTTCCAGCTGAAGAAAGTGCGAGCGGCTCTCACTGACAGAGACACCATTCTCCTTATTACAAGGCAGTGAAGCATCAACATGATGGTGTTCTTTAAAGGTAAAATAGTTACATTATGATGCTTTAAACAAACAAGACACTAACAAGTTATGGACATTTAGGGTTTTTCTTTACGTTTGGACAGAACCAGGCAACTATTTCCTCTGTTTCCAGTCTCAATGCTAAGCTAAGCTAGTGGCTGTAGCTTCATCTCTAACGGACAGACGTGAGCGTGACGTCAAGGTTCTCTTCTAACTCTTCTCAAGACAGCAAATACGAGTATTTCCCACAGTGTCAAACGCTCTGCCTCTTGACTTGAATAATGACACTGAACAAGAACCAGAAACTCTTCTCCCACTCGAAGCGCTTTATATTTTCTGTCTGGTGTAAGTCCATCCTCAGGCCAGGCTCCCTCTTCATGCTCTTATCTGCGTCCTGCTGTGTCCGTACCGTCCTGTGAGCCCTCACTTGTCTCACTGACTCGTAGTGGTGAGGGGTGCAGGGCACCCTGCAGCAGGCTGGTGGAGGCTGGTGGAGCGTCTGACCTGGATACGGAGGCTGTAGGTGCTCTGCTTCTCGTCTCTTCAACACTTTCCCACCCATGAACTGCGTCACTTTTGACGCAGAATGAACTTTTATCTTCCCAAGGCTGGTTCTGCATTAGGGAAAAGGTCAAATCCTACCTGGCATAAATGATTTATTAGCAGATTGAGAATTGTTCCACTCTTTTATTTGTTCACAGTGAAGTTCTAAATCCAGATGTGCACCATGTTACTGCTCCAGATAACATTAGTTGTGGCACTAATGGACAGGTCGCGTGAGAGGACGGCTCGTTGTGCCATGAAGCACGTGCACGTTCCCCCTCATGCGCTGACTTTTGTTCCTCCCTCCTTTTATACCCTCCTCCTCTGGGACGTTTCCTCGCCATCCGGATTCATCTTTTATTCCTGCCAGTAATTTCTGTGCCTGCCCGCTCCCTCAGGCATTTTGTATACTTTGTTCTCCTCTTCTGACTGCTTTCTCCGAGCTTCTGGGTCTCTCTCTCTCTCTCTCTCTCTCCCACTCTCACTCATCTCTGTATCCCAGTTTCTTATTTTGAGACTGAGCCAGTGCCGCTCCCAGCAGCCCCACTGGGGAGGGAGCGTCGTGCTGTAGCTGCAGAACAGGGCTTTGGATGACCTGCTCTCCATTGTGTTGTGCTGTTTAGTTAGAGCTACTCTCAAGCAAACATTTACTGAACACCACGCAACACAGGATTAATGCTGCGTCCTCTGCTAAATTCATATGGGTTAATATTTTCGTATTATAGTAGTAATATCATCGTTTTTGAGTACTAATGAATTTTCTTGTTTTGGTCATTGAGAGTGTTCTTCATTTGTAGAAGAAGGATTGAGCTCCAGATCTGCAGCGATTAATAGGAAAAGACGGAAAAATATTATAACTACTTGGATGATCGCCTAATTGTTTCCTGCAGAAATGTCTTTAAATGCTGTTTCAGGCTCAAATATGGAAATTTGCTGCTTTTCTTTATTTTATATCATATTACAGTGAATATCTTTAGACATTTAAAGACAAACCTGAGACTTTGAGAGACTGGGATGGACATGTTTTACTGTTTTCTGATATTTTATACACCAATCCATTAATCTAGACAATAATCTACAGATGAAGCCATAATGAAAGCAGTGAGTTGCAGCCCGACTGAGCTCACTGCTCTCCAAACTTCATTGAAGTTAAATGAGCGATCAAGCGTCCCGTGGCTCAGTCTGAATGAGTAACAGGGCTCATTTGATTTCCAAGGAAATCCTTTTTTATTGTAACTGATCATTCGTACCATTACATATTTAATGATGAGAAAAGCGGAAATTCCAGTTTAGCATCAACGTGTAACACATGTTTCCCAGGAACAAATCGTCACCCTGAAGAAAGATCGTGTTCCCACTCTGAAGGTTTTACTCTCAGAGCTCACTGGGGAGTTGTGACATGGAGGGAACTTCCACTGACACCCGAGTCCCGACAGCACGTACTGAATGAGGCGCTGCATTGTTGCTTTTTAACAATGAAGGTACATAACTGGTTAAATCCTCCAGCAGAGCTGTGAGGCAGTGTGTAGTTCTACCATAGAGTTCACTCGAGAAGCTGAGAAATAATGCAGTTCATCCATAATCATGTGCAGGGAAACATCCCTAATGTGTCTTGATTGCTGCATTATGGCCAAAATCATAATTAAGATTATTTTTGGTCAATATTGAGATGTCGATTATTTAACACGATTACTCATTGACTTCAAAAACATCCTGCATTTATTGAACTTGTAAACATTTTTTTAAAAAAAGTGGGTTTTAAACAGTGGATTTTCTTGAACCTTCAATATAATTCAACTGAACAAGAAAAAAAGAGATAAATAAAATAAATATATATATTTAAACAAACTGGGAGCGGTTGCATTATAAACGCGAACGCTTTTACTTTTCTCCCTTTTGACTCTCAGAGGATTTAACACAGCTCACAGCTCCTTGTGCAGACACCTCCGTGGAACTACCCTGCTCAGTATTTATTGTTCTCGTTGGCATAATAATAGTTTTATCTCAAATATCTTGTTTTCATAATCCTTAGAATCCAAAATCCTAATCCATCATGACATCAGGAGCCTCCACACAGCAGCTCACTGTGAGACTTTAAGCTTCAGTTGAAATCCTTCAATATTAGATTCATCGCGTTTGCTTTCACTGCTGGTTTTCACCTCTTACTAAAAGAGCAGCAAGAATGTGAAGAATGCTGTCTTTTAAAGATGTTTGGTATTGTGTGGAAGCATCTACAGTGTGATGGGAAGAGCTTCGCTGACGTTATGAATGCTGTGGGCGAACAACAGGGATCGACATCTTCTGTATTTAATGTCTAAAGCTACTTCTGACAGGAATCAGTATTAGAGTTATCCCTAAATGTATAAAAAGTGCGTAACAAATGCTGCCAGGTCGTTACAAAACTTTTGTTTTCATATGAAACCCGACCTTGTGGGAAGCAGCGACATTTAGATTCACTTTAGCGTTCTAGTTTCTGTCAGTATGTGCACATACATTCATTGCATTTTGATAACAAGATATACAGTTTTAGTGTCTACACTTTTGTCTTGTTTTCCGTGACAACTGCAGAAATAGTTCCTGGAAATAGCTTTTGTGTTGAGTCATTTATGGGAACTGCGAGTGCTGTTGGCCTCGGTGCATCAGAGCTAATGGACGGTCAGCCGGCTGTGGATCATCAGTTTATCTGAGTAGTTTCTGAGATGGTAGCTGGACACGGGGAAAGTACCTGAAAGTGTTGTTTCCAGCTGATAAGCCCCATCTGTTGGCCGTCAGCCCGGGAGCGCTGTGGAAAGTGTCTTTCATTCTGACTCTCTCCTCCTGCAGGAATACAGCCAAACTAGAACCAGACGTCAGGCTTTGTCCGTGTGTTTCACTGTGGAACTTTTTCCTTGTGTAGGAAACTGAGATATTTTGTGAAATGCGTTTGCTTTCCAACTCGAGGCCAAAGATCCCCAAATAATTCCATACAGTGTTCGTCGTGTGTTTTACAAGACTCATTTTACACATCGTAATAAAATGAAAATGATGTGGTGAATTCGGCCGACCGACTAAAAGCTCTGCTGAGCTTTAATTGCAGCCAACGTGATGCTGAGGAGCAAGTAGTGAAATGACCATTTAGTCCAGGATCATGACGTACATCAGTCCATCTGTGGAAAACTGCAGCGTAACAGAGATACGCACGGCCATTAGTCCATTAGTACTTTAATATTTACTGCCAAGAAACGTGTGAGCACATCTCTGTAAACACCAGATTTAAAGTGGAGCTCTGCACGAGAAACTTTACAGATCTGTCCTACGCGTTTCCTCCCAGGCAGCTAGAGAGGTGGATCGTTGTGACTCTGTGGCTCAGGTATGAAAACCCAAATGAGAGGTTTGTTCTGCTGTTCACACACTGCAACTGCATTCAAAGCAGTTTCATGCATTCACACAGTACACACTGTTAAGAGCCGTCCACTTGGGATTTGGAAGCATGACCAGCACCGCCCCCCCCCGGATCTCCACCGGCCAGTACAAAGGGAGAAAAGTGGAGGTTGGACGAGAGACACACGTCTGATTGACATCCAGACATAATGCACTTGTGCAAACAACATGAAAAGCAGGGTTTGAATGGCTGCCGAGCTGAAAACCCTCGCAGGGCTCTTTGTGCCGGCGAGCTGCGTGCCAGCTGGTTGTGTGTGACCCATTACCTCGCCATTGACACAAAGCATGGCTGCACTCGTCCACCAGAGTCTCCGCGTCTTGACCGCCCGACTTCGGAGGTCAAGGTCCCAGCTCTGGGTTACGGGAGCAGCTTGAGTGAGTCTCCTAATGTTTGGACAGTTCCCTCGGCAGCACTTTGTCTAAAGGAAGAAATGTCCCGGTTGAGCCCATTTGGCAGATTGATGGCCATTGATTTGAATTTTTTCACTACGAGAGTCCTTAAAGTCTCATTCCCCGTTTTATTGCTTTGAGTTTGCTCGCTCTCAGACTCGACGCCACGGTGGCAGCAGCTTGTGACAGAAAGGCCTCATTTATCACCGTGATGATGTCTATTCACTGCTGTCATAAAGGCGTTGTGTTTGTGTTGTTTACCCAACGAACCTTCTTGTTAGTGTGAACAGGGTGTGCTCTGGGGGAGGGGGGGGGGGGGGGGTGCACAGAGGTGGATCAAAGACGGCCTCATTCTGACAGAAGGGAATAACACATGGAATCTAAAACATATGCAGCATGTTGTAGACGCTGATGTAGGTGAGAAATAGCTGCCGTGTTATTCTGCACTTACAAACATAATAAACTGCATACCCAGGCGGATTACGACGACTTATCAAAAGCAGCAACAGTTTCTCTTTTCTTCCTCGTCCTGTGTTCAGGTCTGTTAAGAGACACACTGCAGGTGAATAGAGTAAAAACTTTAACTAATAGATGTCAGCATGAAACTTCCCCAGTTCATTACTCACATTAACACAATTACTTTTTATATTACAAGTGTTCTGAGATGTGGTGTTTAAATATGTAAATGAGGCATTATGTAATGTGACTTTTGGTGACTTTAGGAGAAATCTACAGACACAAACAGACAAAGTGATTAAATAAAGTCCTGATGTGGATCTGATGTTTTCTCTCCTCTGGTCTGAAAGGAAAAAAATAGGCCAAAGTCTTGACCAGTGCATGTAATGTAGTGTATTAAGTGCGTTTTCATTTTGTATCTCAGTAAACTGGCTCGTATCATGTTGACCCTCGATGTGAATGTGGGAACCTGTGAGACCATCTGTGACTCTGCAGATGGCCCTGCTTGTTAAAGTGGGCCATGGCAGGACCCACAATGGAGATTACGGGTGTCTGATCTGTTGCTTTAAACACAGTCTGAGGACTGCGGGACACGGGGAGGGGCACGCTGCCCTGATCTACGCAGCGCACCGCTGCTGTTTTATCCACATCAAGGAATTCTAAGACGCAGAGGCTTTGTGAGGCCGAGTCATTCCCCCTGTCACTGACTGTATTTATCACTTATCTCATGTTTATGAGTCTCAGTCTCAGACTTTTCTTGTTTGTCGGCCATTTGTCCTTCAATGGCGCTGGTGCTGCCTTTTGTTGTCTGTCTTTATGGTGGCTATTTGTTGAGGCTTAAGGAGAGTGTATTCAGGAAAATGTTAATCATTTACAGAGGTCCAGAACCTTTGCAGGGCGCAACACTAACTTTTAAATGTGTCAGCTTTTGGTTGCAAGAACTAAAAATAAATATTTAAATATCACCAATGGAACACATTAAAAAAAATCTGTTTATTTTACGCTGCACGCTTCGCTGTTTGTTGTCCCTGTTTTTCATCTGCGCTGAGGGAAACCAAAGGCCGAGGGTTGGAGGGTTGGCTGTTCCTGATGGCTGCAAACTGTTGCTGCCGACTCTTTTGGTGCTTTTACTTCTTTAACGTCTGAAGCAGCTGCTCTTCCCACACCCTACTTGGTGCTCCTTGTTTCCTGATTGTTGTTGGTGCTCTGCCAGAGAAAGATCTGTGTGTGCTCAACCTGCCAGAGTGAAACTCAGACTGAGCCTGCAGGAGAGGAAGGGATTCTCTTTTTTTTCACCTTCATTCGCTCCGTCACACCCGCTCTGTCGATGATGTCTTCCTTTGGAAGGGATTTAACCCTGATATTTGTTTCTGACATAATGTGCACGTGTACACACCGAAGCCCTGTTGTTAGTCCTCATGGGGGCTACGAGTTAAAGGAGCCCTGACCCTGATCTGATTAAGGAAGTGAGAGTTTGAAGGAGTCAGAACGCAGCGGATGTACTGAGCAGTGTGTGTGAGATGCACCTCTCCCTTGTTGTCATCATGGAGCGCAGATACTTCTTTGTAACTGTGTGTTTTGGCATTAGGTTGAATCCTGAGGTATCGCACCGCATAATCACTTGACTGGTTCTTCTTCCCACAGCTTTTGTTTTCATAACCTCTGCCACGAGAATACTTGAGAAATCTGAGATGTTGGGAATGATCCGCCGCTGAGGTATCCAGGAGTGATTTACCTCTCGCCTCCTCATCCGTGAAGAAACACTTTTTGATTTATGACTTCAGTCTCAGGAAATGTCTCGGGGTGATGGAGGCCGATCACCGTTAAAAAGCTCAAATGTGTTGCGTCCCTTCAGCCGTAGATCTTCAGTCATCGTCAAGATAATGAACTTAAGGTTGAACTGCATAATGCACGGATACTATTTCTTCAAGATGTTTCGAGCCTCAATGCTTGACTGAAGCTTTCAGTGCCTTTTGATCATTTTGCCCCGCATCATGCTGAACAGTTGAGAGAATAAAAGGAATTGGGGAATGCAACATTTCAGAGTTAATTCAGGGTTTAGCCCGACATTCATTCTTCCACTCAGCCCATCTCAGCGCTTCTCTTCTGTGAAAGGCTTCAGGCATCACGCTCCGCTCAGACCACAATGCATTTCTAACAGCGGCACACGGGGGTACATGCCGGGCCGGTGATGCAATGTGCCGCCAGTCATGCCATAAGTAAGAACTATGCCGAGCTTCTTCTTTGAAAGGCACGGGGCAGCTGCTCCCTCGTTCTCCATCTGTGAAATGTATATGTTCAACACGGTCCTTTGTTGCTCAGCGGCGATGGCACTGACCCGGGGTCACGGGTTCGAATCCCACAGTGGCTTCCCATTGTGAAAATATACACACTCATTGTGTTTCAGCGCAATTCCATTTGGACCATCCCGACGGCTTTATGAAAGAAGCTGCAGTGTCGAAAGTGATTGAAAGGGGAAATGGAGGTTGAGAATATAAAAAAAACGTAAGAAGTGGCATCAACAAAGCAAAGCGGTGTGTTGTGTGAGTCTGGCCGTCTGTGTTTTCATACTGCCCACGTTTCTCTGACAGTGCGTTGGTTGTTTCCAGCGATCAGCCGGTGGCTCGTACACACTCAGCTGTTGGTGCCGCCTGTGAAGCAGATTATCATTATTTGCTTTGTAAGAAAGGACTTTTGGCTCCTGCAGAAGCCTTTCGTCTGAGCACGTATGGGAAACATTCGATCTAGACACCATTTAGGTCACGAGTAATAAGTGCAAGATGAAAATAGATTATAAGATGGATGGACTTTGACCATTTGTATATAAATGACTCCCCCTGCGTCACCTTGAATTCTTGGAGAAAAGTCTTGATCGATGACAACAGAAAACGATCTGAAAACATCCGTCTACATTACAAACCGTCACACAACTCGTGCAGATCTCACGACTTTTCACTAAAAGCACTTTTTTTTAACACTTCGGACTCGTTGAGCAAGTAGCGCCTGCGCAAGCTCGAGAATGTTTACGCAAAAGTTGTTTTAAATATTAAGGTTTTAGTGAAAAGTCATGTTGAAATAGTTTTTCAGTTATTTGTTTTTCTTCGTTCATCGTGGAGGAAGTTTTGTTTGATAATTCAAGGTAACACGGGGCGAGTAACTGATATGGAGATCATCATTTTGGGGGTGAATTATTCCTTTAATCATTTGTAAAAACAGTGTTTAGATGTGGAGGCTACAGTCGATTTCTACTCCTCAGTCCTTCTCTGTAAATGTGTGCGCGGTGCGTTCAGGTGCAGTATTTCCTCCACTACACTGTATTATCTGGATCCATTGATTTGAGTCACACACACATGATTAATGTGGGACTTTCGGTCTGACTGTGATGCTAACAGGTTTACAGCAGCGTTTATAGCCTCATTTGCTGCATCACGATGTGGAGGAACACACACCTTTCTTTAAGTAATAATTGGTGTGTCGGGCAGCTGCAGCATGATTCATGCAGTCAAAGTGAACTTGTGTTCTTCTGCTGATGAAAGTGAACATGACTTACACTGATGAATGTTGCATTAACTGTGGGGTTTTGTGGATGTAATTAGCGAGCGTTGACGACCTGATCGCTGGTGGCTGCTGTTGTAATCGCGTTGCTTATGTTGACACATCAGGATGTCTGTGGGAGGCCGCTGATCACTGGCACAAAGAGCCTTTTCACCAGACCTTCAGAAGACACAAAGTTGGATGATAAGATGTCAGAAAAGACGTCAAGGCTCGGCCGTCGGAATTTCACATAAACTTAGGAAAGTGTGAGGACGGTCCGACGTCTGGAAAGTGTGAATCCTCGTTTGAAAATCTGAGGTTTTTTTAGGTAGAAGTTCCTTCATTCAGTTCCTGGGTAACAAACGAGTCATTGTCGTGAATTTGCATATTCCCCTGATCCCCTGGATTATGATGTTTTATTTAATCTGTCTTTCATGACGCCATGGGATTCATCCAGATAAGTAGCTTGAGGCCTGCTTGCTTTTTGGGTTTGTGTCATGCTCGTCAGGGCTTTTTTTTATTCTTAATCTCTGCAAAGTTGTTTTTGTTGTGGCACAGCGTTGCTGCTGTCACACCACATGGCTCGTGTTCGTCACGGCCGTCGCTGTGAACCTAGACGATCAGAATGGCGAGCTGAAGGTAAATGGAGACTCGCCGTACAGTCCTGACATTCCCTCTGGCCTCAGGGTGACGGAGGAGACATGGAGGAGACATTCCTCTCTGCAGATGTGACCCGTCCGTCTGGACTTCTACTCTCTGCGAGCTCCCAGAGCTGACAGAGGAAACTGGAGGTGCCATCCTGTCATGTCGCTCGTGTTTCTTGTCAGCTATCACACCGCAAACACACTGTTCACACACACACACACACACACACACACGTCTTTAGAGAGACTGCTCTTCACATGGAGAGAAAAGGGGAAGCATGCAATTAGAGCTGCAACTAACGACTATTTTCATTATCAGTTAATGGTTTTGTCAGAAAATAGTGAGAAATGTTCATATCAGTTCCTCAAAGTCCACGGTCTGTCTTTAAATGTCTTGTTGTGTCACTTTTAATTTGATATAAAACAGAGAAAAGCAGCAAATCTCCAGATTTGAGGCTGAAAACAGCATTTGAAGACATTTCTGCAATAAAAAAAATGCCTTAAAAGAATGAATTCTAGGAATTTATCATCAGGTTAATCGATGATGAAAATATTAGTTTGTTACTGTTTAGCCTCCTGCAGCGAGACTCCAGGTCCAGCGTCCTGTATCATCACTAAACTGCAGATTTTTGACAGACTATAGGCTGTTTCTATAAGTTACAAATAAAAGCATGTTGTCTTCACCTGACCTCACACAGATCCCTTTATCTGGGACACGGGTCGGCCCTAATCTGCTGGTGAAAGGGGCTCCCGTGTGAGGTGACACACTTCTGCTATCACTGCTGCTGACCCGCGCTGGGTCAAAGACAAAGCATGTGGAGAAGCTTTCTTTCTTCTCATTAATATTCAATCACAAGCTCCTCCCAAGCAGTGGCATCTGGTGTGGCGGGCCGATGTCTCCGACCCACGCCACCTTTTAATCACATGTTTTATTCAAATGTCTTCTCTCAGACACCGGCCTGCTTGTACCTTCGTTCATATCACAAACTTATGGCTCATTTGAATATTTTTTTACACCTTTTTAAAGTGATCATCATTTCTAATACAAGTAGCTTTTAGCAATCTACCAAATAAGCAGACAAGCTTAAAGGAATATTTCAACATTTTGGCCGATTGTTAGATGAGAGGTTGTTACATTGTTACATCCAGGAGCCAGGAAAGCTCAGCAGAAACACTGGAAACAGAGAAATGTGCCGCCTGGCTCCGGACGGAGGTAACAAATGACACCTTCCAACACACGCACAGCTCACGTAATCTCTCTTGAGTTTTATACGAACTAAACAAATGAGATATAATGAGTTTGTGAGCTCCAGAGGAGCTGACAGGTGTATTTTGTGACCTCAGGACGAAGCCAGGTTAGCTGTTTCCAGTCTTTGTGCTAAGCTAAGCTAAGCTAGCTCTATCTTTAGCGTTCACAAGGCTTTTAAGTGGCCCAAATTCTACACATTTGTTCATGTTAGTCAATCAATGAATCATTGATAATAAAAAACGAATAATCTGTTCATTTGTATTGTTCGTGTTGAGCTTCTATGTAAAGTGTTTTCTCTTCCTGCATACTTTGAATGAATGATGCTCCTGTGAGGTTCAGTTGTGATGCTGAACGGCTCCCTGCTGCTACACATTGCACCACCCGAGGTGCTGCAGCTCAGACGACCTGTTGAATATCTGTTTATAGGCGGAACGAAGCCGGTCCACGGCCTGTCAGCAAGAAAGCAAATCAATTCATTCAACTTTCCTTTAATATTAAAGGAGATTATGAAGTGTGTGAACATACTTTATGACCATAAACCTGACTGACTGTAGGGACGACTTTCATTCTCCAGCAGTGATGATCTGTTAGCATTCAGCAGCGTATTACTTCATATCCCACGTCCTCTTGTCCAGGAGTGAAGCTCTGCAGTGAAGCTGTGTAGTGAAGCTCTGTTGTAGTGAAGCTCTGGGGTGAAGCTCTGGGGTGAAGCTCTGCGGTGAAGCTGTGCGGTGAAGCTCTGCGGTGAAGCTCCGCGGTGAAGCTGTGCGGTGAAGCTCTGCGGTGAAGCTCTGCGGTGAAGCTCTGCAGTGAAGCTCTGCAGTGAAGCT
>CALSBV010011200.1:9620513-9631864 GCA_943590825.1 Bovichtus diacanthus | reverse complement strand
TGTGTAGTGAAGCTCTGTTGTAGTGAAGCTCTGCGGTGAAGCTCTGCAGTGAAGCTCTGCAGTGAAGCTCTGTAGTGAAGTTCTGTACTGAAGCTCTGCAGTGAAGCTCTGCAGTGCAGCTCTGTAGTGAAGCTATCTATTGAAGCTCTGCAGTGAAGCTGTGTAGTGAAGCTCTGTAGTGAAGCTGTGTAGTGAAGCTGTGTAGTGAAGCTCTGCAGTGAAGCTCTGTAGTGAAGCTCTGTAGTGAAGCTCTGGATCCACAGACTCCTCCGCTGCTCTTGCTGCCAGGGCGAGATGAAGTTGCAGCTCGCGGTGATGTCACACTGCCTCAGATACAGTTGATGTGATTATCATCCTATAAATCACTGTCAGACCCCCCCCACCCCCCGCGTCTTCCTCGTCTCTCTGCCAGTGTTCCTGTCGGGCCAGCTTCACCCTGCTGTGACATCGTGCCCAGTGGAGCCAGACTAATCACAGTCACTTCGCAGGATCTTTCCCTCAGCGTGGACCTTTCACTTCTGTCTCCGCTGCTTAGAAAAAAGATATCGCCCTTTTTGCCGAACGTCGGTGAAGTGTTTTATACTTCTCTTCTTCTACTCCTCTCCCAGGGGCTTGACCCAGCCTTGTGCAGTGACCGTGCCAATTAAAACCCCTTGTTTTATTGTGCCTCTTCTTCAAAGTGAGCCACAGGAACTCCACCAGAGGCTTGTGTACAGGAGTTCGCTGGCTCTAAAAGCATTGTTGGCTTTCCCCTCCACTCGCATTCTTGCGGCTCTCAGAGCGGCCTCCTGACCACACAAGAAGGCTGACGCAGAGCAGCGGAGAGACTGAGCAGCTCGCCAGTTATCAAATATTTACTGTTTGCACAGGGATTCTTGTGTTTGCGTGTTGGCAGAGTGAGATGATCTGAGACACCCGGAAGCAGGTTAATGAAGCCGAGGAATTCGACTTTAATTTCCAGAGAGTGATCAGCGAAGTTCTCTCAGAGAAACACACAAACCATCGAGTCCTTTCACAAGATAAAAGCTCATCTAATGGGAGGGGTTGGTGGTCACGCATAACTGAGTGGCGGCCGCTGAGTCTGGGGTCTTTCACATGTGGAGAAAGGACATCTTTTACACCCCCACCCAACCCCCGCACACACATACTCACACACCATATACACATCTCTCCCTCTACTACTTCTGAAAGAAGCCTAATCCTCGGGTTTGGTGGATCCTTTTCTTAAATCAGCATTTCCCCCAGAGTCCTCAGCGACGCGCTGAAGCTTCCCCTCCTTCAGACCAACACTGCACTTACACATGCAATGGAAAATGTTACTAAATGTCCCTTGGCCTCATTTTGCACTCGAAACCATGTTGTGGCACAAAGAAAAGTGTTTTAGAGTTTACAATGAAGTGGGAATACATGCAAATACATGACAGTTTATTGAGTTGAATACACAGAGTTTGAAAATGAAACTTTAACTACACATATAGGAGAGTTTCAACATTTACAGGAGTTTAGAGGATTGGCAAGATGTTACTGAAGGAGTTGGCTCGATTCTGGCTGCAAGTGAAGATTATTTTCGGGATTGTTTTACAATAAAATGACAAACTGGTGCAAAAGTCCGTCACAGTTTACAGTAGCTTCATCAATGTATCTTACATGTGTCCAAGTTGGTGACAAATAAGGTTGAGAAAGTATGCTTTGAGTAGAAGGGCGTTGCAGAGAAAGCAGGAATGTGATAGGAGTTTAAACACTGTATTTCTACAGCGGATAAACACTCAATAAGATCCTCGCAGACGTTAGCAATCACACGGAGCTGGAAGGTCACTCAGAATTACAGCTGTCTGTTAAAAACACTCATTTTGAAATGAAGGTGGGTGTAATTGTACCCAGATTGCCTGAGCTGCTACTTTACAGGACCTGCCTCAGTGGGTGTGTAAGGTTGCTCTGCACACAGGGAGGTTTCATGAGGCAGAGGAAGGAAGGAAACTCCGGTCGGGACCAGAGAGAAATCTGGACCGGAGCAAGACACCCTGTGTTGCCAGGCAAGTTGAGCTAAAGCTGCCTGCTTGTATTTATACTGGGCAGTATTTGTGCTGAGAGAGGCAGATAATGTTCTGTGTCTACACATAGACTGACACACTCAACTCTGATGCAGCGCGCGTCTGCAGGACGACAGAAGAAGTCTTTGCTACACAGAGATATGAGCCCAATGTGCGGCTCACATGTTTTTATGTGAGACATTACGTGTTTGTGGTGTGTGTGTGTGTTTGTGTGTGTGTGTGTGTGTGTGTGTCCTGCAGGAAGACGGTCACTAGGGAGTCAGGTTAGGAATAAAAGTGCTGCTGTCGAAGCTGTTTACTTAATAAATGATGTCCCATGATGAGGAAGGCAATGAAAGGAGAAGACAATGAAATCATCTTGCTTGGTTGGCTTCAGTATTGAGGTCGGCTCTGTTTTGAGCAAGCCCCCCACCCCACACACACACACACACACACACACACACACACACACCCCACAGCAGAGGGGCGAGGAGGACTGAACACACACACACACACTCAGTAACAATGCAGAGCAGTGCCATTGGCTAACAGAGCACGCACTTGTGGCCAATGGCAGCCTGCGGGATGATACTGTAGTTGTACCACAGAGAGCCTGATTTCCTCTTCACACTGTTTGTATTTGAACTCGTGTAAAGCGGGAGTCATGCAGCTTTTGTTATTAGGGACCGGCCGATACCGATGTTTGAAATAACGGCCCATTGCCGATGTTTTTGGTGTTTTTTTTATCCCCCTTTTCATGCCGGGAAACAAAGAAATCTCCATAATAGATATTAACTGACCTGTTTTAAAGTCATTCATCATTACACATTTAACTGAGCAACAGAAATGTATCCAACAAATTTTAAATGTTACATTCTTTCACTGGAAAAATCAGATTTATTTTTCATTCTTAGCTGCTATACAACGACCTTCTCAATGAGAAGATGTTTCACTTAAATGTAAAAGTAACATTATGATTAGAAACAGAAATCTTTGTCTGAGTCCTGCCAGCGGCGTCTCCTCCCAACAAATAACTAACACAACATTTAGCCGGAGCAAAACCATCGGCCCCCGCCACGCGCCCATCGGAATGTCAGTCAACAAGGCGAATATAATCAATAAATCGGTGCATCCCATTTCTTATTCTTCTAGAATGGTGCATGTGAGGAGCTGCAGCCTCGTCTCGGCTTCAAAGATAATCAACGTGGTCTCCACGTGGTAAAAATAACCAAGCCAGCCGTCCTGTCCGCTCAGTGAAATGTGACGGACATCTGATCCCGACGTCGTCCTTTAATGTGCTGCTCATCAAGTGCCGGCTCGTTATTGATAACCTGCTGAGGAAGAGCTGCTCGCATGTTTAAACTGCACATCCGGGCTGATGTCGTGTGAGTTTCTACTCAGGCTTTGGTTACACAATGTGAGGAGGGGGGGGGGGGGCGATGACTTCACAGTCTCCTGGCACAGCGAGTCCGCTCCTGAGGTGCTTTCTGGGAAGTTCTAAGTGTTTGAAACACGAGAGCTGCTGAGGAGGGCCAGCACAAGCTTGTTGAGAAAATATCCCGTAATGAGGAACATAACCAGAATCAGTTTCTTTAGTAACCTCAGAGTGTCGGAGAGTTCGCGGAATCCTTTACAGGATAGAAATAGAGGTGCAGAGTTTACTTTCGCCTGAATTCAGATGTGCTTGTCCGTGTGAAGCTTTGAAGTTCACATGAAAGTGATGATCTGCAACGACTAGTCGATCGACTAAGAGGAAGAAGTTGCTTAATTTTAATGCAGAAATTGTCTTAAAAATGCTGTTTTCAGCCTCTCAAATCTGTTTTATATCCTATTAAAGTGACAAAAACAAGACTTTTAAAGACTTTCAGGAGCTGGGATGGACATTGTTTTACTATTTTCTGATATTTTATAAACCAAACCATTAATCCATTAATCTAGAAAATAATGAATGAAATGAACCCCGACAAATATGATTTTTATCAGATGAAATACGTTCCAGCCGCTGTGATCCGTGCGCTTCCCCAGCAACTGTAATTTCCATTTGGCGTCATGAAAGAGACATGCAGGGTGTTTTCCATCTGACCTCAGTGTCTGCATGTTTGATAAACCCACCTGCTAAACTTCCTGCATACTTATAAACTCCTCCACATTAACACTCCAAACAAAACAATATTCAGCCACACAGACGCACCGGGAGCTGCCAACCTGCAGGTGAGGAGTTGATCTGTTGATCTAATAACATTTCAAGCTGTGTGAGCAGTAATGAGGTCTGGAGATCATATGATATATGATAGTCAACACACAGACACACACACACAGACACACACACAAGCTATAAATCCTATAGTTATTGTTAGTCCCTGAAACCGGAGCAGACTTTGGCAAGAATTCAGGGGAAATACCAGGATCTCAATTCCCATCATCCTGCAGCACAAACCGTGTACATAACATTTCTATAATATGAAAATATATAGTGGAATCATTACAGCTGCTCACTGATGAACTTTCCTCTCATCAATCCATCAGGACACGTTTTTACTTTCACCCAAATAGAAACTCTTCATGGATCACAAGCAGCTTGAATGTGAGTGAGAGAAACGCTTTGAATTAGCGCGGAACATTTCATCGGACTTTAATTGAAATCCCGATATGAACGAGTGCATTATCCATAATGCTGGAGGCGGAGGTTTGTTAAAGATATGTCTTAAAATAGCATTCTGAGGGAAGTGTGGTGCTGCAGAGATGTCCCGGCCCAGACATCATATTCTAGCAGAAAGTCCCACCGTCATCATTCCCGCCAATATCCTGAATTATAGCGCAATTGCAATACCAGTCAAAATAATAGCTATTAAATATTTTTCCAAATCATTCAGCTGGACTTGAACAGCCTCTAACTATCGTCCTGTGTGTCTGTCAGCAGGCTGGAGGGATTATGATTGATATGATATGACTCATTGTAGTCGCAGTACCATGACGGGGGCCACGTAACATGTGGAGGTTATTCACAGGGACTTCACGAGCCCGGGAGTGTGTTCAGCACTGTGATCAAAGGGACAGGCGGGGACAGGTCTGATCTCGGTTTCCTCGGCTGGACATGGACCAGATGAAACAGAAACCATCTGGGGGAAATGCTTCAAGCTGAAGCCGACACGCTGGCTGCGAGAGAGCGTTGAACTGGAGGTTTCAGGGCTGAACGTCGTCGTGGTGCCTCCAGCGTCCCCGCGGCTCGTGCTGCAGGAACGTGCTGCTGAGCGTCGCCGGCTCTGTCCCCGGCTGAGGAATTCATTACAGCACAGCGTGTGTTTTTTTTGTTTTTACGAGAAATCAGCTGTTTGTCAACAACACGACGGAGACGTTTCACACGGGTTAATGTGTGAACGCTACACATCCAGAGGTCAGAGTGTGGAGGGAAGATTATGTGGAGCTTAAGAAGTTGGAGAAAGTAATGAAGAAATTCCTCTCTCCCTGCTGATCCCTTCACTTCTCTGCCTTCTGTAGAATCCCCCCCCTTTTTTTTTTCACCGGGCCCCTGTGCCTGACCTAATGCCGTGTTATGGGAAGGGCCGGGCCGTCCCGCCCCCTGTCCTCCAGGCCTCGGCACATGTGAAGAGTGTTATCTATATAAGGTAAAAAAAATAAAAATAAAAAAGCCTCGGATCACAGAGAGCGAGGGAGCAACTGATCGGCAGATAAAAGAAAAATGAAACATAAACACGAGTCCTGGCGGCCATCTTTGATGTGCACACCCACAGATCCCATGGAGTAAAATCTTCCTCAGCTCCGACACACACACACACACACACACACACACACACACACACACACAATCTCTCTTCTTTATTGATGCTTTTGAAGTGCGGCTCAGTGGGTCCACGCCCAGATAACAACAGTCGTCCCCATGGTGATGTGTTCACTTGTCTTTCCTTTTACCTTGGGATGAGTGTCCCCGCGGTGCTGCTGTGACTCTCCTTTCTCTCTGGCTGGTCGGCTTTAAAAGATTTGAATCATCTGTCATTCATTGTTTTAGTTGTTCGTCTGCAGCTCCACCCGTCTGATAGGCGCAGTGCTCACTATAAAGTTAGCGACTCGCTGCTAAACATTTAGCTGGTAGATATTTTTCTCAAGAGTTGGTGGAGACCAAAACGGAGCTGAAAGCCACTTTGGGAAGTTTTCTCTGTCCATCTGTCAACCTTTGCACTTTCCTCGGACAATATTTCTCACAGCTCCTGTGTTTTAATTCAGATATATTACACACATTTGTATATTATTTTTCATACTTCCTCTTCCTGTGTTTAATTCCTGTCACGTGGAAACTACGTGACTCCTGGAGGAGTCAGTTTTGTACTTTAGATTAGTAGATGTCTGCTCGATGTGTAACTAGGCAAATAACACGATGCCATATGAACTTTGTACGGGGATTATACGTCAGCGTTTAGTCTGCAGGCAGCTTCAGTGCTTCTTGAAATCAATGAATGGCTTCACTTGAATTCCTCTGAATTCCTCTGAAGCAACAATGAGGGCGTTAACGTGACGTACGGAGGAGCCTGTGGACCAGTAAAGAAGTCCACACGCTGACGTAAAGAAGAAGCACAGGAACTTTTACCTCCGGGTGGAACACGAGCCCTGTGGGAGCTCGGCAGCGTGCTCTCCGTGTGAAGTGCAGTGCGGCTGCTCAGGTTCACGGCTGCAGGACGACTCGACGCTCGGGTGACTTCTCGTACCCAGGCAGGCAGGACGCCGGCGGCCATGTTGAAATGCAACACAGTTGTTTGCGGGGAGATTCGCTTCCTCTGTACGACTGACAACATGTTAAACACCAGAGGCCTTCATGGTCTCAGCCCACAGTGACGCTGCTTCCCTTCTCATGTCGCACATTTCACTGTGAAGCTCTGCTGGTACAGGAAGCGTTACATGAGGCTGGCAGGAGGCCATCACAGCTCCTCCAGCAGAGTATTTCATGTCACTTTTTACATTTCTGTGTAAACTCAGCCGTATTCATTAACATACAGACGTCCTTTGTTCGTCTTACTGATGATATCTGTGCTGCTCTGAGAGATGAATCAAATGACTCATCGGCCTAAATATAGTTTTCACTGTGAAGCGCTGCTTTATCGTTTGTATCTGAAACGTGATTAAGCTCGGCCCCAATAGAGCTTAGTCAATGGGCAGAATAATAATCGCCAACTATTTTGATAATTAATTAATCGTTAAAGTCATTTTTGAATGTAAAAATATGAGAAATGTTGTTTTCAGCCTCTCAAATATAAAGATGTGTCTCTGTTTTATTTCATATTAAAGTGACAAAACAAGACATTTAACAACATCAGCTGGACTGTGAGGACTGTAACAATATATTTAATGCTCAGTGTGTGTGTGTGTGTGTGTGTGTGTGTGTGATACATGTGTATTATCAGTGGTGCTGGTATGCTGAAGTGCAGAAGGTCAGGTTGAGGCTCAGCTCTACACACACACACACACACACACACACACACACTGTCTCCTGCAGGAGCTGTTTGTTTAGCTGGGAGCAGATCCTGCTCTTCGTTCAGGGGTATATAGGGAAGTTAAATTCACAGAACTATCTCCGGGGTCGGGGCAGCGATGGCAGATGTTGTGTTGTTGTGTGTTTCGGCCCTGATGTGCTCTTCGGGGCTGGGGGAGCCGTGCAGGGCAGATTTAAGGGCTCGTGTGTTTTTATTACTTGGCTGAAGCTCCCACAGGTGCTTTAGGGGGAAAGAGCCCAACTTGCTTGTTGTTATTATGTCCGTACTCTTCCTGAAAAAAAGAGCCTGTTTTTGTTTTTTTGCTTGTGTTTGTGACCCTGTGTGACATGACAGGAAATATAGTGACGAGTTTCCACTGTGGGCCTGAGAGTATGAGTCAGTGATAACAGCTCAGGGTCATTTATTATCTATCACTCACTCACTGACACACACACACACACACACACACACACACACACTTCACAGCTCAGGGTTATTCTGAATCTCTGAGTCGTTGCTGGAAAATGTAATTGTATAGCGGAGCGTTGATGCTGACTTTGCAGAGCTGTGATCTGCTGTAGAAAGTGAAGTTTGTCCTGTGGTCCGTCTGCAGTCTGCAGAGAAAAGCCATCTGCCGGGATTTGGACGCCATTAGAAACAGCTTGACTGGATGAAGATAACTTTTCCTTTCCCACCTCTGTCTGCAGTGTGCCGGTGGTCTCATGTGAACACACCCAGAACTGAGCGCGAGGAAGGAAAACATCAGGGCTGTAGCGGCAATCTGAGCTTCCAACGGCTATGAAAGCAAGATAATCGAGATAAAACGATTATTATGTCGCACTTCCGTTCGCAATGATGCTCTTGATGTGCCTTGTGTAATAAATCCAGCGCACCCACTTTCGGCCTCCATAAAAACCCAAACTCAGCTTCGTTCAGCTAAAAGTCTTTACTGAATATATTCAGTAGTTTTCACTTACATAGTTGATCGTATTTATTTTGATCTAAGTTATTATTTATATATTATTTATTCAAATGTATTTATTTTATTTATTACTTAATTTACTGCTTTGGTCAACATTTGGTGGAGTTTTGAACTTATTGTGAAAACAATATTGCCAAACAAGCTGTCGTTTTATGGCCTAAACACAGACACAAAGTCCAGTAAACATTTGATTGACATGTTGTATTCAGTCAGGACCTACTTGTTGTCTTTATCGTTGACATTAAAATGGCACTGTGTGTAACTGTCTGGCTGCACAGCATATTAATTCAACACCTCATGTTTGGTTATTAGACGCAGATATAAAGCTTTGTAATATGCTGTGTAGGTAACAGTTTAACAGTTTTACACGGGTTTCTGGCAATGATATGATTAGTGTTTTATTGATTTGCGCGGTTTTAAGACGCTGCAGAGCAGGACGTTTGGGTTTCTCCACATGTTCAGCGGTGTGCACTGGGTTCATAGTAAAGCAAGCCAGCTTGAAACATTAAAAGCTCATAAACCAGCTCATGAACGTTAGCTTAATTAGCTACCCAGCTCCGATAAACCGATGAAATCTGCCAGCGACGGCAAAATCCGCAGACGCCTGCACCTTCTGTCTGACACTGTTTAAAATGTTGTTATCACTTTAATCTCCATGTGTGAGGGTGGAAAGCTTGTCACGTGCAGAGTTCTTCCTCTTCTTCGTCTTCTGAGCAGCAGTGCTCGCTCTTTCACGTCCTCCTGTGTCGGGCGCAGAGAGAAGATTGGCCCACTTTCCCCGTGGGCTCGGACTTGCGTAAAACTGTCACCGCATACCAAACCGAGTGTGTCGTGGATGGCAACTCATCGGCAGCAGACACTATTTTTACATCATGACATAACGACCCATCATTACCAAAATTCTGCGGCTGCAGTTTAGTGCTGCGTACAGTGGGACAGTACAGTAGGGCAAAGAGGAGAAGACAGGAACAGCGTAAGGGAATGAAAACTGGCTGATTTCAGAGAAAAGACTAAAAGAATAGCAAAGCTGCTCTTTAGCTACAGCTTTATAGAATATTTGCTCTTTCAGCTGCAGCTTCAGCGTCTTTCCCTCGGAGCTTAATAACCAGCGGCCGCCATGATCTCCAAGTTTATTGGCAACCAGAGTCCTCCGGGCCGGCCATTCATGAAGCACTTACATGAGACTCCAGGGGCCTCAGGGGCCGCAGGCCTTCTTTCTTTCTCCAGCCTTTACCCAGGAGCGCTTCTTTATTCCTCTCAGCGACCTCTCAACTCCCTCAGGACAGAGCCGCGTTCACAGCGAGGCCGCCGACACGCGAGCTGTGCCCGAGTCTGGCGTCTGTGAAGGGGCGTTGATGGGAACACGCATGCAGAAATAAGAGAGAGGTGAAGATGTTGCTGGTGGGACATGGCGGATGATGAGATGTCCTCTGAGGAGCAATAAAGCACAAATGTTCCCAATGTAATGAAAAACAACTTTCCTGCTTCCCAGCCTGTGTATTCTCCAGAGATCCGTCTGAGCTATAAAAAACACTGTTAAACTATAACGAGATGGTTTTTTTTTCTGATTTCCTGCCGCAATCAACTAATAAAGCGTTTGTTTTCCTTCTCTTTCATGTCCCCCTGACTTCCTGCTGGTGATCAATAGGTAAGTACCAATTAGATTTATATTTGCAGTACATCTGGAGCCAATCTATGTCTGTCCATTTTTTAAAATAACTGTATTTTTTTTTTGTACATTTGGTGAGTTTTCCCAGCGTACACAGACTCGTGGTCCGCTGCGGGGAGAGACTCGACTTTTCTTTCCACAGCTGAGCTATGATGAACTGTGGGAGTGTAATATATATCGGTATCAGCTAAATGAGTTGAAAATAGCGGACTTCTTGATTGGTCGGTCTCCCGCCCGCCGGACACAAAACGCATCACTTGAAACTTGAAAAGATGGATTTTCGTGGGATATGTGATCCCGTGATCTTTTTTGTGTGATATGGCGACAATCCAGCTGCCGTGCAACGTTAATATCGTGCAGCCCTGCTTCCAACTGAATGTCATTTTCTTTTGGTGGTATTTCTTTTCATGGACAGTTTGGGTGTGGTGCTGGTACGCTTGATCCTCTCCATTGTTCCCAGTGAAAGGGCTGCTGGGTCTGCTCCCTGCCAGCTCTGGGTTTGTGTTGAACCAGCCAGGCCGTCAGTTTATCCTCAGAGATGTGTGAGGGAGGGCTGAGGCTCGGCTCAGACCGATGCCACTCCCTCCGGATGACTTTCCCACAGACACACAGGTCAGCAGCTTGTCAATCTGACCTCACTCTCACCATATTTGTCAGTGAAAGAGACGTTTCCACTGCAGCCGTCCGGTAAATTCTGGCCTCGTTGCCTCTCTCCCCAAAAACCGCACCTTCCCCCGTGTCTGCTTTCTGGGTTTCCTTTTCCCCTCGTTGTGTTTCTCTCCCTCCACGGTCTGTCTGTTCTGCTTATTGTGCTCCATGTGAGCGCGGAGAGAGTGCCAGTGAACTGCAGAAACCAGAGTGTGTGTTTACACAGCAAACTGTGGAGAAAACCTCGTGTGACTAAGCTGCTCAGACACTTATATAACCGTCTGCATGTCCTGCTGCACCTGGAGCCAGGTTAAAAAGCCTTCGTCCTCACTGTGCACAAACACCTGCACACACACACACACACACACACACACACACACACGTATGTGTCCATCACCTCTGTGGCTGTTTCTGACCCGAGTGCCGAACAGACTTACCCTCTGACCCCACATTGCATGTCACTCTGAATAACAGGCTGTGCTTGGTGTTGGTGTGTGTGTGTGTGTGTGTGTGTGTGTGTGTGTGTGTGTGTGTGTGTG
>CALSBV010011200.1:9576332-9601337 GCA_943590825.1 Bovichtus diacanthus | reverse complement strand
AATAATATTTTACAATTTAAATACAATAACATAAGTGATTCATTAAATAACAATAAAATATAATAATATTTTACAATTTAAATACAATAACATAAGTGATTAATAACATAAGAATAAAATAGATTAAAAGTTTACAAACATTTTAATAATGTAAATACTGTCTATGAACCATTCATAATCAAAAGCCTGGCTGAATATGTGGATTTTATCTTTAAAGATTTCTGCCCTTCCAGCAGAGCAATATGTGCTCTTATGTGCAGGTGCAAAACCATGAAGTTCTTTAAAAGCAGGGAAAATAATTTAGTCCGCCTGCTCGATATAAGAGCGTGCGTTGGTTTCTCTTGTGCTTTATCAGACGTCAACATAAATATAAGAGACATCAAGCAGTGAGGCATATTTTCAGAGTAAGTTTATTCTTTGTTTAAAGATATTTTTGGTCCATTTCTTTTATTAGCCAGACGACAGTAGAGAGATGACAGGAAGTGAGAAGAGAGAGAGATGGAGACATGCAGCGAAGGTTCCCAGCCGGACTTCTTCTGGGAATAATGTAGACACTGAAATACCGAAATATAAGTTTAAAGAACACAGTATGAAGATCATCATCTCGATAGATCCTGGAGAGAAAGTTCTCATCTACAGGGTTGTTGTGGATCCTTTAAAAGTCTCTCATGAATCTAAAAATACTATAAAATACTTTACTTTAGTTGGTATTAAAATGTCTTAAATCCATTTTTTCAAAAGTCTTAAAAATGCTCAGACATGGGAGGCAAAGTTTTATGAATCGTTCTTTTTTTTGACGTAGAATCCCAAAATAATAACTCTATATTTCTTAAGTAATGTTCCAAATGCATTATCACATTATTGTCATATCTCATATCTGAAAAGCAGAAAAATTGGCATTACATTTCATCAAAAAGGCTTAAATCTACCTTGCTTGAAGTCAGTTGTGTCAAACTCAATGTCACTAAGGGCCACACTTAAAAATAAGGATCACATCAAGGGCCAGACATAAATGCTTTTATTTAATCGAAAGAAAATAAATAAAATATCTTTGATTATGTCCCATATAGCCTTCTCACATACAATTTGGTCAATACAAAGCCCTAAAAAAGTAAACTGAAAAAGTTGCTTAGCCTACATAGCATCAAGCTAAATTGTACATTATGATTACTTTTTTACAAGTAGACTTACAGCCAACTCACAACAACCTGTCCCACAGGCCTGGAATATATATATATATATATATATATATATATATATAATAAAAATAGAAAATCTTTGATCATGAAGTTTACTTGTCGCGTACAGCCGAGCCTTCTGGCAATCTTCTGCACATAAAACCCTAAAAACCCTATTTATTTATTTATTATTTAGATTGGTGTATTTTTATTGTTGCTATTGCTATTGTTTTTTTGTTTTTTTTGCCCTTTATTTAATTCTCACTTCATTTTAGTGTCCACTTATTTTATTGCATTCTTTTTAACTTTCTGCTGTGACCGTGTAAATTTCCCCGCTGTGGGACTAATAAAGGATTTCTGATTTCTGAATATCCAGCCACCAGACACCTTAAATCTTTTCTGTGATGCAAGTTTATCAATTCCTCTTCAGCTTCAACAAAGCGGGCCAAAATGTATTGAGAAACTAAATTGATATGCGGGCCCGATCATAATTTGCGGAGGGCCTGATTTGGCCCGCTTGCCTTGAGTTTGACACCTGTGCTTCAAGCTGTAGGAAACCTGATAAAAATATTTTAAAAGAAACTGCAGACTGGGTGAAAAGGTTGGTTATTGAGTATTCAAACTGACCCTTGGATACTAATGTAGTGACGTTGAAAGTCAAGGAGGCCCAGAAGCTTAATAAATCAAGGTTTTAGCTCCGTTTTAATCTGTCGTTGCATCTGATTTTCTTAATTGTATTTCCTGATGTTTATGCTCCTTTTGTTCCCCTCCAGACTCTGATGACTCTCCTGGTTCCAGAGAGCGGACGGTGATAGTTCACTCCAGTCCCAACATCACTCCCTCCAACGACGAGCTGGCCATTCATCTCAGCACCAGAGACTCGGGCTGCCAGACAGAAGACTTTCTGATCTCCGGAGCGCCATCTCGGAGGAGGATCAGGGCGCAGAGAGGCCAGGGAGTCTCCCTCTCGCTCTCCCACTCTGCAGGAAACATCCTGTGCCTGCCGGACAGCGCCATGTTCTCCGCCTCTGTGGGCGCACGCCTGCGTTCCCGCAGTCTACCCAGAGACGGGAGCCGGATGACCGACAACGGGCAGAACGACAGCGACGACGAGGAGGAGCTTTCCCCCTTCGACGCTGAGGACTTCCTGCCTGGACCTGGGGAGCTGATCCTGAAAGATGAAGAAGAGAGCATGGACGACCAGGCCATGTCCGCGCACCAGAGTCCGGAGCACAGCTGGATGCAGAGTTGCAGGTCGCAGCTGCCCAGGAAGATGCACATGGGCAGCTGTGAGATCTCCTCCAGCTCAGACACCTTCAGCAGCCCCGTGCACTCCGTCTCCGCTGCAGGCGTGCTGGGAGGCCAGCTGGACCACAAGGACGACCACCAGTCCTCGAGTGGGAACTGGAGCGGGAGCAGCTCCACCTGCCCGTCACAGACGTCTGAAACAATCCCCCCCGCAGCCTCCCCCCCGCTGACAGGCTCCTCGCACTGCGACTCCGAGCTCTCGCTCAACGCCGCCTCTCACACCAACGACGACCACGCCGGCTTCATGCTGGACCACTACCAGGGTCTCAGGACGCAGCGCGCAGGCTCCTTCTCCTCCACAGCTATGGACATATTAGAGGAAGCGGGGGTCAGCTCTCCCATCGAGGGGGAGTGGAGTTACCAACACACGGACCGCGAGCCCAGCAGGGAGGCTGAGAGCAGCCTGGGCTGCCCCAGCTTCACCAGCATGGCCACCTGTGAGAGCAGCTTCTCCGACAAGCCGCCGTCGGAGAAAGCTGACACGGTCTCACATTACTCCGTAGACACTGAAGGCTACTACACCTCAATGCACTTTGACTGCGGTATCAAAGGGAGCAGAAGCTTCACTTATAACTATGCACCCCCCGGCTCTGACTATGGCATGTCTGACTTCAGTGGTCACATGACTCTGGGGAGGCGCTGCCTCTCCTTAAGAAAACCAAAGGCGAGGCCGTGTCCGCCTAAGAGGAGTTCATCCTTAAGAAAAATATGCAGTGAGGGACACATCCCTGACAACAAAGAACCAAAGATTACGTGTCCGCTTTCTTCCAAGGAGAGGAGGCTGCAGCTGGTGTTGTCTGCAGGTCATGTAGAAAACTCTCCTCTGGCGGTGTGGGGGGTGGAGGGCTCCGCTGATCTGCCTGACTTAGGCGTGTTCAGCTCCACAGATGCACATTCATTTAAAGACGAGGGGGTTGTACAGTCGGACTATGCGGATCTGTGGCTCCTGAACGATTTAAAATCCAGCGATCCGTACCGCTCTTTGTCGAACTCCAGCACAGCGACAGGTACGACTGTTATCGAGTGCATCAAGTCGCAGGAGAGCTCCGAGTCCCAGACGTCCCTGTCCGGCTCCAGAGCCACCACCCCCTCCCTGCCGTCAGTGGAGGGAGACTTCAAGCTAACGTCTCCAGAGAAGCTGGCGGGCCTGGCCAGCCCGTCCAGCGGCTACTCCAGTCAGTCAGAAACCCCCACCTCCTCATTCCCCTCCGCCTTCTTTCCTGGGCCGCTGTCGCCATCCAGCGGCAAGAGGAAGCCCAAAGTCCCGGAGAGGAAGTCGTCTCTGTCGTCGCAGTCGCTGCAGTCGCTCTCCTGCAGGGACGGAGCCCCCTCCAGGAGAGACCTGGAGCTGCCAATAATCCCCCCATCCCACCTCGACCTAAGTGCCCTTCATAGTGTCGGCAACAAGGCTCCAGCTGACAGGACCCAGATACAGATCCTTCACCAAAACAAACCAAAAGCTCCGGCGTCCGCGGCTAACTCCGAGGAGTTTACCGTTCGTCCCATGTGCATCACACCCACAGTGCTGCACTCAGTACAGCTCCGCTCCTTCAGCAAGGAGCGTGAAAGAGGCCACGAGGACAAAACCACGTCCACACTCAAATTTCCCACTGGGAATTTAACGAGCACACGTTCCTGCAGTAAATCTGAGGAGCTGTGCAGCTCACAGCACACACTGCTGAAGGGCTTGTGTGAGTCGGTGTTTTCCTCAAATGAAGGGCCTGCAGACGGAGAAGCAGCATGTGGGAGTGAGGCGAGGTACCGGCAGGACAGAGAGGCTCCTTCAGAGAGTGTGGCGGCGTTCAGACTACAGTCAGCGCCGGCGTCAGACGTCAGGCATGAAGGAGAGACGTGCAGAGTAGAAACTTCTGTCTGCTCTGGAGACTGCAGCTCACAGTCAGAGCTTATACAGCAAAGAGCTGAGCCGTGTGAAGAAGAACAAGAACAAGAACAAGAACAAGAAGAAGAAGAAGAAGTACCTGGTCCTCCTTTCTCTGCTCTGCACAGTTCACCCCAGAGATCTAACAGTCTTGATAAAGTGCCTGCTACTGACGGCCAATCAGAGGCGCCGCAAGGGAGTTCAATCAGCGAGGAAGAGAGCAGAGAAGAAGAACACGAGTCCTCCGGTGCTTCTCTGGAAGGCAAGGAGGAGTCTCCAGCAGAGGCCGAGGATTACTTCAGTAAAGGTAGATTGTCTTTTACAACAGTGTAACAGGTCAAAAACATATTCTGAAGAAAAACTTTAGCACTTTAAGCACTTTAAAGGGATTTAGGAGTAAAACATTTTTAATGTTCTCTGAGATTAAATTGGTAAATTTACGAGAAAAAAACGTGTATGTTCTCGGAGATTATAAAGTAATTTATACGTACGAGAAAAAAACTTAAATATTCTCGGAGATTATTAAATCATACATTTGCTAGAAATTCTCTAAAATTAAAGTTGTAAATTTATGAGAAAAGAATCTGAATTCCTGAGATTCAAGATGTACATTTTCAAGAGAAAACTAAAAAATATTCTCTGAGATTAAATTGGTAAATTTATGAGTAAATATTCACTAATTTAAGAGAAAAACATCTGGATATTATCTGGGATTATAAAGTTCTAAATTTGATAGAACATTACGGTCACAAATTAACGAGGAAAACATTTTTTTCAATTTCTTTTCTTTTAAATTTGTGACTTTAATCCCAGATAATGTCAGAGTTTTTTCTCTGAATATTATATAATATAATATTATTATGGGAAATTTTTTCCCTTAAGGCTCTGACTGTCTTTGCATACACACTTTATTATAACCTTATTACAGGAGCTGACGTTCAACTTCCAACATTTTTTAAAACTCACACTCTTGTCAAAATGTATGCACTGACACAGACGAAATGAGGAAAAGTGTAAAAGCTCAAAATGTTCTTAGTTATTCTTAAGGGTTAAGAGGTAACCTGCAGGAAACAGTGTGAACCCCTGGTGTAGAATAGTGTATGCAGTGCATTAAAGTCTTAGTTTCTGTTGACAGACTCTCCGCCCAGTGATACTGCAGAGTCTCCTCTGAGCGACGAGTCAAAGCCGGAGGACGACAGCGTGTTTCAGTCCCCCAGCAAGACTCGCACCACCGAGGATCTGTTCGCTATGATACACAGGTGAGCCGTCTGCACAGCAGCCTGCGTCTGCACAGCGGCCTGCGTCTGCACAGCAGCCCGCGTCTGCACAGCAGCCCGCGTCTGCGCTCTAACTACACATTACACATGGACCACAAGATATCCCCTCTGTGGTCAAATAGAGGTTAACTTATAAATATCTTAGTATTTTGATTGGTGGCTCCCTCACATATTTTTATGTAAAAAGGCGATATGTTGCCGCCACGTTTTTTGAACCTGTGTCTGACGACAGTGATCTCTGCTCAGTTTGAATAAATCAATGCAAAGTGACACAGTGCTTGAATACAGCCCATAATAATTGCATGGTGGTCCACAGCAACGAAAACGTTTTCCTGAACCGTCAGAAACGTGCAAGTTAATACACGTTCAAATTCACCGTGACTCTAAAATACAAAACCATTTTTTGAAAGTGAGTGGCCTATATATTTATCTAAGATTCGTGTGTATACTACGTGTAAATGTCTGTCCTGTAACTCCAGACTCATACATGGAAACATACTAAATATAAATATACTCCAAAAACATATCCTCGAGAGGACAGGCTCCAGCAAAGAGGAAATAAAAATGTGCGTGCCCTATCTGGTGGGGGTGTGCAAGGAACTGTTATTAATCACAACAAGACTGTGATGATTTACAGTATTTTATAAAACATGCAAAGATTTCTTTATTTCATATCCTCCCGAGGACATTTGTAACAACCATCCACAAGCGTTCATCAGCAGATAGCAGCAGCTCCTTGTTTCTGTCAGAGAACAGAAATGTGTGAACTTAAATAATAATAAAATAATAATAATGTTCGTGTGGTGGCCCCTGGTGTTGGCTCAGTGAAAGACTTTAAATAATTGGTCTATTGGAATATGTTGCAGAAAGACTTGAAAATCAATTAATTAATCTTGTTAAATGCTTTTGAATCCAAAATGACAGAAATAGAATTAATTATAATGTCAATGCTTTTCCGGGCCTGGTCTCCCTTTTAAAAAGAGATTCTTACTTAAATTTCTTCATTTCCAGGTCCAAAAGGAAAGTGTTGGGCAGGAAGGACTCCACCGAGCTGAACGTGAAGAGCCGGCTCGCTGCTTCTTCGGGGAACACGCCCCCCAGCAGCACCGTGAGCGCCCCGGTCTCAGTGGTGTCCCCCCCGCCCTCCGCGGTGACCCCACCGGGCCTGCACCGAGTCTCAGGGGCCATCCTCAGGAACGCCAAGAAGTCCAGCACCTCCAACGAGGAGTTCAAACTGCTGCTGCTGAAGAAGGGCAGCCGCTCAGAGTCCAGTTACCGCATGTCAGCGACGGAGATCCTCAGGAGCCCCGTCACTCCTAAGTCTCCCGGAGATTCCCTGCTGGAGTCCCCCAGGCAGCCCGACGAGGCCGCCTCTCCCCTGCAGCAGCTGGAGCAGCTCTGCAGCCCCTACCCCAGAGCCAACGCTGACGGCTTCTCCCCCAAAGCCTTCTCCCCATCTGCAGCTTCCAGGCAGGGCCGCTCCAGGATCCCGCCGCCCGCCAACAGCAGCCGATACGGCATGCGCAGCAGACTGTACCCCGTGCCCATGCAGGCCATCTCCGAGGGCGAGACGGAGAACTCAGACGGAAGTCCTCACGACGAGCGCTCATCACCGCGCTCCACGTAGAAAAGTGTGTCAAAACAGTAAAAACCAACGGACCAGAATGAGTTTTAATATAATATATTGAGGAGGTTAATAGTAATACAGAACATGAGGGATGAAGCATTTTCTCCTTTTAAAAATGATCAGAAATGTTCTAATTGTGGCTGAGTTTTATAGATGTTTCCTTTGGGTTATTCTGTTGATTTTTTTACCTGTTTTCAAAAATATTTTATACTCAAAGTATGTCTAAAAAATATCCTTATGATATGAACACTTTTAGCATTAGAAACCAGATTATTTAGCTTCTGCATTCTGTAGAAAAATATGAATGATGACTATAAAAAACAGATTATATGGTTCGAAAAAAATCTATTATTTGGTTAGTTTATGGCACATTAGCAAAGCCTTCCTTCAGCCCTACTACCCTTTAGTAATCTCACAGTTTGTAAAGATATATTAGATGTATTCTGTGAATACCTATGCAATTAAACACCATTTTTACATTTCTTCAAGCCAGTTATACAAATACTTTTGATACTCGGACCGAACTCATCTGGACTAACACTGTGTGACAAACAGCAGTGGGAAAAAAAATGTGAAGCCTCAAAGCATCGGTTGATGTGTTTGTATATTTTACTCAGCGTATTGTAAATTATATTAAAGATAGCTCACTATTACAATATTTTAAAAGACTCTCATGCAATAAGTAATTGGAGGCGACACAAGAAACGTCAAAGCCGAGAACTAACGTGACAATCTTAGGAGCCGAGCAGGCGTTAACGTGGGAGAGGAAGACGAGATCGAAAGGTCAGGCGGTGAAGCAGGAGAGCCGTAAAAAAGAAAAAAGCAGGTTGTGTGTGTTTTTAAAAACGTGATAAAGGTGTTTTCTGGTTTGCTGACTCGTGTGTTTATGAATTGTTGGAAGAGGCACGTGGGAAGTGTTCAGGAGGATGTAAAATGCTTATTTTACTCTCAGTAAGTGGCAGCTTGGGCCTCAACATGTGGAGTGTTTCGTGGGGTTTCTGGGGTTTGATGGAGGATGTAGGTTAAATATGGCGCCGGGTTCTGGACTTGTGGCATTTGCTGCTATTTTGTACCAAATGCTCGTCTATTTTACTCCCCATCAGAATACAACCTGCCATTGGTGTCGCATTAATCTAAATATATTTATTTTTATAACTGACACGGGAAATCTCCGTACGCTCCCTAATGTTCACCTTTTAGATCATCGGAAATCTTTAGATGCAATGAACTGCTGGTGTTATTAATAACGTATTTTATTCAGATTTGTTTATAAGAGACACATTTTTAAATCTTATATCAGACACTGGTTGCAGAGACAAATAGGAAAGCAACTCGTTAACGTCATCAAAAGATGGCACGAGAGGTCATAAGCTACAAGTTCTTTGTCCCACATATTCACAATAATATTATAAGTATACGGTGTTTATTGCACTCATGGTACTCAACCATTATGCAAAAAATGACAAGTCTATGTGGCCATATTTCCCTCTGGAAGCCTGTTGTTCCCTGTAGGTACACTGTAAATATCACCTTCATTTTGGCCTTAATGACGCTCCGAACTAATGTCACATAACACGCAATGCGTTATGTCTGAGAACCTTCATTCCAACCTTTGATTATTTGATCTTTTTGTTTTGTTTTATTGCACTGATAGTGATGTTTGTGAAGTTCCTTGTGTCTCTTGCTGTGCCCGGAGATATTTATAGACCTTTTCCTTGAATAATATCCACAGTACGCTTCAGGAGCGAGCAGAAGCTTCTGCGAAGGCTCGGACGCGAGCTCGTGTTCGTGTCATCGAAGTGTTTCTCTCTTCTCGTTTACTTGACTTAAACAAAACCAATTCTGAAGAAGAACGCCGGCGTAACTTAAGGTACTACGTGCATTTCATCCTCCTCTGTATCAGCTTCGTATTTTCTTTTTGTACAAACTTGTAAATACAAGAACTTTTGGAATTGTCACAAAGGTTGTTGAATTGTTTCTTATGTAAAAAAAAAAAAAAAAATGTTTTCAAAAGTTTACATCGATTTCAAACCTTTGTATATTTTTGAGCTGTGGAACACTTTGTCTTGTATTTATTTTTTAGTAAGCATTGTGGAAATCCCATAGTAAATCCTATCAAAGCCAAGTGCTTAGCAAATGTGTATAAGAAGACAAATAAATGTGACTGCCTTGAAAATGAACCTCAGCGGTTAATTGTTCTTATTCTGAAAGGTGTTATACGGAACTTTTTACTTTTACTCATATTTTCAGCTACATAACGAGTACGTGAGGATAATATGTCAAGATGTACTGTAACAGAAGAGAAGGACTACTGGGAACATATACGAGGTATTTGTACTTTATTTTAGTATATCATTTCATGATCCAAAAAGGTCGTTCATAAAGAGTTCTCTGGTCAGTTTTGAGATTTTGAGCTATTTATCTTCCAGAACTCGTCTTCTGTCAGACGAGTGTAAAGAAAACATCAGATCCACATCAGGAGTTTATTTAATAACTTTTGTCTGTTTGTGTCTGTAGATTTCTCCTAAATTCACCAAAAGTTACATTACATAATGCCTCATTTACACATTTAAACATCACATCTCAGAAAACTTGTAATATAAAAAGTAATTGTGTTAATGTGAGTAATGAACTGGGGAAGTTTCATGCTGATATCTATTAGTTACATTAATAATAAGTACATTTTGTTGCCGACTGTATTTTCTACATCACTCAACTGTCTGAGAGTAAGGAAATTCATTTTTTACTGTTTTTCATAACATACCATTCTATGGCATTTTATGACTTTTTATAACATTTTATGACATTTATGACATTTTATGACATTTTTACAACATACTATACTATGACCTTTTATGACATACTATACTATGACCTTTTATGACATACTATACTATGGTAGAGTCCCTAAATTGCTCCCGATGGTGTGAGTGTGAGTGTGTGAGTGTGTGTGAATGATGAGCAGGTGGCACCTCGTAGCCTCTGACTCTGTGTGAATGTGTGTGAATGTGTGTGAATGCTGACATGTGTTGTAAAGCACTTTGAGTGGTCGCAATGATTAAAAAAGTGCTTTATAAATGTAGTCCATTTATCATTTTACCATTTATGACATTATTATATTTTTTACAACATACTATTCTATGACATTATATGACTTTTTATAACATTTGATGATATTTCTATAAAAAATGTTGACGTTTGATGACTTTTTATGATATTTAATGACTTTTTGTGACATTTTTGTAACATACTATTCTATGACTTTTATGACATTTTTATTTTTTTTTTTTTACATTTTATGACTTTTTATGACATTTTTATAACATACTATACTATGACTTTTTCTAACATACTATACTATGACTTTTTATAACATACTATACTATGGTAGATTCCCTAAATGGCGGAAATGACTCCCGATGGCGTGAGTGTGGGTGTTTGAGTGTGTGAGTGTGTGGGTGTGTGAGTGTGTGAGTGTGTAAATGCTGACATGTGTTGTAAAGCACTTTGAGTGGTCGCAAGGACAGTGCTTTATAAATGTAGTCCATTGACCATTTATGACATAATGACTTTTTATGACATTTTTATAACATACTATACTATGAATTTTTATAACATACTATACTATGGTAGAGCCTCTCAATTGCTCCCGACGGCGTGAGTGTGTGAGTGTGAGTGTGTGAGTGTGTGGGTGTTTGAGTGTGTGAGTGTGTGAATGCTGACATGTGTTGTAAAGCACTTTGAGTGGTCGCAAGGATTGGAACAGTGCTTTACAAATGTAGTCCATTTATCATTTATGACATAATGACTTTTTATGACATTTTTCTAACATACTATAGTATGACTTTTGACATTTTTATGAATATACTTTTATTCCACTTAATTTATTTGGAGTTGCTAAATACTTCACACACTGAGATTTTACTTCTTTTTTTTTTTTTTAAACATATCACTAAAATAGGATTCATTGTTAGTGATTAAACTACCAACTGTATGTGAAATCATTACATCTGCTTTACTTCTTTAACCTGTGTTGCACAGGAACTATTGAGAACCACAGGCTGTGTCTGCTCCTGATGAATTAAACACAGATTTCATTTAGCTTTTCATCTTGACACAATCCCACATGTTACAAGACGTCTCCAGAGCCGGTGTTCAGAAAGGAGTGCAGTGTCAGCGTTGTCTTAAAGATGGCGCCACATCTCACAACAAGACAAGACTACAGGGGGCTTTAGATTCACAGGAAGGCAGAATTTAAAAAAAGACAATATAAATCAAGTGCATTAACAAAAAAGAAAAGTGCTGAATTATAACTTGAAAAGCACCAGGACATTTTCTCATAGATTCATAACCAAACCACATTTTTCTTTTGCATTGTAAACCAAATTGAGAGTATTTCTATAATTTTGTTTTAGACTGTCAGTGACTTATACTTTGTGTTTTGTTGTTTTTTAACCAGGCTGTGAGTAATATTCTGAATCACAAAGCACAGCAGCCACTCATTTAAAATGAACACTACAGGGTGTTCCTCCGCTGAATCCACTGGAGAATGCTGGGTAATCTAATGCAAATTGGTTGTAAATTAAAATTAGGCCTCTTTGTCTCCTGGCCAGAGAAATTAAACCATCTGAACTGGTTCCTCAGCTCAGCTGTCGTCATTAACATGTCACTCCTGCACGTGTTGTGTCACCTTCATGGTCTCTTTGTTGCTCTGGCTAATGTCAAACGGACAAAAAACACCTTGTTCTCCGTCCAGATTGTAGGTGAAGAAAAACAAAGAGGAACAAAGCCCTGGGCTGCCGGAGCCTCCACGGAGGGGACCAGTGACGTGAAGCATGACCCCGATTAACACTGGAGACAGAATGAAAATCAAGTATTCTCGTTCTCAAGAGAAAGACGTGGTCTGTATCACAACGGTGTGTGTGTGCCAAGATGGAGAATACATTTTCAGGTCAGCTGTACGACTCTATGGCTCCTAAGCACGAGGACGATTCCCACAAGCCTTGATGGTGGAGGGTGCAGAGACGTCATTATCAGTGTCTTGACTGATAATGACGTGCAGTAGATATCGTAAAGGCCAACTTCCTGCAGATTTAAGGCCCTTTATGAATATTTTCAGATGGAATCAGAATCAGAAAACCTTTATTCGTCGCACAGCGGGGACATTTACAGCTCCACAACAGCAAAGGGACAGTGCAGATAAAAGGGCAATAAGATGAGTACAAATTAGAATAAAAAACAACAACCGTGGTAAGTAAGTAGCAGGTTAACTTTTAAGCTTTTCATGCAATTTCTTTCTCTGAATTGTTTCCAATCATACATACTTAGAAGGTTTCTTTTTAGACAAATTGAGTGTTTTAAGCTCTTTGCTTGTTTTAACTGTTTCGCAGAGACTGTGACTCCGTGCGTCATCCTGTGAAGTGTGTGTCTTAAATAATAATACAACTTTAAAAATAACAATTTCATTCATTTTACTTTAGAGAAATGAATGAATTGCTGAGATATAGGCCATCTATATCTATATATATATAGATATAGATACATATATATATAGATGTATATGTTTTTTGTGTAACTGCCTTGCACCCCTTAAAATCAACGACACCCCGTGAAGCTTTGGCGACCCCTAGTGGGGGTCGGGACCCTCAGGTTGGGAACCAGTGTCTTAGTAAACAGCCTTGATGTGTAAACTTCCCTCTGATTGTAAACAATCCATCTATATTATCTTTCAGTCAGTTGTACATGCCCATAATAACACCTCTGTAATTATGATTACCTACGTATTACTTTTCTATCATCTGTGAATGAATCATCCATTTTCACGGAGTATTTTGTTTGTTTGTCGTGTAATTATCTTATTGTTACGTTCTTGTTTTTGTGAAATGTTCTGTCTAATTGTTCTTTTTACATCTCGAGGGATTATTTCTCAAGAAAGCATTTCCGATATCGGCGCCACAGTTTAGGTGGAACAGGTTCTGATATCTTGGTTGTAGCTCTGTGTATTGTGGCGCACTCAGCTCTGATCTGAGCTGTGTATTTCCACATGTGAGTAATCCTGCAGCGTGGGGGGAGGAGCACTGAGGAGGTAACCACACCAAAGTCACCACACCATGCAGGCCACCAGGGTATACTGTGAGGCTCATTATGGTGCATTAAACAGCCTCCCTGTGGAACAATGAGAGGCCCCCGGGGCCCCCGAGGCAGAGCCCCAGGCTGGCTGGGGCTGATATGGAGACCCAGGGGATCCTGCTCAGCCGGGCCTGTCACTACCACACTTTCATCCGCAGCTGCCGAACTCCACTCTCAGGCGGAAAACACTGCAGAGAGGATTGTTTCAAATGAAGGAATAAAACAGTGACGTGATAATATTCCACGTGCAATATTTACATGTCACTCCAAGATGATGTGCAGCGCTCTCCACGTCGTCCATATCATGCATATCTTTCATTCTGCACCTTTACTGGACTCGTTAGGTGTATTTTATCGTTATTGTATTATACTTTTGTTTTGCTATGTGTGAAGTTTTCAATACAAACCATCTGAGGCTGACACAGTCGTTGTACTTGCATAAAGTTCTCCAAATATTTTGCTCGGTCTGGGATTTTCATGACCCTACTATTATTTAATTTTTGTGAATTTTTATACAACCTTATTTTCATTACGGTGTTGTCAATGTTGTATTCTAATGGTATGTTAGTATTTATTATTAGAACTTTTATTGTCCAGGCTGATTAAATTTTTGCCTGTAGAAAAATTTAATTTCTGAGTTTGAAATTATCCCAAAAAATATTTAAGGAAAGTCTGAAAATTGAGCACAATTTGTGTAGTTTTATATTTGTGTTTCATTTCCTGCTTTCCTATCCTGCTGATAATCCCACAGCCCCTTTAGATTGACCCCCTGTGGGGGTCCTGACCCTCAGGTCGGGAACCACCACCCATATTACACTAAAATGGATCTTTAGTTCACTATAATAAGTATCAGACTTCATACATGCTTACATACATACTTCCTTTCAGAAAACTACGTGGAATTTTCTTATGAAAATGCAGACCTGTAAAATAAAGCGTTACCTCTACTGGTATATATTTATATATATATATTTATATATATATATTTAGACTGACATCAGAATCAGAAATACTTTCTAATAGAAATATATAAAAACATGGAGAAAAAAAAATAACACATAAGCACATAAGCACATAAGTTATACTGCAATATATAACAACAGTAAATAACAACAACAAATATGGAAAGATAAAAAATAAGAATAAGCCTATGTATATACTACAATATATAACAACAGTTTAAATAGAAATAATGCTATCTATGATTAAGTGTGTTAAAATACAGGAATAGTATAAGAATATTATTATTTCAATTATTAAAAAGTTTTTTTTTTACAACCGTATGAATGTTTTTTTTTTTTTTTTTAAGTTTAGGTTGTGCATTATTTTACCTTTTTCTTTTTTTCCACCTTTTATGCAGCATTGTCAATATTATGAATCTAATTATCTCTTTTTGTGTCGAGGGGAGGGAGGACCCGCGGACGGAGCTGCGCGCGCAGCTTCAGTCTGGAGTCGCTCGCTACGACGAGACCGCAATGAAGAGATAAATAGAGCCTTATCTTCTTATTTTTGCAGTATTACGGGTCTCATTCATGATATTGGGAGGGGGGCAGCTGGCTGTTGGTGCGCTCGTGTGCTTTGAGGTGAGTAAATGTTGGTGTTTGTCGCCACACGGTCTGTGGCAGGATGATTAAAGGAGATGGAACAGGGTGAGCCGTGCGTCGCTTACACGCTTCAAACATGAAAGCTTTTCAACACCAGCATGTGGGAATAACTGGGAATTATTTTTGCGATTGGCACGGGCTCGACTGGAAAACGTATTAAAGCCTCTTTTTTTTAATTTTTATTTAGAGGTTATTTGCGCAGCTAGCTTCGTGAAATGCGGAGTCTGTCAGCGCGAGCTCGCTTTCTAAATGCGCCGGTGGAAAGGGAAGTTTATAAATAACATGTTATGATTTAGCACGAGGACCTCCTTTTGCTGACTTATATTATAGTGGAAAAACGTCACGCGCCCTCAGCCCTTCATGCTATAGCCGTGTGATGTGTGGAGACGTGCGCGCGCACACACACGCACACACACACACACACACACACGCACACACACACACACACACACACCGGGCGCACAGCTTCTCTTCTGTTCCCCGTGAGCCGTGGGCAGTTCTGAGGGAGCAGACACAGCAGAGTCCGGCTCCTCGCATCACATCTGCCCGGTTCAGGCTGTCTGTGGGGTTAAAGATGTCCCCGGTGAAGACACGAGGAGGACATCCTCACATGAACCCGGCGGAGTCACTCGGGGCCTGTGGAACAAAAGGCTTCAACAGCCCGCGTGCATCTGCTTATATTGATGTGTGATCACATGTGCGATGACAGACCTGCTATAAGAACACAGAGGCTTCATCAGTGGTGTGAAGCCTCTGCAGAGACACTTTAAGGTGTCACTTAATGAGGGACTTATTTACACATCCTGCGGGGGCAGGAGGGAAAGTCTTCGACTAACATTTGATCGACTAATCGAGTTTCTCCACAAAGAATCGTGCAGGAGCTCCACTTTCATTCTTGTGTTTCTTGTGAGATGTGCACGAAAAAAGCCATGAAAAATCATCCAAGACCAAATATCGACCAAGAGGGGGCAGCCCTCCATATTACACATTTTAATTTCTAATGTTTCTATTTTAATGTTCAGTTTGAATGGAGGGGAATGGACTTCCTGAGATTAGATAAACCGTTATTGATCCCCAGAGGGAGAAATTCTGCTGTTACAGCATCAAAAAGGCAGAAATGGTTCAGTTAAATAGAGAAATTGAAATAATAAAGAATAACAGGCATGTCAGAAACTAAAATAAATATGGAGGAAGAAAATAAATAAAAAATAGAAAAATATGGAGAAATAAATTGCAAGTTGTGTTATTACATCTATGTTAAACTGATGGTATGATTATATACTTACTGTGTTAATATAGAGATGTAATATAAATATAATACTGCTGATGCAAATATGATAAATTATGATAGTATGGGATATGAGATATAGTTTAAGCTGAAAGGTAGTAATATAATATAACATAAAATATAGCCTAAAAAACATAACTATACTATATAAATATAACTAAGTGTAATATAGTAAGTATAATATAATGTATAACAGAATATATTTTATATATTATAGGTATTTGTTACTAAACATTTACACTAATTTGCTAATGAGTACATATAGTTCATATACATAACAATACTTGCCAGCTCTGTTGGTATAAATTTACTTTTTATATATTTATCTAAATGGTTAAATATATATAAATATATGTAAATATATATATATATATATAGCAGGATTTCTCAATGGGTAAAACGGTGACATGTTGTTACTCAGTGACGAATGATGATGAATTATTCATTATATTCGAGTAATGCTGGGAGATCAGCTGGAGGACAACCAGCACAATAAAAGGAAATCTGCATCCGTCTGAGGATGTGAGACTCCATGTGTCCCTATAACGAGATGTAATTGGCTATCGGAGCGGAGGGGTGTTGAGGACGATGACCTTTAGATCTTCCGCCGTGCTGCGTCCGTCCCCGCTGCTTTGTCCCCTCCGGTCTGAACTCCAAATAAGACCCGAGCAGAGAAAAAGCCTCCGTAATGTAGTTTCAGTTTAATGCAATCCAAGTGCAGGCGTTGTTGTTTTCTGCCTGCTGGTGACTTACGACGGCGTGTGTTCCATCAATGAGCCAAGGAGGAAAAAAGCAAACGTGGAAGTCATTACAGGACGGGGGGGGGGCTCTGTGTTCGGTCTCTTCTTGCCGATTTACTCAATTAGCTGTTTCTGCCGAGTGAAGTCAAAGCTCTTACAGATGATGTGGGAGGTGCAGATGGTAATCAATGTGTTGCTCGTCTTATCTTTAAAAAGCAAGACAGTCGCGTTGTTTGTGTTCATGGGTGGACTTTGAGGAAAGGGGCCCCTGGGCACAGACATGCAAAGGGCCCCGTTGTCTTACACAGCAAGACACACACTTTAAAGTGGTTCTGTGTCTCTTTGTGGTTGTTTTGTGTCTTTTTGTGGTTGTTTTGTGTCTTTTTGGGGTTGTTTTGTGTCTCTTTGTGGTGATTTTGTGTCTCTTTTGTGGTGGTTTTTACTCTATTTGTTGTTATTTTGTGTCTCTTTGTGGTGGTTTTGTGTCTTTTTGTGGTTGTTTTGTGTCTCTTTGTGGTGGTTTTGTGTCTTTTTGTGGTTGTTTTGTGTCTCTTTGTGGTGGTATTGTGTATTTCTGTGATTGTTTTTACTCTTTTTGTTGTTATTTTGTGTCTCTTTGTATTCATTTTGTATCTCTTTGTAATCGTTTTGTGTCTCTCTATAGTTGTTTTGTGTCTCTTTGTGGTCATTTTGTGTCTCTTCCTGGTTGGTACGTGTCTCTTTGTGTGACATCTTGCAGGTGAAGGCCAGGGGGCCCCCTGACACTTTGGGCCCCTGGGCCTGTGATCGTTCAGTCATCCATCCAAGCATATATTAGCTCATATTTAATGAAATATATATGAAATAATACAACCTTATCTACAAACCCTTTCTAACTCCTTTAACAAGCTGGCTTTAGGAAGATTATTACATTTAACCTGAAGCTATTTATGGAAACAGGGTGTTTAATTTTCTAAATCTCAGCCACTATAATCTGAATCTGTGCCTGATTACAGCTTTACGCTGGTCTGAGCGGGACGCTTTAGAAGTGTTAGATAAAGCTGGCACTTCATTTGGAAAAAGATAAAGCCTGTAAACTTATGGTACATGAGGTGTTTTGGACGTTAGTGGTTTTCCTGATAGCCTTGCACCTGCGTGGTGTGCATATGATCTGGGTTGGCATGTGGGTTATTTATTTAAGTGGAATTTAAGTGAGGAGGTAAAACGTCGATTGAGCTGACTTGTGGAATCAAAGAGCTGTTCATCGATTCGTACGTGACGTCTTTCTTTGACCTTCCCTCTCTGTGATAACACGGAGACATAGCAAAGATACCGGAACAAAGATGAACTTGCTCTCCGTGACTCCAGACTCCGCTGCCTTCACTTCCTTCTTCTGCTGCTCGTCTGCACAGTTTGACATTGTTCTCACATGATTCAAGTGAGGAGCGGGCTGAGCAGCGAGGGGGGGGGTAGTGCTTATTAACATCACCTGATCTGAAGGCTCACTAACATTATTATTATTTCTCCTCATAAGTCAGAAAGCTTTGAGCATAAAAAGTTGCGTCACCCTGAGATCAACTTTATTTTATTATCCGGGTTATTTTCCTCACTTTGTGCACCATCGGGGCAAACCATTCGAGTCTGTGACGGGAGGGGAGTTTAAATAAGAAAGACTTCTTTCATGTTGGCGAGGCTTCATCGTGTCACAGACCTCATGACCATGTTATCAAGCAGGAAATGTCTCCAACTTCCTGGAAAGCAAAATAGATGGAAAATAGAATATATCCTATTTTTATATTCCGGTTCTTCACTGTGAAATTTGGATCAAATTTCCTGTATTTTTTCCTTGAATGAAGAAAAGCGAGGGGATATTGAGAGAAACATCTATTAGTCTGGCTCATTCTTGCAGTATTTGTGCGTAAGATTCTTTATCTTGGATTCTCATCTCAACAATTTGTCCTTTTTTGTCCGGCCTGTGATCCCATGACTTGCAGAGTCTTCCACATGAGGACAAAGCAGCATGTGTGCTGTTACATGCATATAAATAACCTTCCCTTTTTTTAATTAGGGCTGCAACCAACACTTATTTTCTAGTTTAATGTATTAATAGTTTGGTGTATAAAATGTCAGAAAATAGTGAAAAATGTCCGTCGGTTTTGTCTTTAAATGTCTTGTTTTGTCACTTTAATAGGATATAAAACAGAGAAAAGCAGCAAATCTCCATATTTGAGATATTTCCTTCACCGGTTAATTAATTATCCAAATGATTGGCGATTATTTTTCTGTCGATCGTCCCCGGCACCTATTTCGCGAGACGGCTCGTGCTGGGTCGTGCACCTCCGAATTTTTCCAAAAAGGTGCTTGCTGCACACTCACACAAATACTGATGATACAGTTTTTCTCAGGATTTTAGAAAGAACACCAATTTGTTTTAAAATGCTTTTTAAAAGCAGGAGATCTTTGAAATCTACATTTCAGTAAATATATCAAATAGTTTACATGATTTTCAACCTCCGTGTCATGATAATAAATTTTTTTTCTTTACAGGGAAGGTGATAAAGTCTGCATGAATGTTGGATATGAGTTTACAGTTAATGACAGTTGCACGTTTGCCGTTCTTTCAGTAACACTCGTTGACTTCTTGCTTCATCACCGAATATTTAGTCTGCAGAATACTCCAACGAACAACGTGTTGAGCATACGCGGCGTTGTGCGTGCTCGCCATTTGTGGAGGCCCCCACCGCGGTGTCTTTAAATTCTTCCAACTAACTCCAGACTGTGTTGGGAGCGAGCAGACGCCTGAAGCTATACACGCACAAAAGCTGTTGTTGGGGATGTGTAAGTGTGTTTGTATTCCCGAGGTGCACACACTTCCCAGACCTCTCCCATGTGTGAAACAGCGGCGAGGTTATCGGCCGACCGTCTGGCTGTAGAGACCTCCGTGTAATCCATCAGAGCCATATTACAATGTCCCATCTATGCTGCAGGACAATATAAAAGCAGCCTGGGGGGATAGAGCGCTGCTCGCCGAGGAAACCCAACACCACATGAAGGCCGTTCAGAGAGAAAAGTGTCACGCTTTTGCTGGAAAATTGGAGTTGCATGTGCGCATTTAATTGAGTTTTTAATGTAAAAGGTATGGGGTGCTTCGTTGTTGCATTTCAGGCTGTTTATTGAAAGAGTCCTGCACACATTGTCCTTGCTCCCATCAGTATGAATAATTGACCCTGCTGACATCGGATGCATTGTATCTCCAGGCACCCGGGGGATGTTTTATCACTACAGATGGATGAGGGTTGGCAGCCAGTGCAGGCAGGACATGTGTTGAGTGGAAGAGTCAAGTCGTGATGAAGAAAGCCGACACTACAGCTGAAACCAATCATTGTTTTCATCATCGATTAACCTGGAGATTATTTTCTACGTTAATGGTTCGGTGTATAAAATGTGAGAAAACAGTGAAAAATGTCTTTTAATGTCTTGTTGTGTCTTTGATATGATATAAAGGACAGAAAAGCAGCAAATATCCATATTTGAGAGGCTGGAAACAGATTTTTCTGCAGGAAAAATGACTTTAACGACGAATGGATTATCAAAATAGTTGTCGATTCCTTTTCTTGAGCATGGAAACATTGGGGATGCTGTCCTGAGAGATAGACACGCAGATTTAAACCTTTCCTGTTTGTATATTGCAGCTCGGGGGTTCTTTGTTTTGCAAATGGAAAATCTTCTGTCCCTTCAGCTGCTTGTGGCTCATTACCCCGGGCTTAACCTCCGCAGACCTAAAGAGACACGAGTGGAAGAGGGGAGGAGTGGAAAGATGGGCAAATGGAAAAATGTCTGTAATCAGGGAAATGATGAAATGAGGAAGCAGATCATCTGTTTTTGTGCTTTGCATGTCAAATATAAGACAAGAAGCACTTGGATAGGATTTTATTTTGCAAATAACGATTATTTCATTGTTGATTAATCTGCTAATCATTTTCTAGATTATTAGTTTGGTGTATAAAATGTTAGAAAATAGTGAAACATGTCTTTAAATGGCAAAGATATTCAGTTTGACAAACAAAGTTTAAAGCAATATATGTTTATTTAAAAAAATAATAATTAAACAACAGATGTAGAATAAAAATATTAGTACAAACAAACAACATTAACATAAGAAATAAAATTAAAAAAACATCCAGTTTGATTTCAGTGTCTCTTACTGAAATCAAGTTTTCTCTTAGTTTTCAGGTGATTACTTTTTATATCCTGCTTCTCGTTTTCTACCAACATTGTCACCCATGAAAAGAAAAATGCTGCATTATTATTCCTAATATCCGCTCGAGGCGAGGCAAGTTTATTCCTGTGGCACGGAGCTGAGCGGCGTGTCGGAGCCTCTGTTTACCTTGTGATTACAGTAACAGCTGGGGACGGTCGGCCAAGAGATAAAACAGGCATCAGTCGGGTTTCCAATCTCAACTTCCTGTTTTATTCCAGTGGCTCTGTGATGATTTATGATGATTACCATAATTACTTGTGGGATGAGTTAGGCCCAATAATGCATTTTAATTGCATGATAAGCGACTACCAGAGAGTCAATATGTGAGACGTCTTTTAAAGGGACAGTCCACCATCTTTAAATGTCGGTTTACATGGAGATCGTCTGTGGATTAAACTCGTCTGTGGCTCCGGAGGAAACTACCCTGATGATGTCACAGTGATGTCATCGATTTATTTTTGTTGTATTTATTGATTGTATTATATTAAAAGTCCTAGTATAGTTTGCCATAAAAATGTAAAAAAAGAAAGTTGTATTATATTGTCACAAAAAAGTTTTTTTTTTATTGAAGAAGAAGTAGTGTAGTATGCCATATTAAAATAAATCATAATCAAGTATGCCATAAAAAAACATTAAATTGTATAGTAAAGTAGGCCATATGTAAAAAAAATATATATCTGAATATAGTATGTCATGAAAGTGTATAGTATTTTATGGCATATTTAAAAGATGCCATAAAAAGTCATAACTTAAAGAAATCCTAATATAACATGCCATAAAAAAGTTATTTAATAAATCATAATTTAATATGTCATAAGAAATAAATCATAATGAACTATCCCATGAAAAAGTAATTTAATAAATCATAATATAGTATGTCATAAATAAATCATAAAAAATGAATTGTATAGTATGCCATATAAAAAGAAAACTATAATATAGCAATTTATTCTTAAATACTTAATGGTGAGAACTTTTTGTAATATATCTCGTTCTTAATTTTATGGAATATTTTGCTGTCATGAATAAAACTCATAATAATGATAATAATAACTGTAATAGACACAACATAGCGCTGGTGTCCTTCACATGGCAACTGAAGGACTCAGAGGACAAACTCCAGAGACTGTGAACAGTTTTTAGATTTAGATTTTCCACATTATAACTAAAGTTTAAACATTGTGTCTCCTGTGTTTCAGGGCTGCCGTGAAGAATAATGGATGAGACCTGTCAGTAGCACTTGATGAAGATTTGGATCGACTCCTCAAACTGAGCAATGGAGGGCAGCGATGAAGCGTCTGTGGCCGTGACACAGACGGACGTGTGCAGCGGCGCTGAGGGGGGAGCCGGAGAAGTCTGCAGTAAAGTGGAGGACGGAGTAAATCCACTGGCTCCCGCTGGTTCCTGTAGCGGCACTGCGGCGACAGGCAAAGGAAGGCTCTCGAACCTGATGGAGCCTCCTGCACCGTCAGTCGTGAGCTCCTCCGCTGAAGCTGCGGGAGGTGTGGCGCTCAAAGTCGCCACAACTGTGCTGCACCCGGTGTGCCTGGGAGACAGCCCGCTGATGCTGCCCATCCACCTGCAGATGGCCGGAGCAGCCGGCGCTCAGCTCGGCCAAATGGGGGCAGCACCGTACTTGATAACGAGCCAAAGCCCAGTTTCACTTCCCCTGGTTCTGGATCAGCAGGTCCTGCAGCACATGAGCCCCTCTGTGACGGCGAACTGCCCTCAGCTGCAGAACAACGTGCTGTGTCAGAATCCTTTAGCGTTCGGTTTACCTCCAGCTGTGGACCAGAAGTCGGCAGGACAGACGCAGGAGGCCAACCTGCTCTCCCTCCTGCAGAATCCAGCTTTTGCCGCCATCTTGCAGGATCTCTTCCCTTCTCAGGCGGGTTCTTCCACCTGTCAGTCACCAGGCTCCTCCTTCTTCCCGCTCCCTCCCCTCACGCCTCCCTACACCTCCCCTCTGGCCCCGTTAGTCCCTCCTGCCACGCTTCTAGTTCCCTACCCGGTCATCATCCCTCTGCCAGTGCCTCTGCCCGTCCCCTTGCCCCTCCCCGTCCCCGTCCCGCAGACTGAGGACTCAAAGGGGAACATGCCAAAACCAGTTTGCACTGTGAGTAAAAGCACTCAGACTTCTCTGAAAGATACTACCTCTCCTGCAGCGTCTTCACGCAGATGCATGCCATTATTCCAGCCGCAGAATGTGTCCCCGTCCTCGCTTCCTCCCGACGAAGGACAAGCTCTGGACCTTTCTGTCAGAGCGTGTCCAGTTGAACTGAAACAGGAGTACCCCAGTCCGCAGCAGGACAGCGTGCTCGACTTGTCAGTGCCTGCTGTGAGGAAAAAGTGTGACAGAGAAGTAGCTTTCCATTCAGACACGAGCGGCACTTCTCTGTCTCTGGGCGTCGAATGCACGCAGAGTTTAGATTCAAAACTCCTGGGCAGCCTGGCTTCACTGGAGTTCAGCCGGCAGCACAAGTGGGTGGTTGACAGCAGAGCTGCAGGGTCTACTTCTCTGAGCCAGCAGAGCGGAGCCGGAAACCTAGAGATAGTCAGCAGCTCGCAGACGGCCAAGGTCATCGTCTCGGTGAAGGACGCCATCCCCGCCATCCTCTGCGGGAAGATAAAAGGCCTTTCGGGAGTCTCCACCAAGAACTTTTCCATCAAACGCGACGGCAGCCAGGGGGCGTCTCTGCAGCAGCTCTATGCGGTGCCGTCTGTGTCGGCGCACGGGGAGCAGCACGACCCCAACAAAAAGCTCCCCAAGAGCAGAGCGATCAAACTGAAGAAGGTCAGCTCGCAGGAGATCCATTTCCTGCCCATGAAGAAGCAGAGACTAGCAGCGCTGCTCCCCAGGAAGTGAAAGTGCTCATGGGAGCGTGTAACACAAGACACACGCGGGGACATTCTCTAATCAGACTCATACACTTACACGTCCAATCAGAGTTTGTTGCGTAAACTGAGGCTCATGAATGTGTGAGAAGTGACAGAAATGCTTTGCATTGGAGTTTTCTTTGTTTTTAATGCACTACTCTCCAGTGTTGTACTGAAGCAGAAAGGTTTTTGTGTTCGGTGGCTCCGTGTGGCTTTGGAGATAAATGTTGAGGAACATTTTTAAAGACACATGGCTTCCATCATGGTTTGTTTCCACATGTAGTTTTTTTATTTAAGTGCACTGAAGACCTAAACAACCTGATCGTTGAGGTTGTCCCCGTTGAGAGCAAGACGTGATGTTAAAAAAACATCCCATCGTCGGAAAGTTCCCGCAGTCACCAGTAAGTTTGGTGGGGAGCATGACAGGCTAGTGAGGACTTGGCAAGGCCAGAGCCCCAATTTCATTAAAACCATCGTTGGCATCAGCCATCAGTCGTGAATAAATACATTCTCATTTTGTTTAACGGCAGGGAAAAAAGGGATGTCTTAATTGTTTTCACATTTAAACAGAACTTTCTAAAGGCCGCTCCAAATATAAGGAAAGTATTTCTGGAAAAAAGGAGCTATTTTGGTTGCTGGCTTGAATTATGTGATTGATTCGACAGCGCTTCAAAATACAAGCTGAGAAAAACACAACGAGAGCCCCGTGCTGCTCCCACTGACAGACTGATGTGAAGTGAATCTAGGTGGAAGTTTTAATATTGATTTCACCTGTTAAATTAAATTAAATTAAAGGGTAACTTCGTTTTTTTGTGTCTAAGTGACTGATGGGGACGGCAGGTTTCGAAGTCGGTCCAG
>CALSBV010011200.1:9555628-9569157 GCA_943590825.1 Bovichtus diacanthus | reverse complement strand
TGCTGGTGTTTAGACATAAATCAACATTTATTAAAACATGTTTTTATTTAACAGATATTCTGCTTCAACACATCTGCTGGTGTTTAGACATAAATTAACATTTTCAGTTTGCTCTCCTGCTTGCTGCACATAAAGGGAGTTTTATTCATTAAAGAAAGTTGATTTAATAAAGAAAACCAACAAATTTTGTCATAAAATATGACGAAAGACATTTAAAGCTTCATTTGAAAACCATAACAAAAGCTTTGAATGTAAAAACAATAAAAAGGACATTTGGTACGGCCCTAATCATTCTAAAAGCAGCGGCAGTTTTTCGTGTGTTTTGTAGTTGATAATCTCTTCCTCTCCATCCGAAGTCTTATACACAAACGCGGTCGAGCTAAAGTCAGAGACTGGACTGAGCAGCTTCTGTAAACATATATTTTCCATGTAAACAGGTATGATAAAGAACATAAATCCTCCTCCTTCACATCCCAAACACACCGACAGACGTCCATCGTGTATCTGCAGAGCGACACGTGCAAAACAAAGCATCTCTCTTCTGCGACTGTTGGCTCGGTGCTCATGTCGCTGACGCTTTTTAAAATGTTGCCCCAGTTTATCAAGAGCGCCGTGTTTGAAGCCCCAGGGGAAAGTTGTTGTAAAATACTCAACATGGAAGAGAGCTTCGGAAAGTTTTATGCCTAGTTCACACGACATAACTTCAGCCCTGATTTTCCACTCGCCCAGTTTATGGAGCTCCAGATCTGAGGCACACAGAGTGGGTTCGACCCCCGAGCACCATGTGTAAACTGTTCAAAGAACATATATGTGGAGCTGTCGGGGCGTCAGAGGTGCAGCCAACGAGGAACAAACACACGGGTTGAGGGGAAACCTGGTGGAGCAACTACAGAGACTTTACCGAACCGGATGTCCTTTATGGATTTCCCAAATTATGCTTTAATCATGTTTATGTTTTAATGTTAAAGTTATATTATGTGCTGCTTGTTAATGTTCTTTTAATATTCTTTTGTGCAGAGCAAACTCCCCTCGGGGCAATAAAGGTTTCACGCGTCACATTTGGACCAAAGTTGTTAATGCACTTAGAGGAAAATAGATGAAGAGTACAGACGTGTGGAAACTATTCTGTGAACATTTGTGCCAAAGAAAACATCAATAAGCATGAATACTTTGTTTCTTCTGTCACTTCTCACGTGTGTTTTCGTAGTTTAGAGGTTGTGCAGAGTGAACAACACGGCGATCTGACGACTTTATAATGTGTCGTGTGAACTTGGCTTTACTAAAATAACTATTTCTGAAGACTGTCCACGGCTAACATTTCCTGATTTAAAGACAATTATTAATTTCCGTACCATATAATTTATCAAGTTTATTGAACGTTAGTGATCAACATCATTCACTCATTAAATATTATATAATAATATTTACTCTGATCACTGGTATCAATACGGTATTTATACTGTTCATTTCAAGTAATATTCTTATTTATCCAATTTATATTATTCCGCCATTTTAAACACCGATTGCGTTTTTCATACACTATTGTATATATTGTAATATACATATTTTTTCATATGTATTGTTATATATTGTAATATACATATTTTCACATATTTATTGTTATATATTGTAATATAAATATTTATTGTAATATACATATTTTTACATATTGTAGTACAATGCCCACATTTTTTAAATATACTTAATTGTTATTTCTTTTTTTCTTCTAACTTCTTAGTGTTTATATATATTATTATTCTAAAATGGAGAAACTGTGACGCCCCCGGGGATCAATTAAGTGTTTGAGATTATGATTATGATCCAAACGGTAAATCTGTGTTCAAGCTCCTTCAAATTCACAAACTTTTCCATTCAGACCTCCTCTGGGAGACGTGTTAATACGCCGTTTTCTTGTCCCGCGTCCAGCACCTGCTAAAGATTAACTGTGTACATCTAACTCTGCCAGACTAAACAACAACACCAGATGATTCATGATAACAGTGTTTATATGATTCTGTGTGTGTGTGTGTGTGTGTGTGCTGCCACCTGCAGGGGGACACTCACCACTGTTGCCTGGTGCCTGCAGACTGTGCTTTGTGAGGCAGCACCAGCCCACAGGGAAGATGTCCCGGGAGTCGTACTTGCACCAGTAATCGAAGGCCCCCCGCCACCCGTCGAACATGATGAACACCTCGTCGCCCTTCACTTCTCCAATGGTGGCGGGGCAGATGAGGTACGGGTTCTTTTTGTCCACGGCCTCCAGCTTCATGCCAGGCTTAAATATGTTCTGGGGGGGCCTCAGAGGTTCCTGAAAAATGTGTGCAGTGTTCTCATTACAAAAACTTCCTAAATGAATACACTGCCGATAAAATGGTGCCATAATACAAAATGTTTAACGCTTTTCGAAGCAACACGTACCTTTTTAAAGGCTGTTGCTGGAGCCATCTCGGCTCCATTCAAGGTTCTCAGCAGAAACATGGGCCAAGAGGAGGCGTTCATCCGAAATCCTTGGGGAGAAAATGTAATAACATTAAAAACTAAAGTTTATTTTTGTATTATTGCATATGGAAATAAAGGTTAAATGCATAAAAAATAAAACGTATAAAAAAAAAAGTAGTGCTGTACAGAACTTTTTATTAAATTTCTTTTTACATTCTTTGGTCTGCACCATATTTTATGACATCAGCCTAAAAAAAGTGTGTGTAGTGATATGCATACAGAGATAAGATGATATAAAATGAGATAAAATACATGTGTGAATCAGAATGTGGAGGAGGATTTAGATCCCTTCACTATATACAGCCATCTTTTAATAAATATGTGTTTGGAGTCTCAAAAATGTTGTTATTTGTACATTTTGTGGTGAATTTGCCAGACCTTCTCATTCATTTAATTACTCTTAGTAATACATATGTTCAGCTCTTGCAGTATCATTAATAGTAGTGTCACTTTTGGATATTTTGTCATATTTTGGTGGAACCTCTTCCTGAAATATTCCTAAATTTCCTTTACTGTCCTGAAATGATGAACAATGTGTTTCCATCCGACCCCCCCGGACTTCTCACCCAGCGGTGGCTGCAGCATGTCTCCGTTCTTCTCACAGGTGCCGATGGGCTGGATGTCAGAGGAGTCCACGAGTCTCCAGAAGTCATTGCTGTTGTCACTTCCATCCAGACGCAGACGCAGACGAACCCCCGTTAACCCCATCACGGTGGCGATACAAACGGAGGTGGAGTTGCGCGGGTCGTGGGCTTCAAGCTTCATTCCCACCTTGAAGTCGTTGGAGGGAGGGACTCTCGCCTGCAAATATCAGGAGAATATACAGTATATGTGTGTGTGTGTATATATATATATATATATATATATATAATATATGTATATATGTACGAGTCCGTGAAGGAGTAGGTTTTCAGGAGGGAAGTGTTGCATTTTCTTTCTGCACTATCTCTAAAAAGCGATTAGCGACGAATTAAGCGACTTATTCAAACCATCAGGGAAAAAGCGAGAATTATATTCAAATATATTATATAGTAAATTATTCCCTCAGAGTAATCTCTCTCTCCTCGTCAGTTAATATAATACACACAGCTTTACATTCTTGTTATTACTGCTTCATAAATAGTTTTGTATAAATACATAAATTAGATAGACTCAGTTTAGATTAACATTTTCTCTGATTCTTCTGTTATGGAAATATGATTTTCATATCATGTTCATCATTTATGAACATATTGAAAATCCTTTTTTCTTTTAAGTTACAAAAATTTTTATTCATGCCGTCAATTATAGTTTCTAGAAAGAAAATGTGATTGCTCTCATCTCTAGGCAGAACCAGTTTGAACACTAATGTGAGAGCTTACAGGACAGATTTAAAAAGCTAAACTTTTACTCAATTTAAAGCTAATTGTTCTCAACAGCAAAGACAAAACAACCAGATTCAGTTTGCACCATGAAGCTGGGCGTGCAAAGCAGACTTTTCAAAAGGAAACACAGAAAGATAAACAGATAGGACTACAGATCTGCAGATTCCTAACTAAGTACTTATAACTTACGTAAATAATAAACAGCTTAGAAACCCAGGAGGACATACCTGACGAAAACAGGCGGGTGGAGCCGGTGAAGACGACGTTTCTTTTAGATATTCCTCCCAGCTGAAAGCATCTAAACACAAAGCACACAAAGTAAATGACAGCAATTAAGCTCTTAATGACAAACAGTTACAACAACAAAAAATAACGTAAATGCTTGAGCAGAAGGTCACAATGTCACCTGCTGATTTTAGCCTGAATTTTGAGGTTATACTTTTAAAGTATGGTGAGACAAAGTTCTAGTTTCTGGATCTTCAGCTCGTCAACAGAATCTCTCGACGCTTAGAATCCGGACAGAAAACCTCAGGATCATGTTTGAGCTTTTTAGAAAAACTAGTATATAGAGTTTACCAATGGCATGTCATTTAAAAAGTAACCGGGCAAAAAGCTCTTCTGATGTGATGTAAACACTAACAACCAAAACAATCTAAGGAAATTGTAAAAAATAAAAAATAAAAAAATCACAAATCAAGGCAAACACTTTCACAAAGAATGAAATAAAAAGTTCACCTTTAGTTGCTGCAGGGACTGTACCCGTTAGTGGAACCATTCTTCCTGGTTTCTCTTTTTTGGCCTCTTTCTGATCTAAAAATGATTTTTAAAAAAACGTGTGAAAATACAAAAAGTTGTTTTAACAAATCTTTACAATAAAAGTACCACTTTTTAGAAAACTGTGTCCAACAACTTTTGAACATTTCACATTTTTCACATGTGAAACATAATTTAACTTGTAAATTATTTCTTTATTTGCATACTTTAAACTAAAATAAGAAATAATAGTCTCAAAACTGGTAATAAATATTGAAATGTATGCACCAATTTGTGAGACTGTACTGAAGCCTTAAGAGGCATCAAAGCCGACAACACAAAAATATCTAAATAATAAAAAACCTGAAATGCATCAGTGATGTGTAATAATAATAATAATAATAATAATAATGACACAAATGAAGCTGCATGCAGTCACATTGTAAAGTCCCCACAGTCACACAGGTGTTTTTGTGTGAAAAACACAACCTTCAAAGTCTGTATGAAGCGGCGTAAAAAGACGCCTGCTCACCTTTTAGCGGAGTTTTTCCCATGGTGACTGATGACCAATGGCGACACTTTTACGATGACGACCAATGGTGACCAGGTGTGTGTCTGTGTAGCTTTGTTCTAAAATAAACATCAAAAAAGGTGAAAATATTTCATATGAAATGCTGCACACACAAACACAGAAGCATGAGTCACAATGGAAATATAAAATAAAAGGGTCTTGATGTTCAATGCGTATGATGTTTAGAAATCAGCACAGTAATAATTGTCAATCATCAAATTATGCTCAAAACTGTTCAAATATGTTTCTTAATTTAGTGAAGAAACATATTTGTATTGCATCACAGATAGCACACATCTTTTTTTAGTGAAAAACAACCAAACAATCTTAAATAAGGTAATCATAAATCATATAAATCAAATAAAAGGATAAGCCAATAAATAAGAGTTTGTTCTTTTTTAAAAGGATTATTCCCTTATTTATTCGTTTTAAATCAGGCTATATTTTACACTCCTCAACAATGATAGTGAGCTGACAGCTTTTTTTGCACACCGGCTGGTTGTCTTTTAACATATCAATGTACCATTTTCACAACCTTAGTAAGTTACCTAGTAACTAGCAGCTTTTTCATATTTTTTCTATTCTATATGCAAGTTCTTGACTTTTGCAGTACTTTCATGTATTCTTACTCCCTTATATTACGTTTAAAGTATGAACCAAACATCAAGCCACAGTCCCTGTAAGTGGAAACCTACTACAATGGACATTGCTGCATTTGAAGCAGTTATATTTCATTTTAGGGCTGCAACTATGGATTTTTCACTATCAATTAATCTCTCAATCATTATCACTTATTAAATTAAATAGCAGTTGGGATGCAACTCCCAATTACTTTTATTATCGAATAATATGCAATTATTCTTTCAATTAATCGATTCATTGTTTAGTCTATGAAACGTCCAAAAAAATTGTCAAATTTAATTGCCAAAAATATATAGTTTACAATGATGTATGACATAATTATTTACAAATTATATATGACAAATAAAAGAAGGAAATCCTCTTATTTAAAAAGATGGAATCACAGAATATATGCAATTGTTTTACCATGATTGAAAAAAAAAAGACTGAATCAATTAATCAATTATCAAAATAGTATTATAAAATAATAATATTTTTTGTATTAATCGACTAATAGTTTCAGCTGTAAATATAAGAAAACAGGAAAAATGCAGATCTAAATCTAAAGCGGTCTTCAAATTGCTTGTTTAGTCTGACAAAGATCCAAAACTGAAAAATAGTGAGACTGAAGTATTCTATAATCTATTTTAGTGAAAAGAGAAGTATGACAGCTGGAGGGAAAGTTACATGCTGGTGGTGTCTTGGTAAAATAAAACATATCAGAACTTCTTTCCACACATCATATAACCAGACAATAAAAAATAAGGACGAATAAAAAAAACCCAGGAGGCACCATTGTCGAGATATTCCAACTTAAAGCTCATTTCTGAATGCCTTCATGGTCACACTTTGTCCCTGCTTAAATAAATAGTTACAAGACACCAGTAAAGTCAACACACCGGCCTCGATGAAGGAAACTGTCGCACTACATTATGCAAAACCTTGTTTGGACAATCAGCAAAACTATGAAGTTGTTTACCAACAGAGTTGAAAATGCAACACAAATGTTTTTAATAGAAGTTTTAAACACACCATATTTCTCACACTTCATAATCTTGTAGACACACCTGTATTTAGTATATTTGTGGATGTATTATGGCTGCAACTAATCATTATTTTCGTTATGGATTGATCTGCCGATTATTTCCTAGATTAATGGTTTGGTTTATAAAATGTGAGAAAATAGTGAAAAATGTCCATCTCAGTTTCTCACAGTCCAGCTGATGTCTTTAAATGTCTTGTTTTTTCACTTTAATATGAAATAAAATAGAGAAAAGCAGCAAATCTCCATATTTGAGAGGCTGAAAAAAAGACATTTCTACAGGAAACATTACTTTAACGATCAATCGATTATCAAAATAGTTGGAGATTATTTTTCTGTTGATCGACTAATGGACAAGGATATTCGTTGCCGCTTTAGTATGCATTTGTAAATGTATTTTCTTTTTTAAAGCTTCCTGTGGACAGGTGTTTTAAATGAAGAGTTTTGCAACAAAAACTAAACACAATGCATCTGGTCCTTGTGCATAAACTTATGTTACAATTCCAATGCCACTGTGACATCCCATAAAAACGAAATAAACTCACTAACTAACTTTCAAGCCCTGGCGTGTGGTATTCCAGTAATGGTCACTCCCATGGAAACAGGAAACAGGGTGGGTTTTTCAGGTTCAACACTGTAGCGACAGGCCTGTGGAGCACTGAGACGCTCAATGTGACTCTAGTTAGACATTTATAGATGTCTGTGAAAGACCGATACATCATCTACAAACTTCATGCTGTTGTACGTGTTCCCAGAGTCCTATAAAAAGGATCCCAGCTTAATATGACTCATTAATAACAAGACCTTTTAAAAGTTCTCAGCAATGTATGTTTACTCAGGTCAACATCAGTGGTGGAAAGTATATTTACTCATGTAGTGTACTTAAGTACACATTTGAGGTACTTGTACTTTACTTGAGTATTTCTATTTTCTGCTACTTTATCATTCTAATCCACTACATTTCAGAGATAAATGTTGTACTTTTTACTGCACTATATTTGTCTTTAGTTACTACAGATTAAAGTTTACAGATTACAACCCTGTATCTCCAGATGATGTGGAGTGTTTGTGATGAAGTGAAGGATGAAGACTTCCTTTAGGAGAAGATTCTCCTCCTTCTTCACATAAACAAAGTCTTTAAAATACATCGTCACAAAGCTGAAAACTTTGTTTAGTTTTTCTGAGGAACTCGTGAAAAGTTGACTTTTTAGAGACACGTGGTTCTGACAGGACAGAGACAAAGATACAAACATATGATGATCTTACAGAATATGATGCATTGTGTACATTAAACTACCAACACGAGTGGTGGACAGTAACTAAGTACATTTTCTCATACTTACATTTAGTACATTAAGTAATGTACTTAAGTACAACTTTGAGATACTTGTACTTTACTTTTTTTACGTACTTTATACGTATTTCCATTTTCTGCTACTTTATACTTCTAGAAAACAACATCTCAGAGGGAAATATTTTACATTTCACTGCACTACATTTATTTGATAACTTAAATTACTTTGAAGGTTAGGATTCAGATTATTAATACGAAATGTAATCAACAAATAATATATTATTAATTATAATTATTATTATTATTGGTTAAGATAAAACTTTATTGATCCCTTGGTCAAAAGTTATCCAGCAGTATGTTTATATATATATATATATATATATATATGAGAAATAGTAAAACACTGACAGGGGATAAGCATGATCAATACTTTACTTTTAGATTTTGCTGATAACTTTCTTACTTCTCCTTAAATAAGAATTTGAATACAGGACTTCTACTTGTAGTGAAGTATTTTCACAGTATTAATACTTTTACTGAAGTAAATGATCTCAATACTTTGTCCACCACTGTATGTATTGTATGAATATATATTTAAATCACCTACAGCTTTGAGCTTTTTACCATTTAAAGTGCATTTCAAACTAATTCTTTATTTTTGCATTTGATCAGTGAAGATGTATGAAGACATTATGGGATGGACCCCTTCAGGACCGAGATACCAGTGAAGACTGAGTTAGTGAAGAAGTAAATAAAAAACACACGCCCTACATTTAGGGTTGAAAAATAAAGAAAAGTTTGAGTCCTCAAAGTCCACGCGGCAGAAAATAACAGTAAAAACAAACAGCTAAAAGTAATTAATAGCGAATTAAACGACTATTATAATGAAGCTAACGTTACCTTTCTATTAGCCACATTAACGTTATATTTATAGATGTGGTTATAACCAGAGGTTACAATATCTAACAGTAAAACTTAATGAAATGTTGACTTATATAAAGGAGATAATTATCTGCACACTTTGCAATGTTTTCCTCTAGCTAACCCTACCTGGTTATGTCACCTCACAATCAGCCTTCAAATCTGAAGTTAGCTGACAACAGCTAGCTAAATGCCCGAGAACGCTAGTTTACTTTTTATACAATATTACATTAAAACTGTTATTTCTATTTTAAATATTGCATATTTTGCTCTGGGACGTTGTATCTGGTGTGTAACAGTGACGCTATACGGTTTCCAGGTAATAGTCTGGGCCCAATGTTGACAACTGCTTGTGCTAACGGCTACCAGTGCTGGCTAATAACTAGGCTGGCTAACCTTAGCCTTAACGTTAACCCTCTGAGAGCAGTTTCTTCCGTATAATCAAGGGTATTCACACGTAACCCGGGTCGTGTCGCTTCATCCGACATTTTCCCGAAACTCTATATTATTTAGCCTGAAGATAAAACTTACAAGTGCCGTCTTTTTTTCGAGTGAAGATCCACACACTTCTCCCTAAACGTCAGCTGCCATTTTTTTCACGAGTGTATGCTTACACGCATGTAATTTATGCCAAAGATCGTATTGTATGGACGAGCACAAGACAAGCAAAACACAGAGCAGTAGGCCAATTAGGTCTCATGATGCTCACGCTAACAGCCAATCAGGCAACGGATTACTCATTTTAGCCAATCAGCGTGCGTCTGTGCTACCTGGTTTGTAATTTGGGATTCTAGAAAGTAACACGAGTGATCCATCTTTACTTTTTCTCTTCTTTACAAGGTCTTTTTGATGCGTCCCCTGCTGTGGCTCAAAACCACAGATAGACTTTATTTAAAGATGCTCCAAACAGATCAATAAAATTAATCAGAATCAGCTTTAAAGGCCAAACATGTGAACACATACAAGGAATTTGACTCAGGTTTTTTTTGCATTGCTTATTTACAGAAATAGAAATAACAGTTAGGAACAAGGACAACAAAGCTAGAAAAATGAAGGTAAAGATTAGACACGACTATTGTGTACACAAGTGTGTAGAAACAAAATAGGTGTATATATAATATTATATAATTATATATATAAAAAAACATCATTGACCAACAATTTAAAACAATTAACTATTTATAAATGTCACAAGTTAAGTGTTCTTTTACCGCATTACATTTATTTTGTAATTAATTTCCTCTGCGAATTAATTTTATTGATACAAAATAGGATCAACTGATAAATGATGATGTATTATTATGTAATCTACCAAGCAGTATATAAAGCAATTAATCAACTCCTCCTTTACCAGCTGCAACATTAAAGTGATGAACACATTAATGCATCAAGAGTTATAATCTATTAATGTAATATATATTATTCTGAAATTGACCATTCTGCAAAATTAAATACTTATTTTGATGATAAAACTTTTGTTCTTTTAGCAAGATTTTGAATGCAGGAATTGTATTTAACAGAGTATTTCTACACTGTGGTATTACTACTTTTACTTAAGTAAAAGATCTGGATATGTCTTCCATCACTGTATAGATGTCTGTACATATGTACATATTTAAAATGGGCAATTATAACCTATAAGGTTGTAATATTTTTGTGTTTTAGGGATATTGACAGAGCAATGATATTAACTATATTGCTTAGAAAAATGCAAGCAATAGATAGACCCTAACATAAGGCAAAACAACAATCTTATTACTTTCTATAAATCTTACTCTGAACAATCTTATAGTTTCCTTAAAAAGAATATACATAAGTCAGGAATGGCACTGAGAGTACAGTGTAGGCCTCATTTTTATGTATTTTAATTTATTATTTCTATTTTTTGTTTGTGTCTGTATATTTATTTTGGTTCTGCTGTGTTGATGCTGTTTCTTTTTCTTTTTTCTTTTTTACTGTGTGGGTTTATGTCCCCCATTAGTCTTTTGTTATTAATAGTTATTGTGAGTGCAATGTTTTGTTATTGTGTCATTGGGAAGTGGAGGAGGAGGAGGGGGGGCATTGTCATTCGTACGTACAAAAGAAAACTAATAAACATTATCCAACAAAAACAGATGTTAACTGAATTCATACACAGCCACTGAAACTCACTAACACCGTCCTGAAAAAACAACTCAAGACAAAAGGTTGTTATTTAAAAAGTAATGTGCAGGAGAAAATAATGACTAAACAAATTGTATTAAACAGAATACATTTTTTTTTACTAAATAGAGAATATTAGATCGCATAATTAAACATATATTACACAACAGATAATATGGATAATAAATCCCCCAAATTATTTTTATATGTTGGTGAATTCAGAGTAAAATTATCTGGAAAACGAAAAAAACCCAAATCTGAATTAAAACAGTGAGTTTCTCTGAAAGTTTGTGACATCTCAGCTCAAATAAATAGTACGTCACCACATCAATAGCAGAACATGAGTCAGAACTACTTTCCCATGTCAGTTTCAAACACGTGTTTCCCCCACCTACAAATTTCCTCTTAAATCGAATATTCTCACCATAACAAACTGAAGTCTTCGGTCCCAATATACAAGCAGCACGTGGAAACTCCCAAAGTATGAAGCAAGATATATATATATATATATATATATATAAATATAAATATAAATATATAAATAAAAGATATATCTCCCTACATGTATAAATACATTACATTGATTTATGTCTTTAAATATTTAAAATATGGAAACTAAAATCTGTTTCTCCTCTCAGGTTGCCTGCTTTTGTTAATGGTGACTTCACTAATATTTGTTTTCTTTTTTTAATGATGAGCTTTTAATTCCTTTTTCTTTATTTACATTGAATAAAGAAAACAACGTTTCGTGTTCGTCCTGCGGGTGGCAGCAGGGCTTCATGGGAAAAGCTGCAGAGGGTTTTAAACGTCAGAAGCTCAGATTCAGTCTGAATGATGTTGGTTCCTGGATAAAGATTCACACAACAGGACCCGATCAGTTGTTTTCAGATACTATATGTGTGATAAATGTTGAGTTAGCTACCTGCTCTGGTCTGAACAGCGCTTTGTTTTTAATTGTGGTTTATAAATAAATGGAACTTGACTAGACAAAGTGTGATTTCATTTTCCATCCCTGATGATGTGGAAAAGATATGATTAATATATTTACCAAAAACATACATAATCACTGACCTTTTGGCATTGAATTTGGTATACGTGATGACGTCATTTCTATGCCAAAAAGAAGACATTTCAACTTTTCATAACAGTTTATAATTATGCACTTTTTGGGCAATAATAAATGTCTTCAAACCAGAATTGGGTGGGGGTGGGTGCCCCCATGGTCAAAAAGAAAAAGTTCTCTCTTGGTGTCCCCTGTGGTAGGGCTGCACATATATATATTTATAATAAATAAATAAAATAAAAAAGTGAAGCTAAAAAGAAAGTGAAAGTGAAGCTAACAGGCAGCAATCGCCTCAAATGTTCATCACCTGCCGGTCAGCAAACAGCAGGGAAAGAATGACCACAAGAGGGCGACCAGAGCAGCTTAGAGAAGAGAAAAACACCAGGGAACCCAGAAAATATATATGTAAAATAAAATATTAATGTGAAAAACCCATCATTTGATACACTCACAAATAGATGTCACAAAGGCTCAAATAGGGGAACAATAATACATGTTTCAGACCGCCTTTGTGCTCTGCAGTCAAGTATTCCTTTGTCTTGCATCTGACACTTGTTCCCTCGTCTGAATCTGTGGATAAACACACAGTGGGATTTTTTTTTAGAAGAGAGTATCAGTAGAAAAATGTATTTTAAAATGTAACTATCCTTTTTTTTCATTTAATTTTTTTTATTAATTGGTGCCTTTTGAGTTCAGTTCAATGTTCAATTTGTTTAATAAAATAATGCTGGAAATATTTTTTCTTTTAATGCAACAAGCATTGTTTTGTATTTTCGCTGCATAAAGGCAGAACTGAGTACTTGATATCTGTTTATTTATTGCAAGTAGGCTTAATATCGCCTATCGCATATTTTCCTTATATTGTGCAGCACTATCATATGGTAGATAAAACAAATAAAATAAAATAAATATAAGCTATAACCCTAGAAACTTTATGCATGCTGGAAGCTAATTTCCAGACAGCCTGAGTCTGATCCTCGCACATCAACCTGAAGGTAAAAGCCGTGCTACCCTTGAGCAAGGCAACAATATTCTCTGTTTATGAATGGTGTCGCTTTATGTCCCCATAATGTTATATATAGCTTACTGTGATATGGCATTTACATAGATTATGTTATCGTACTGAGAGCGGGGTGTGATCTTGTGAATTATGTAATTGAGAAATTAGAACAATAATATCCCACCTCATACGAAACAGCCTCACAGACCGCAACACAGCTCTGTCCCCGCCCCTCGCCGCCGTCCTGTTCTCTGATTGG
>CALSBV010011200.1:9502567-9538084 GCA_943590825.1 Bovichtus diacanthus | reverse complement strand
GAGGTCATGTCCATATATCGTACGATACGTCGGTAACGTAAAGATTATTGAGGTCATGTCCATATATCGTACGATACGTCGGTAACGTCATTATCGTGGCAGGACTTGTATTTACCCAGAAACCTTAAAGCGACGAGACGTAAATTTGCATATTTGCCTCTTTGCTTCTATCAGCAGTAATATTCTACAGAAGTGATTTGTAGAATTCATTGGAAAGTAAAAACAATGGAAGTGGTTAATTGAGGTGTTTTTTGTGGCACACTTTCTGTTAACACTAGTTTCACTGTTATAATTCCTCCCACTCAACTCTGCAACTCTGGATTTACAACAAAAACACTTTGTGTCCAAGTTGAAACTTTCTCTGAAGTTAGTCAAATACAAAAGCTTCTCTCTAGCAGCTAATCCAAAGCCTGGATAAGGCTTTTGGACATGGCCATTAGCAGTTCTTTAGCACGCGGCAGTAAACAAAGCTGCGGCGAGTATGTATTTCAGCGTGGAGCGGCTCTCAGGAATGCACAGTCCCATGAACTCGCTGGTTTCCCCAGACGCTGTGATGACAGAGAGGTGAAACATTAACAGCGTCAGGGCCTCTTAAAGGATTCAGGTTGTGTTTTAATTATCTGTAACTGTGCTTTCATTAATCGTAGGAGATTAATAAATAATTAACAAAGCGTGTTTGTGTCGAGCCCTGGCTCTGGCTGCGGAGGATGTCGGGCTGCGTAATGATTTGGATATCAGCCCGAGTCCGACGAGTGTAACTGCAATCCTTCAAGCAGTTTGCATCATTGCAAAAGTATCTGCCCACACAGAAGAAAAGTCACGAGTGAAATGTCTCCAGAACAATATGAAAGGACAAGTTATTGTTCCTGCGGATCCTTAAAAAGTCTATAAAGGCATCGAATGCTTGAATGTAAAAATGAGTCTTTAATTTGTCTTTAAATGTCTTGAATCGATCTTTCAAAAGCCCTAAAAATGCTAAAACATGAGAAGTAGGGTTTTATGAATCGTTTTTTTTCTGACATTGCAATTTAAAATCTCAAAATGGTAGGTAACATCTATTTTAAATAATTAGTTTTTAGATTTACTGAACGAATGCAGATTTTCTTTCAAGTTGGACTTAAATTTCATTCTTAAAAAGTTTTAAATCTAACTTGTCTTTAGCTGTAGTAACGCTGCCTTTAAATCACCAATAAAATGTGTTTTCCTTTTTTTATTTATTTATTACACAAGTTTTTGTGTTTGTTAACTTATGATTTCTTTTTACAACCAGAAAGATAGAAAAAGAAAACACTGACTAAATACATAAATACTTTTCTGTATAAAAATCCAGTAATAAATCATCCATTTCTTCCATTTATTAGGAAAAGATTTCCTCTCATTGTCTCTATAGTAGAAATCATAACTTTCATTCCTTACGTATTGCATATCCCATAAATACCTTTTCCCATAACAAGTGTACTGTATGACTTTCCCATAAAAAGTGTGGTTTTCTTCTCTATTCCCATAAACCTGCTCACTAAAATCAGTGTTTGATGGTAGTAGATATCCAGAAGGAGATTTCAGAGCAGGTGTGTGTGATGAGACATATATCAGATATAGAGACAGATATATCTTTTGGTAAACGCACGCCTGCCGTGTTTGCGGTTGCTGACAGGCTCGTTACCTCCGTACCTAATTCCCTGCTCGGCTTCCTGCACATATAACATACGTTTCCATACAGTGAGAGCAGCAGGTGTAGACGCAACACTGTGAGCACGTTTATTATTCAGAAAACATCCACGATCATATTGCATTTTATAGCAGTTTACATTTGCTTTACTGTCATTTTCACAGCACAATTTCTAAATGCTGTATTCTGTGTCTGAGCTCAGAGACCGCACGAGGTAATGCGTCATGTGTTGCATCTTCTTATGTTTGCATGATTATAAATAGCAACAAGAGAAAAAGGCTTGCAACCTACAGTACACAGAGAAACATATTTCAAATAATGTGGCGTTAGGGTTCCCTGTGATAGTTTGCAGCAAAACGCTAAATTAGTTTATCGGAGCAGGAGGACGGCCGACCCTGATTCTTTCTTCTGTCTTTGGTATCACGTTTAAACCTCACAATTATCTTCATGCACAACATGGGTATACAATTCGGGTAAAAGACGGCACTGGACAAAACTATAAAGAAACTGTAGGGGTCGCAGGTAACTCGCCACAAAGGCCAACGGTGCGTTCAGGTGCTTTTCTGATGGGCCCTTTTCCCAAGTTGGGAAGTCGTTGTTCTGACTTCGGTGTGTTCATGAGCTTTTAGTCATAACGTGGAAACAACATGGACGCGACAGAGAAGATGTGTTTTATTGCTCAGAGTGTTTAAACAACACGTTCATATCAGTTTCAGAGTTGTTGTTCTGACTTTACGGGAATTTTCCCAGTCGGGAACCAATTTTTTCCGACGGCACATCAATTCAGCAAATGGCATCTCGCTAAGTTAACGAAGGGGAAACATTACTTGCGTGTCCGCCACATGATTCGTATCCGCTCCAAAATGTTCTGGGTTCTTCCTCGGCCCGTGCTTCACCCTTCCAACAAGTTTTATGAAAATCGGTCCAGAAGTTTTTCTGTCATCCTGCTGACAGACGGACGACTCGAGCAGAAAACACGACCTCAAACATATTTTAGGCTTTACACATTTCTACTGTTTTTATTGCTTTAATATTCTAGTAAAAGCAATAAAAACATTTAATTTAGTGTTTGATTTCTATTTTGAATTGTTGTATGTGTGGTTTATTTTTAGTCCGTTGGTATTTGTAAATATAGTATTTTACATATACAATAAAGAGGTTCTTTTAAAATCTATTTCATTTTTATTATAGAAAATGTCTCTTTTTTTTCATCTTTAAATAAATATTATATATTTAACCAAAATAATTAAATAAATTGTCATTCGTAGAATATGCGTTATTGCAAAATACACATTTTCCATCAATATTGTTTGTGAATCTTGAAATCAGCCGGTTTACAGGATAAACAAAGGTTCATTTTATAGGAAACTTTTGTTAGTAACACAATATTCCTTATTACTGCCGAGTCTAATGTTCTTCTAACAGAAGCTAATGTGATGTTGGCTTGAAGAAAGATGTCGGCTTGAGTTGATTTAAAATACCTCTTGACAGCGATGTCGTGCAGTAGTTGACCTGCGAGAAGAAACAGACGGCTACGTAAACAAGTAAAGAATAAGTCGCCATTTTCAGTATTTGCAGTCTGTAGAAAACTTTCGGCGATGGTTCACACTGTGGTCAGATTGCGTTGCATAATCGATCCGATTATTAAACGTAAACAAGCAATTTTGTGAGTTGAGAGCAGCAAGTGTTCTCCTGAGCCGCAGAAAGCCTCACATGATCACATTAAGTCATCCTATTATTAGCAAGTGAGTAAGAACATATGTGGCACATGCCAAGAGGAATCTACACGCGTGCTGCTGATGGCGAAGGCTTCCTGGCACCTCCAGTATGGCACGGCGTTGTGTTTTCCTGGCATGGTTTAGGTTCACTGAACCCCTCAGGGCTGGAGACAGACGCCAACACAGAGCAGTTCTCACTGAAGCAGCATGTATGATATGAAACCATATATAACGCCCCAAACACCATCCTCCTGGTGCTTTACACTATTTCATACCAAGATAAACAAGCGCTTATGTTGGAAAACTCTCGTCTCACGGTGTTCGACTCTCAGTCTTAAAGGGCCAGCGCTGGTGTTTTTCAACCTGGACTCTATTTCCTGTGTTTTTGTGACTAATGGGGACAACTATTTTTGACGTTTCCAGTATTGCGTGAGAGCGCTGCAGCTGCCAAACGGATCGCAATGTTATCCTTTCAGACAATTTCTCACCGTTGATGTACGTCCACTAACTGTTTCTGCACTGACGGCTCAGATAGTTATTATAAGTCTGACTACATTATTACAGGAGCTACAGAGAAATAAAAGCTGATTCATTACCTTTACTTTGATCCGCTCTGTTTGTTATTGTGTCTAATGTCTCGCTCAACGAGAAGTCTCGATCTGACGGTGACAACAATTTTTGAAATGGGTTCAGTATTGAGCGAGAGCGCTGCAGCCGCCAAACCAGAAGTCTCGTTCTGAACTCTCGCGAGAGGTGACATGTTGTTGAAGATAACAACGAGAGTTGGAGAGAGGAGCCGCTGGGTCACAGTTAGTTGTGTTGGAGAACAGAAAGCGTAGCTCAGTTTCGCGGCTGCAGCGCTCTCGCTCAAAACTGGACTCATTTCCAAAAATGGAATTAATCTGCAGATCGTATGTTTCAAAGTGAGACCAAACTCTTCTGTGGATGTCAGTTTTTATGCCAAGACAAAAGCCGCAGCAGACGAGATAAAGCTTGTTTTTAGCCTTTTTTTAAATGTTTTATTTTAAGAGTCACTTTATAAAAGAGTCACTAAAATAGGTTTTTCAAAAATAGTTTATTGAGCATACAGTCGTAAATAAGTTTAAAAGATATTAAGACTGATGGGTCCAGTAGTATCTGAGATTATCTGCGGACATAAACTCACACAATAACAATGGAAAGCTGTGTGATCGTGTGACTAAAACCAAGTGAGTCTCCACTGTTTTGGGATGAAGCAATATTGCATTAGCACATATTTTATTGGCACACGCTCAGACAACTTTTTGTTATTAATCATATGTCATTTTCTACTAAATTAGATCGTAAAACTGTTCATGTTCTTCCTAAAGTATGCAGGCGCCTGGTGCCGACGAGCAGCACACACAACACGACACATTCCCTCAAACTCATAAGGTCAATAGAGAAAGTATTCAGCATTTGTGACCACACACTATTTAGTAGAGATGCCACTAACTAGGGTGTAACGCAGTGTGCTCATAAAGTTCACCTCACAAAGAGCCGCTTTAAAATCCTTCTTCACGTCTGCTCTGTCTGATTCATGGATGATTTACTCTTTAATGCTGAAATCTATGTTCGCCTTAATGTTTGCATTGCCTGTGACTTTGAGTTGTTACCTGGAGATGAAACACAATGATCCCAAAGTGAGTGATTAGTGTATTGACAGATAAGCCCGTCAGTGTTTTCGGAGCTGCGATGTAGCATCATGTGAGTCACCGCCGCTCTTTGTCCTATCTTGATCAGAAATGTTCCTTTTTTTCCCTTCAATTATCGTTTATTTTAGCTTTGCTCCAGCGTCACACTTTAGGTTGCGTAACCGATGGCGCTTCTCCCACAGATAATGGAATTGATGCGGCCGGCTTAAATTTTTATTCGTCCTAAATAAGCTGAGTGGCTGTCAGTAACATCTAGATTTATTTAGTGGAGGAGAGGAAAATAGTCTATCCGCCCCCCTTTGAAGGGAACAGTTATTTTCGCACCCGGTGAACAGAAACTGGGACATCAGAGGGAAAAAAAAGGACTTTCACATCTAACAGTAAATGGGTCACCTTGAGTGGAGGCGAAGTGGTCCTATCAGGAGCCAGAGAGAGGGAGGTGTAGAGGGGACGCACACTTCCTGTCTGACTGTTAAAGTCGTCATTGTCCCCTGGTGGATGGAGGCTATTTCAAGTCTAATTCTGAAGCATTGTGGAGCGCAGACTGTCAGGACCTGTTGACGCACGTCCTGCATGAGCTCTTATCTTCATTATAATGTAGGGCTGCAACTAAAGATTATTTTCACTGTCAAATAATCTGCAGAATATTTTTTAGATTAATGGTTTGTTGTATAAAATGTCAGAAAATATTGAAAAATGTCCGTCCCAGTTCCTCAAAGTCCAAAAAATGTCTTGTTTTGTCCCTTTTTTAACATGATATAGAACAGAGAAAAGCAGCAAATCTCCATATTTCAGACATTTTTAGTTGAAAAAGAATTTGTAAATTGATGAATCGATTATCAAAGTAGTGATTTTCTTTGCTGTCGATCGACTAATGGAATATGGATCTGTGGACAAAAGTGGTATTGCACCCGCCTATTGTCGTAAAGATCTTTATCTGGCTCGTGCGTGTTGGTCATCATGCTCGACAAATGCAAATTGAGATATGGGGATCAGCCCACGTTCTCTCACTGCCCCTTTTAGCTTTTTTTTTTTTTTTTTGTTCTGTCAATTATTTTCTTCTCTTGGCTGATCAACTAAAACTACAAAATGTAACTTAAAAAATAAGAAAAAACCTGCGACTCACTGGCAAATGTTGCTTTCTGTGAAAATGTAAACATGGGTTCTTCTGGTCTGCGTGTAAATCGCTCTGTCTGATGTGGCAGCGACAGACATTAAGAATAACTTTATATAGATGGCCGATCTCTCGCTGATGCTCTTAAATGAAGACTGTTTCATTTGATCATGTAATGCTCTGTGTTTGACACTCAATGCTGGGTTCAGTGTTGTAGTTTGCTGCAGACGGATTGATGCACGATGCTGTACGACGCGGTCCGACTGCTTCCTGCACTGAGCCTTCGTAAACACCAGGTGGCTGATTTCATTTCAGTCATTATTTCCAGTGGGTGACATTTACATGGTTATAAAACTCGTGTATCAGTGTCTCCACTGTGATGAAAATTAGAAAAAAAACAAAAAAAAGATCTTTTAATTTGAACATTTATGGGTTATTTTTCTTTTTTTTCTTTTTACAATAATAAAAAAATAAATGTATCTTTTAATTTGAATATTTCTGGGTTATTATTTTTTTTACAATTTATAAAAAAAAAAAAATAATAATAATTTTAAAAAAAAAGATAAAAGTGTCTATAAATGAAGTTTATTTTGAAAGAGTCTGAATTTACACTTTTTTGGGTGTGATAATGGAAATCTCATATAGCACATGTAAAGAATATTTTTCTTTGTTAGATTACAGGACAATAATAATTCTGTACTGCTCACTTATTTCACATAGGGCAACTTAACATGAGTGATATAAAGCCATTGTCTATATTACAGAAAATAATTATTCTTAAACTAGATTCAAGAGGACTATTGAAACTTAAAAATGTACAGGCATTATTAGTTTTGTACAATACAAAAGGCAGAGTTATACCAGAAAATATACAAAAGAGGACGAGGACCATAGAGGAAATGAAATGTTCCCTGCGGTGCCTTCAGGGGTCACAGAAACTGAAGCTGGAGGTCTGGAGGTGTTTAATCTGAGCACCTCACCCTAACCGTGGGAGAGAGGCAGCGTGTTCATAGTAAATAATAATTTACCAGCTTGGTTTCTCTCCCACACAATGAGCCTCAGAGTCCATCGCCACACGGGAATTCCTAAAGAGCTTAAAATAAAAATGTTACACAGAAAGGTTGAGAGCAGCTGGTGTTCTGCACTGATCCTCCAACATGCAAACACAACACAGATTCATGTGGACAGTTACTGGTTTTATACTTCTCTCACTCTAACCTGAATGGATTTAAATGTTTCATGTAATGTGTTGTGAATTGGAGCGAATCATTTGAACTGGTCGGGTCTTTTTGAAGTTTCTAGTCGGGGAGTTTGGAGTAAAGCTGCAAATTACAACTATTTTGATATTTGATTAATCTATTAGTTAACATAAAACATATATAAATAAACATATTCCTCGTTTTCTTATGCAATTCCCTTTCAAACATCTTTCAAATAAATTTAAAAAAAAGCAAATATACGCTACGTCAAGAGTGCAAAACAAGTGCACATAGCAGGTCGTTCTACACTAGACCTCAAAACAAAGACATGCTGGCACATTTTTCAGCTAACTCTCTTCTTCTTCTTCTGCTTCTTCTTCTGCTTCTGCTTCTTCTTCTGCTTCTGCTTCTTCTTCTGCTTCTTCTTCTGCTTCTTCTTCTGCTTCTTCTTCTGCTTCTTCTTCTTCTGCTTCTGCTTCTTCTTCTGCTTCTGCTTCTTCTTCTGCTTCTGCTTCTGCTTCTTCTTCTGCTTCTTTTTCTTCATCTGCTTCTTTTTCTTCGTCTGCTTCTTCTTCTGCTTCTGCTTCTTCTTCTGCTTCTTCTGCTTCTTCTTCTGCTTCTGCTTCTTCTGCTTCTTCTTCTGCTTCTTCTTCTGCTTCTTCTTCTGCTTCTTCTTCTTCTTCTGCTTCTGCTTCTTCTTCTGCTTCTTCTTCTGCTTCTTCTTCTTCTTCTGCTTCTGCTTCTTCTTCTGCTTCTTCTTCTGCTTCTGCTTCTTCTTCTTCTTCTTCTTCTGTTTCTTCTTCTTCTGCTTCAGAGGCTTTAATGTAAATTGCTCTCGTACTGTGACGACACTTTTCTCCGCTGTAACGTTGGCCTCTGCCGCCATTATTATTCTACATTCGTACATAAATACATGTTTCCCCCACAGCCCTCATATCAATCACCCAACCAGCTTGGTGACACTAAGAACAAATGAAAAGAGCACAAACATGTTATCATGAAAGCATCATGTGCCTCACATGTTTACCTGCACGTCAACACCTCGGCTGAATTATAGATTTCAGTGGAAAATGCTCTCGTCATCAGCAACTTTGACGATTTCCATCTCAAGGTGTCCAAGGCTGCGAGTCATAAACTACAAACTACACTTTGACCTTTTTATTGAGATATATGTGGCTGCGTTGATCATTGCCGGCTTATCATATAGAGATATGATGATATATAGATGATATAATACTCGGAACAATGGCAGTAGTGTGAGAAGTGTTTTAGCTCTGCCTCCATGCAGTGTGCAGGCTTAGATAAGGAAAGAGGTGGAAAGTAATTACATATTTACTCAAGTACTGTACTTACCTCCTTTATACTTCTACTCCTCTACATCTCAGAGAGAAATAAATCCAAGATCTTTACTCATGGTATATGTTATTTTATATCACGGTTTATATCGCGATACAGTAATCGTTCTGTAAATACAATCAATAAATGGTTTAAAATAACCATACTGTACTTCATCACATTTCATTATTTTCTTCTTTAATTTGCATCACACATCACAAAAAAAACTCAAAACAGTAAAAGTAAAATTCCTTCAAATTTAAAAGCTTAAAGGTTCCTGAGAACAATAATTTCAAATGTTACAGGTTTTAATGTTGACAGCTGCAAATAAACACCAGTCTGACTTCATTCAGCGCAATATAAACTAATATTGTACTTTAGAGCAGGGCTCCCCAACCACCGGGCCGCGGACCCGTACCGGGCCGTGGATCATCTGGTACCGGCCCGCACAGAAAGAATAAAACGTTTAGTTTTTTGTGTTGGTAATATTTATTGTAAACATTTTTATATATTATATTATATATATATTACAACGTAATAATAATATAAATAAAGTGCCAAATATAAAATGGCATAATTACATTTACATTATATAAGTAATAATACAATTTTAGTTAGTTAAGTAACACCACTACTGTAGTTTTTTCTTTTTTTTTTTTTTAAACACAAACCCAATCTTTTCCTAACCCTAACCAATTTATTATTTATTATTATTATTATTATTATTTATTATTTTGACTGTATGCAGGTAACGAGCGGAACATGAAACGTGTTCTACAGTGTAGTATTACTACTTTACTGAAGTAAAAAAGTACTTCATATACCTGTGGTTGGACGTACATTACGTACAATTACAGCCGACACTTTCTGATGTTGCTTAGTGGAAATCCACGACGCTGCTGACGGGTTAGATTTCCTCTATGAGTGAACAACATTCTAATTTCTGCTCTGCATCCTCTGCGTGCACAGCAGAGTGATGCTCATGAAGTTGACCCTGCTGTGAGTCATTTTATATTTCTCTGTGCCGGGCTCCATGTTGGAGCGATGCGATGCTGCCTTTGGCTTTCTGAGAGGAGGGAGGGGGGACTGGAGCACAGCTCTGAGCCATAGGCAGAAATACCAGGCCTAAGTAGGACATGTGGAGAAACGGGGCTGGTGCTGCGGCGTCTCTCAGAGAGCTTCATGCAGGGATGGAGAGAGGTGTCTCAGTGAAACACGGACGCTGAATATTATCTCCTGTTGTGCTTGCAAACAAGAGGCAAAGATTGTTTTTGCAGTAGTTGTTTATAAGATATACATTCTTCCAGGTGCACGGTTCTATTTGCTCTACGCTTCAGCAGTGAGTCATCCACTGAAAGATGTCAGCCACCTTCTTTCTGCTCGTCATGCCCCTTCCACACATGCAGCTTCTCCCTGAAAGGTTCAGGAACGTTTCCTGCATGGGCTCATGTGTGAATGGGCACAAAGATCAATATTCAGTAAATGTGAACCAATTTCACACCTCAAGACATTTCAGAGAAAATGCCGGCATGTCTGCGTTGTGAGTGAGAAACATTGCAGGGACGAGCCGAACACAAGACTCCGCCGACGACGGATTTAAACCCACAACTTGTTCACGCTTTGTTCTTTTGCAGGTGATTCGATAACGCAACACGACTTCTTCTATTTGTAAACGAGCTCCTTTCCTCTCCTGCTGTCCTCGGCCCGTCCACTCCTGTGCTCCTGCGAACAGTGAAATCACTAAAGGAGCCGCACAGCTGAACTTAAATGAACATTTATTGTCTACAGTGTCTCTGTTTGTGCACTCTGTCTGCAGTGCACTTATTTTAAACACACTGAACTTACAAAAAAAAAAAACTGAACAAAAAACTGAACTTATGAATGAAAAATGAATAGTTTTAGTGCACTTAACAACAACATGTATGAGCAGAAAGCAGCATCTCTTACATAAATAAAGATGAATAATCAACGTTCGTGAAGTGGCTTTCCTGGTGTTGAATCATTGAAATACTCCCATAAATAATGCAGATGCTAATTAACTCAAAATGGCATTAATCTTTCTACCACTAATCTTCTTAGCTGAATCCCACACAAGTGTGTTTATTTATCTCCGCTGTGCTGACGATTGATTTATTTTTGCTCCGTGTGTTTTTATCCCAGGACACCAATGAAATTGTGGCCATTAAGAAATTCAAGGACAGTGAAGGTAAGTGGACAACAAGCCCCCCCCCCCCAGAGAAAACACATTCTTCTTCCATTATTAACCCCTTCACATCTTTCACATCTTGCCTTAAGATGAGTTTTGGGCAGAGAACGACTTTAGGTCACCTGCCACCAGGTTCTCTTTTCTTTAAGAAATATTATTTTAAAATGCAATTCCTAAGTTAAAACCCCCCCCGCCCGCCCGCCCCCTCGTCCTGAATGTAATCAGTTTAAATCCCAGATCCGATCTGCCAGGTGTGAAGTCTCGACTCGTCTTCACTACATGTCTGTCTCACCTCCATGCAGAAAATGAGGAGGTCAAAGAAACGACGCTGCGGGAGCTCAAGATGCTCCGCACGCTGAAGCAGGAGAATATTGTGGAGCTGAAGGAGGCTTTCCGCAGGAGAGGAAAGCTGTATCTGGTCTTTGAGTATGTGGAGAAGGTAAGCTTCACGAGGTCAAGTCTGTGAGCTTTACGGCTGTCTCTTTTCTCTCTTCTCTTTTATTCAAGCTTCAAAAGTCATTTTATGTCGTCATCACCCCAAATTTTTTTATTTTAAATCCTCAATTTGGATAAAAGTGATTTAGCGATTTTCTTCAACATCTTTGTCCAGTCGTTGAAGGATGCAGATACATAATATAGAAGTAATATGCTATATTAGCTCTTTTGTTATTGTGGTTACGTCAATATTTACAACATATGCATTTTTAAAAAAACATAAAAGTAGCAGAGGACAATTATTTTGATGAAAATAAAGATATTTACACTATAAATTGGTGCAGAAAGATTCCCCAGATTGCAGGAAATTAAATGTTTGACGCTTCTTTACCAAACAATTCACAAATATGTGTTGAAGCAGAATATCTGGTTGGATAAAAACAATAAATGTTGACTTCTGGACTTTAAACGCTCTGCAGTTATTGGAACTGCACAGATGCTTTAAACACAATATATACACGTGCACTATTCCAGTGTTGAGGTAAATGTGTACGTTAGGAGTGAAACTCTAATAATCCTGATGTGTGTGGTGTCCTCTTGTAGAACATGCTCGAGCTGCTGGAGGAGCTGCCGAACGGCGTGCCCACGGACAAAGCGCGCAGCTACATCTACCAGCTGATCCGAGCCATCCACTGGTGCCATAAGCACGACATCGTTCACCGCGGTAAAACCTCTCTTCTCTGACTTCTTTCTTTACTCTGTGAGGAACACAGAGATGACAGGATGACGGGCTCAGATTTGAAAAAATAGCTCGAACCAATACTGTATATTTTCAGTATAAATGTATTAAAATGTATTGAAGGTTTTCTGATACAAGACTCTTCAACAAACAATACAACAAAATAAAACCACAGATAAATAATCACAAGTGAGCTTTAGAATTATACAAAATATACTTTGTTGACCAGGATTTCGGACTTGTGGATTGTGATATTAAAATAATTTAATAATGTCAAACATGATGCTGTGATATATATTTTGATTAGACACCTTGCTATTAAATAGATTATTTTAATGTTTAAATATCATAAATAAATGTTCACATAAATGTTTATTCCAGTAACGATTATTCGATTATTTTAAAGCTTCAATAATAATATAATATGTTTTGTTTCTTTCCTCTGAAAGTGAGAAAAAGTTTTTCTCTTTTCAGAGAAATAATTATTTTCCTCTTAAATCTATTATATGTGTCATTTACCGACACTAGATCACATTGGGGGGTTGTTTGAAAGATATCCAGACAGTAAAGCTAGAACATGATAATGATAGACTATTCAAACTCATAAATAAATGAACGGAGCCGGCTTAGATTCGCTGCCTTTTTATTTCTCACAATTTTAAAAACTAAATTGTACACAAAATAACTGTAAAACTGGTGTTTTATGTGATTTCCATCCGTAATGTTTGACACAACTTTGACCTGGTGTGCAGGATTTCTGTCCATCAGGAGCACATCCAGCTGCTTTTGGAGAAAAAAAACGTTTTTAAAAATCCATTTTCAGAAGTTGTGAATCAATTCACAATCTTACAAGATAAAAAGCTCCACTTTTTCTCTACACCACGAGATGTTACCGGTCGCTCTGTTGTTCACAAAAATCGGAGCTTTTAGGTGATTCAGTGGCAGCCGAGCAGGGAACCAGATGGCCCATGTGAGCTTTTGGCACTGCATGCATCAGAGCAGGCGTCCAAATGGCCCGTGGTAACGCCCGGGCACACACATGACACTGGTGTCCAGGATTTCATGTTTAAGTTATGGTTTGTTTTTACGATCTGTGAATTTCCTCTGATAGCATTTGATTTCTTACAAAGAAACTGAGAGAATTTCTCTTTTTCAGTGAGACTGATGAACATGTGCTGACGGTGATGATGTGACGCCAGCTTATGTGTCGCCCCCTCCTCCCCCCCCCCTCCCCCATCTGTGCTCTTCCTCCTCAGACATAAAGCCAGAAAACCTTCTCATCAGCTCCGATGACGTCCTCAAGCTGTGTGACTTTGGTGAGCGCCTCTATCAAACACTGGCACTGTAGGAGTCGTAGAAGAAAAGGTGGCCGAGCAGTCAAAGCTGTGATGCAAAAGGAGTATTTTCAACTGAGACTATATTTGGCAGGAGCCAGCGCTTGAGGAGGGCAGGCAGCTTCATCCGGTTATCTAAAGCTTTCTGTGCAGCCTTCTCTGCCTCTTCCCTTCTCTCAGTTAATGAGACGTGTCGGAAAACAAGACGCTAATCCTGCGTCGATTCAATCTGGTAGTGCCGAATCAAAACGGGGGGGGGAAACATGGCAACAGCCGACATCATGTATCTGTAGTGAGAGACTGAAGCATGCTGTTTGTGTCAGCCACAGGCATGTAGAGCGCACGCCATGGAACACACAAAGTCCAATGGCGCATTCAGGGGCTCCTCTGTTCTGAGTTGGGAAGTCGTTCTTCTGACTTATGACGGCGTATTCACAAGCTTTAAGTCGTGAAGTGGTAACAACATGGACGCTATAAGAAGCTGTTGTAGAGCGTTAAAACAACACGTTGATGTTGTTCCGACTTGAGGGGCGTTCACGTGAATGTTCCCCGTCTGGAACTAATTTTTCCGGTTATTCCGACAACACATGAATGCAGCACAAACGCCCTATCCCACGATGTTAACCGAAGTGAAACATGGATCGTGTATCCGCCCCGTGAATCGGATCGCCTCCTAAATTTAGCAGGTCCTTCCTTCCTGCCCATGCTGCATCCTTCCGCCTAGTTTCATGAAAATCCTCCCCGTAGTTTTTCCGTAAACCTGCAGACAAACAGACAGACCATCAAACTAACCAACAACATAACCTCCTTGGTGGAGGAAAGTTAAACTGCTCCTGTAGAAATGCATGACAGATTTCTGTACTTGTAAGTTTATGATCATGCTTCAGCATTAGGAAAATGAATTCAGATCTTTGCCCTTAATTAACAAGTTAAAATCGTACGCGTTAAACAATATGCAGCATTAATATGACTACAGGAGGGCTCATCCTCCTTTATAACTTCTCTGAATCATAATGAGCGTGCAGAGAGGTGGAAACAGTTTTTAGGTGTCTCAGCATGTACAGCATACAATAAAGCTCCTCATTATACTATATTGCTTCCTCTGTCTTCTCTTGCCAGGCTTTGCACGTAATCTCTCTGAGGGGACTGATGCCAATTACACCGAGTACGTGGCCACTAGATGGTACCGCTCCCCTGAGCTCCTGCTCGGGTAGGTCCGCTGCTTTTTTTTTTTTTTTTTCCACCCTCGCCTGACATTTTGTTTTAGCAGCTTTTCTCATGCCCGGCCTTCATCACCAACGCCTTAAATCTGTGGCCCCCAGGGCTCCTTACGGGAAGGCAGTGGACATGTGGTCAGTGGGCTGCATCTTAGGAGAGCTGAGTGACGGGCAGCCTCTGTTCCCGGGGGAGAGCGAGATCGACCAGCTCTTCACCATCCAGAAGGTGCTGGGACCCCTGCCACCGGAGCAGATGAAGCTCTTCTACAACAACCCTCGCTTCCACGGGCTGCGGGTAAACACCTCTCCACACTCCCTACCCCGACACCCTCACTGCCAGGGATTCATACTTCTCCCTGGAGCAGAACTATCCGAGGAAATTGATTATTTTTAACTTCAGCTACAGTCAAAACACATTCAAGCAACATTTAATGCAACATGGAGACATCTGCATAAAGCTTCGGGTTCCCAACCTGACGCTCCAGTGTATTATGTGGTGGTTTTAGTAACTATTTAGGCAAAAGAACGCCATTTATGTTAATCAGCATTGGAATGATTAAACATGAGAACCTCATGGAAGTCATGTGTTGAGGCGAGTCCTTCAGAAAAAGATTCTCTGAATCTGAGACTGATTCCACGTTCTGTTGGCGTTCAGTTTGCACCTTCATTGTTCAACCTTTTGAAGTGTTTCCACACAGCTGGTGTTGTGTTAGCCTAAAATAGATGGTCCAGTTTCCAATAGATGAATTTGGTGAAAGGTCTAAAGGAAGTTCTCTTTGTGCTGCTGAGATTTGCATCCACGTGGGAGGACGTAAAGGCCTCATGTATTTCTGTAGTGATGCGTATATTTTGCACGCAGCTAGATTTCCCGTTGTTATATTTCTTGGGAAACCAGAAATATTTTGGATGTGAATCATCAGGAATCCTGTTTCCCAGGATTAACCGCCTCACTCGTTAAAACTCTTTATTTTCTAGATTAATCGATTAATCGTTTGGTCTATAAAATGTCAGAAAATAGTGAAAAATATCCGTCTCAAAGCTTTTCTCATAAGAGTTTTCAACAGTCGTACAGTATAAAGACAGTAACAAAGTAAACTGTAAAATAAAACATAGATCTAAATTTGGAAAATCTGCTTTCTCTTAAACAAAGGTTGAGTCCTGGCTAAAAACAAACCCGAGCTATAGCCATTTAAAACATGTACTGTAAATTATGAAGGTATATTGGTGTATTGTGAGTGGATTTTTATTTTATTACATTTCAATATTTGTAGTGTATTGTGGATTTATCATACTGAAAGCTTTATATTTTAATTACACTGGCGATGAAAAAGCCCAAGACAAGAGTTGAAAAATAGCAAGAGCTATAAACCCTCAGTTTCCTGCTCTGTATTATATTGTTAAACTGCGTCATCTCTATCAAATAAAACAAATTAAATTCAATAAATTAAATTGAGTCCATGCTGATGTCTTTAAATGCCCTATTTTGTCTCTTTAATAAGATATAAAACAGAAAAAAGCAGCAAATCTCCATATTTGAGGCTGAAAACGGCATTCAAAGACATTTTTGCATGCAAGATTACTTTAATAATTATCAAAATAGTTGGAGGTTATTTTTTCTCTCGACTTCTTCTCTGGTTTTCTGTCTCTCTCTGCCTCCCCCTCGTTTTCTTCTTCCCTTATTTATTTTCTCTCTCTGCTCCGTCTTGTTGTTTTTTCTTCTCCTGGCTGAGTTTGCCGTGCCGTGACTGATTGGATCACAATGACTCATCGTGTATCCTGTATCCTGTACGCTCTGCGATAAGTCTTCTGTGGCAGGACCTGGGTCCCCCCGCACACCCGCCACCCCCCCACCCCACCCTGCCCACGCCACAGGATACATGCGTCTGCAAACAGCCCCTCTGTGAATACCTAGCAGTGAATACTAATACTAATGAGCACCCTGAGTCTGATAATGATGCATTATTAAAATCTGGCACATTTGGAGGTATAAAAATTGGTTGTTGGGTTCAGGAAAATTTGGTGTTATGGAGACTAAATTCAAACTCATAAATATGGAAACGCATTTACATCAATGTGATTAAAAAAATAAAAAATAAATTAATTAATTATTCAAAAAAGATCCTGTAAATCTCAAAATAATGACAAAATTTCTCAAAATAATGACTTATTATCTGAAAATGATGACTAAGATTTTCAAAATAATGACTTAGTATCTGAAAATAATGACTTATTATCTGAAAATAATGACTTAGTTTCTCAAATAATGACTTAGTTTCTCAAAATAATGACTTATTTTCTCAAAATAATGACTTAGTTTCTCAAAATAATGACTTAGTTTCTCAAAATAATGAATTAGTATGGGAAAATAATGACTTAGTATATAATGGGCTTCCATACATAAACACATGTAAGTAGTTTTTCTGCAGTAAAAGGCTGTCTCCAGTAAGACAGGCACATGCTGGACTGGGATGTTTGTTGACTAAACATCTACAGTGTAGTGCCTGCTATTGTTAGTTCTTGCTGGAGGGGAAAAAAAACTCTATTTTCCTCAACATTTCTTTCCCGGCTGTCATTTAACCCTGACAGCGAAGTTCACTGACATATTCAAGCTTCTCTCACAGACAGAGAGGACCAAGAGAAAGAAGAATAAACAAACTGTTTTTTATTTAAATAAATAATGCATCAGACCAGCAAGGAACCAGACAACACTTGTGAGTGAACACGGGAAGTTTTTAATGGTTGTTCCATCACGTAAGACACCTCCACACTTGGAAATGTGTGATGTAAAAAGAACAGCTTCTGGACGCTTTTTGGCAAACAGCAGATTAACAATAGTCAGAAGAAAAATTCTATCAAAATGAAGGGCTGACGAAGGAAGATTGAATGTGGAGGAAAGCACATGTGACAGCTCTTGTGAGTCAGTTGTTGCAAAAGGAAATGTAATGAGAAGCAGCAGCGTCTGCACGGTAACATTTAAATAGACAAAGTGCTCATAGTCGTACAGAAGCCCTGAGAGGTCAGTGAGAGAAAACATCTGGTGAATCTTAATTGATTTCTCTCCTGTTTTTCTGACTTAAGGACAGGTGAAAAAAGGTTTCCCAGTTTTGTGTTAATTTTTCATTTAAGTGTTTGTTGTTGTAATACTAATTTCGGCCACAAGAGGCTGAAGTGCCGCACTCCCCCATGTTTTAAATAGCACTGAAAGCAGCAGATTAAAATACTTTTCTAACCAAGAAAAATACACAACAGTGTTGTTGCATAACCTGCGAACACACAATATTGATGAGATCCGTCCAAAAATGTTGAAGGCTTTGGGTGTGGAGGGGCTGTCGTGGCTGACACGTCTCTTCAACATTGCGTGGAAGTCGGGAACAGAGCCTAAGGAGTGGCAGACCGGGGTGGTGGTTCCCCTGTATAAAAAGGGGAACCAGAGAGTGTGTGCCAATTACAGGGGTATCACACTGCTCAGCCTCCCGGGTAAAGTCTACTCCAAGGTGCTGGAAAGGAGGGTTCGGCCGATAGTCGAACCTCAGATTGAAGAGGAACAATGCGGATTCCGTTCTGGCCGTGGAACAACGGACCAGCTCTTCACTCTCACAAGGATCCTGGAGGGGGCCTGGGAGTATGCCCATCCGGTTTACATGTGTTTTGTGGACCTGGAGAAAGCGTATGACCGGGTCCCCCGGGAGATACTGTGGGAGGTGCTGCGGGAGTATGGGGTGAGGGGGGCGCTTTTGAGGGCCATCCAATCCCTGTACGCCCAAAGCAAGAGTTGTGTCCGGGTTCTCGGCAATAAGTCGGACTCGTTACCGATGGGTGTTGGCCTCCGCCAGGGCTGCGCTTTGTCACCAATCCTGTTTGTGGTATTCATGGACAGGATATCGAGGCGTAGTCGGGGGGAGGAGGGGTTGCAGTTTGGTGGGCTTGGGATCTCATCGTTGCTCTTTGCAGACGATGTGGTCCTGATGGCATCATCAGCCTGTGACCTTCAGCACTCACTGGATCGGTTCGCAGCCGAGTGTGAAGCGGTTGGAATGAGGATCAGCACCTCAAAATCTGAGGCCATGGTTCTCAGCAGGAAACCGGTGGATTGTCTACTCCGGGTAGGGAATGAGTCCTTACCCCAAGTGAAGGAGTTCAAGTACCTAGGGGTCTTGTTCACGAGTGAGGGGAAAATGGAGCGGGAGATGGGCCGGAGAATCGGAGCAGCGGGCGTGGTATTGCACTCGCTTTACCGCACCGTTGTGACAAAAAGAGAGCTGAGCCAGAAGGCAAAGCTCTCGATCTACCGGTCTATCTTCGTTCCTACTCTCACCTATGGTCATGAAGGTTGGGTCATGACCGAAAGGACGAGATCGCGGGTACAAGCGGCCGAAATGGGTTTTCTCAGAAGGGTGGCTGGCTTCTCCCTTAGAGATAGGGTGAGGAGTTCAGTCATCCGAGAGAAGCTCGGAGTAGAACCGCTGCTCCTTTGCGTAGAAAGGAGCCAGTTGAGGTGGTTCAGGCATCTGGTAAGGATGCCCCCTGGGCGCCTCCCTAGGGAGGTGTTCCAGGCACAGCCAGCTGGGAGGAGACCACGGGGAAGACCCAGGACGAGGTGGAGAGATTATATCTCCACACTGGCCTGGGAACGCCTCGGGGTCCCCCAGTCAGAGTTGGTCAACGTGGCCCGGGAAAAGGAAGTTTGGGGCCCCCTGCTGGAGCTGTTGCCCCCGCGACCCGACCCCGGATAAGCGGTTGAAGATGGATGGATGGATGGATGGATGGATGAAAGCAGCAGATTAAAATACTTTTCTAACCAAGAAAAATACACAACAGTGTTGTTGCATAACCTGCGAACACACAATATATGTACGTTGTGTTTAGAGTGCAAATTAAAACTCACTTAATTGTTTATTGCTGCACTTCAGCCTCCTGTGGCCCGAGAGAAAGTATTACAACAACAAATAATATTATCCTGACAACAAAATAATTTACCTGCCAAAATTTTATTTCACTGCTTTGACAGATGAAAGAAAAATTCTTATTTTTTTAAATATTATCCTGGCAAATCCTTTTTTAAAATTTCTTCCTAAATCATAAATACAGGACAGAAAAATATTTATATAACTTTACTGTGATGCGATGTTTTCCTTTTCTGCCTTAATAATAATGGCAAAATTTTTTTATTTTTTATTTGGTATTGAGGTTCAGATTCAAGTTACTTCAATCTTGTGATCCTTGGATTAGGTTACTGACTACATTTTGTAAGACGTAATACATTTTAAAGTAAACCTCCCAACACATACTCCTCTACTATTTCTGCTCTTTCTACAAAGAGCTGATTATTCGACCATTCATCACTTGGACATTTGTCGTGGCTGTTTCTTGTTTCAGTTCCCTGCTGTGAATCACCCCCAAACGTTGGAGCGGAGATACCTGGGAATCATCGGGGGAGCCCTGCTGGACCTGCTGAAGGTAGGCATCCCAAGCATTTTATTCCAACCTTTCACCAGTTTCAGTTTATTCCTGCTCACACTATCGCGAAAAGATACTCCACAAAAACACAAATATCTCCAACTAGTCATCTGATAATTGCATCATTATCGTCGTGTTTACGTCGTGACTGCCTGTTCACAGCTTCAGCATCTCTCAGCTTCGCGTCCCAGCTCCAGCTCTGCTGTTATTGCTGTGCCTGCACTGTAAACAGGAGCTCCATGTCAAGAATGTGGGCTGTGCTTGTGCACTTGCGCTTTTCCCTGCAGATAGTGACTCACTGCTAACATAATGCCATCTCAGGACTGACTTCAGCAAGGACAGCCAGCTCTCATCACTAATCAGGCCTCCTTCAGCTGAGTTTAGATCCTTATTTGTAGCGCTGCAACTAACAAGTATATTCTCTGTTAATCGATTAATTGTTTGGTCTATAAAGTGTCAGAAAATAGCGAATAATTAGATAATTAATAGCAAACATAAACTTGTGCAATTTAACATATTTCACCGTGTGTATTATATCCCACATCTCCTAAAAGCCCACGAAGTAGCTCAGATAATGGAGATCTCATGCACATATTTTGGGAGTGCACACACTTTAATTATTTAAAACAATATATATCTATAAACACGTCTGAAACACTACAGAAATTAATTATACAGGACCCCCGAATATCTATATTGGGAGACATATAATGAGAACAGCAAAAAAGTGTTGATAAATTAACTGGAAATCTAAGCACCCACCGTCATTAAAACAATAGTGGAGAGAACTACTGTCATGTTGCACCCCAGAAAAGATCCTGTGCAATGTTAAAAGGCAGCCTATGAAGTTTGGCAGGATGTGGGGCATCAATATATTTTTATATGTTGGTATGAATGGCAAGTTGAGAGGATGTGGGATGTGTGTGCGTATGTTCATCCCAGTTCCTCAAAGTCCAAGGTTTGTCTTCAAATGTCTTGTTCTGTCACTTGAATATGATATAAAAGAGAGAAAAGTAGCAAATCTCCATATTTGAGAGGCTGAAAGCAGCTTTTTATCACATGTTTGCATGAAAAAGTCCTACGATTAATTGATTATCAAAGTAGTTGATGGACTAATCATTGCAGCTCTATTGATTGTATTGTATATGTTTGCTAATTGCTAATGCAAAGCTGAATGACTTGCAAAGACTACATTCAGAATTGTTAGTCTTGTAGCTGCCACTATAAATGATCTTTCTTTAGTTCACAGGTTTTATTTTGAGTGCATTCATACAGGATTCAGCTTTCATTTGGAGACAGGTTATTAAACATTTCTATTTGAGTAATAAAATGTCACAAATCATATTTCACATCATTGTTTGCCTTGTTTGGTGACTGTAAGACACAAAGAAATGTCGCAGCAGCCTGACTTTTGTGATAATGCCGCTGACTCATAGTAGCATGAGTGCTTCACTTTGTGTGTGAGGTCTGGATGCCCGCGGGGTCTCCACGGCTCACGGGCTCCCTCTGTGTTCTTTATGTTAGAACCTGCTGTTGCTGAACCCGACGGAGCGCTTTCTCACGGAGCAGAGCCTGAACCACCACGCCTTCCAGACCCTGCGGCTCGTGGAGCGGCCCGGCCCACCCACGCCTACACCTGTACGCTCCTCCAAGAGGAAACCTCACCATGGAGACAACACCACCCCCAGCAGGTCAGCAGCTTTAACCTCGCCACCGTCTTCCTGTTTGTTTCCCCGTTCCAGACGATCTGTCCATTCTATCTAATAAAGGCAAAAAGGCCAAAAAAATCTTGATGAAAAAGATGTTGGTGAAGATAACAAAACAGGGATTTATTTATCTCGTATCGTGCCTAACTTTGAATTTATTTAGGTAGTAGTGGTCCGAAGATTGATCCCTGTGGAACACCACATGTGACTACTCCTGGATCTGATAAGGTGTATGTGGTGCTGTAACAAATGTCATATTTTTTACCTTTAAAAAATCTATTGAGGTTTAAATGAGTTAGTTTTTTATTAAATCAACTTTCTCCCAAACTGGCAATTTCTTCGACATCTTTCTATAGTTGCTGGTATGAAATTGATGACGTCTGGATGGATGCAGATACATAATATGATATATATTTTTTCTTTAACCTTTATTTAACCAGAAGTATTTCCCATTTGTATTTATCTTTAAACGCTCTGGAGTTATTGAAAATTGTTTGGATCACAGAAGTCTGAAACAATCCTACCACTGGACTCTAACTCTAATACTAATATTAGTGCAGCCTCATCTTTATCTGCAACTGTGCACAAATACTGGCTTTCAACACATCATTAGTGAGTAATGTTGACTTAGATTTGAATGTCAACGTTATTAATGAGACTTCGAACTATTCGGTACAGCCTTAATAAAGTGTAGAGTATCATGTACAGATTGTTGATGCGAGTCCTTTCTCTCTGCTCTTGCTCAGGAGCCATGGGGGGAAGAGTTCAAGTAGCCACCGCTCCAGCAGCAGAGAGTGCTCCAGCTTGCCCCGGCACGAAGACCTCCACCCCAACAGCAACGACGGCTTTCTCAATGGCAACATGCCTGCAGCGATCAACCTCAGCCCCACCCTGCACCCCAAGAACTACCAGCCGCAGATCTTCAACCACTCCACCTCGTGCAACGTAGACCTGGCCAGCAGCAACCTGCCTCATCTGCTCAGCCCCAGTGAAGCCAAGAGCAAGGGCGACTTCGAGATGAACCTGGGGTCCAAGGTGTCCGACGGCCCCGGAGCCAAGTACCTCAAATCCAACTTCCGCTCGCAGCAGAACCGCCATTCTTTTGTGGAGGGGAAGACCAACACGCTTCAATCGGGGGAGAAACACAGTCGACACAGCTACATGGAGTCCCACAGCTCCACGCCCTCCTCTAAGTTCGCCTACCTGAACTTGTCCAAGAGCTACGGCACACTTAGCGACGCCAAGTCAGTGGGGAACTTAAATGATGTGCATCTTTACGCTGATGAGCCTACGTCTCGCTATTTTCCCTCGAGCTGCCTCGACCTCACAGCCCCGAGCAGCCCGGCAGCACGCCGAGTGGACAGACTGGCACCCGGCACAGCTGGCAGAGGAAGCATGCGCTCAGAAAGAGAGAGCAACACGCTGGACTCGTCCTACAGGCGCTCGTCCACCCGCCACAAGGCCTCAGAGGAGGCCAAGTCGCCAGACGCCCTGGACCCCGGGGAAAGTGGCGCTGAAAGAAGCCACGCTCACTCTCTGTCCGCCCCACACGACCCTCTGCCTTACGGTCAGGGATACACCAGCCCCTTCTCCTCGCAGCAGCGGCCGCACCGCCACTCCATGTATGTACGGAGGGACCACCAGAGGACACACGGGGCGGAGGAGGGGCTGGTGGTGGGGCAGGGCATGCCCACCAGAGCCAGCAGCCTCCAGCTCCTGTCACCGCAGCTGCAGCACCGCACGCTGCCTCGCCACTCTGGGGGCTCCTCCAGAGAGGAAGACATGAGCAGGGTCAGTCATCCGCCCACATCAAACCTCTCCAACCTGAAGGAAAGCCTACATGGTCTAATCATATCAGAAGCCTACACCAGGCTGTGTTGGATAACTCAGCCTTTCTACAACAACTCAGCCAGGATTTATTCTGGTGGCGTCATGAGTTTAGGTTTTCAGACAGATCTTTTTAACCATTGTCCCATGTTTGTAGTAACGGCAGGATTAAAGCCGTTTCTCACCAGTGTGATACAAAAATGCGGTGCGGGGATGTAGAAAACTTCACACAAAAAACCCCCAAAAAAAACGTTACCTACACATTGCATAAATGAATCGGCCCCCAAATTTGATGCTCACGCTAGCTGTTGTGGCTAGCCCCGTTCGTTAGCAACATATAACGTTAGCAAGTGCATATCAGCTCCATTACCATCTTCATCGTCTCAGGCCATATACTGCCCTTTATTTAGTTGTTAATGTATAAATAAAAATGTCCCATTGGACTGAAAGCCCCTTGCCCCATAAATACACACTTTCCCTGCATATGGCTGCTTATTATGCAGAATGATGGTGATGTTTTTCATGACATCAGCTGGAACAAAGGGTTTCATTGGACAAACATTTATTTCGGAAATCGAGATCCGTCCGAATATTTTTTTAAACAACACGTATAACTTAGAATTTATCATTTTCATGCGAAATCTTCATACGAAAAATCCTGGCTTGGTGTGAAACGGCTTTTAACGAGGTCGGCTAAAGTTGCCGTGCAGCGACCCCTTTGCCCTCTTTGGAGGAAAATTGATAAATACTTGTTCTATTTTTTTTTGCTGTTGTGGTTCCATAAATACGAGTAGCGTAGTAAGTAGTATACCAAATTAAATCACTATCATCCAAACTCCTCATTTTTATTGTGTTTCCCCAGCAACTAACATAAATAGATGTGGGTCATTGAAGGTGCTTGAATATATATATTTTGTGCAAGTTCTTTTGATATTTCTTTAACTTAACATTAGTTAACGTTAGATTTTTAAACACAACACTACTGAGAAGCCTCTCTTGTTATTGTTGTCTCTGAGCTTCTCTACAGCTACTTCTCATTAGCAAAACTTTAAGTGTTGTAACAGTAATTAACCTTGATTCGTGTCTCAAACGCTGTGTTGGGAATGTGGTTTCGAAATCCTTAAAAATTTCGTGAATTTGACGTTTAAGAACAGGTGGCAACTCTGATTAAATTTATTCAGGTGTGAACACCAAATTAACCCGGTTTACTTTGGACATGGCCTTTATATTAACTTACAGTGAACGTTTATTAATCTTTCACATAAATTTTTTTTAACATATTTAAAATGAATTTAGGTTAGGTTTAGGTTAGTTTTATTTTATTATTATTAAAATATTATTATTATTATTTTATTTATTTTTATTTTACACCATTCAGCCAATCAAAATAATAACAACAATAATAATACTAACCTTTATTTGTACAGCATGTTTCTGCAAACAATGTATACAAAGTGCTTTACATACAATAAAACCTAAAAAGCAGCAACAATAAAAACAATTTGGGGGAAAAAATAGAAATAAAAGGTAAATAGATCAAATTAAACAACTTAAAAGTTCATAGGGAGTGATTCACATAAACTCCTGTTTATAGAAGTGTTTTAGACTGGATTTAAAACTGATTTTGCTTGCCTAATTTCATATATTTTTTTTAAATGTCTGTGCATGTCCCTGAGGATTAATTTACTTGCATCTTAATCCTCTGAATTTTGCGAAAGTGTGGCTTCCTTGTTAGGATATACAGTGAATCCTGTTGGCTGTATATGTGTATATATACTGTACATATAGTATATATATAGTGTGTGTGTGTGTGTGTGTGTGTGTGTGTGTGTGTGTGTGTGTGTTGAGCTCACTCCATGCTTCATCATGTCTCCATGAACAGAGCGAGCAGGCACCCACTGAGGTCACCCACAGCAGACCCCCAATAAGGGACTCCACCAGGGACAACAGCGCATCTTTTCACACACAGCGGCAAAAAAGCGAGGTCCGACATTCAGCCTGCACCCACCATTCCCCACCCACACCCAGTCTTCTGAGAGTGTGGATGTGGGTGGATACTGCTGTCATGAACTGCTCTCTCTCTCTCTCTGTCTCTGCATCAGATGCCTCTTCATTTTCTCTGTGCTTTGCTTCCTTTAATGTCACTACTTATGACTGTCGTCACATTTCAGTTGGATTCTGAAATACATCCACAGATTGTGTTATAATGACCACTTGAAAATCAATATGCCTCAGATTACATAGAGGCATGCAGAGCAGTTCTGTGTTTTTGTGTGACTCGGTCTTATGCTGTGACTCAGGTTGGCTTATATCATGAGCAGCAAGCAGAAGACGGGGGCTCCTCCAAAGAGAACCGAAACATCTACAGCGAGTCCATGCCGAGGAGGGTGGGCAGCTTCTACAGAGGTGGGTTTAGTCACACTCACATCTCGGTCTTTATTTCACTGCACTGTGGAGATCAACATGTCAATTCAGATTCAAGCAGGAGACACTTTACAGCATCCTTCTTATACTGCGTATTCTGACACATACCAGAGTGTTGAGCCTGACACCTATAATATTATTATTATTATTATAAGTTGTACCTCAGCTCCTATAATAAGTGTTTAATAAAGTGTGTTTCCAAAACACAGACAGTCGGAGCGTTAAGGACAAACATGTCTCCATTAAAACCACAATGTTTGATCCCACAGCCATCACAGCATAACATCCTCTTTCTCTGATATCAGCTTCACATCTGGATCTCTGGCTTCAGAACTTTTTATTTAATATTTTCCACCTGTTTCCATGGTTTCCTGCACAAACATAAAAAATGCATTAAAATCAATGTTGTTGATAATCATTGCCATATCAAAACACTGCGGGGGGAAAACTCCCCCATAGCATTGAGAATACATAAAATAATTCCATTTCTGTGGGGTTTTAACAGTGGCAGTATGAAAACAAACTGTTATTTAAAGGATTAAGTTCTGAATAATAAATTACTATTTGGTAGTTATGATCAGGACTGACGTTGGTTAAAACATTTAACTCAGTTTAAGTGGAAAATAATGTTAATATATGATTTTATGGCAGTTTTTTTGATTTTTTTTGAAGGACATCAGAGCAACTTTTTGAAAGTGAGGGACAAGAGGGACAAGGGTTAAAAATGTTATTAAAACACCTAATTTTTCACAAGAATCTATTGAATTTGAAAATAGAGTTTACAGCCATGCTAGCAGCTCTGTGAGGCTTTGAGCTAAATGCTAACGTGTTCACAATGACTAACATGCTGATGTTTAGAAAACCCTTTTTCATAAGAATCCATCAAATTTGGCCATTAGAGAGTTGAGACACGGATATTTACTGAGAGGAAAAATAAACTTGCGCGTGCTTTCTGTTGGACAAACGATGAAAGGGAGACACTTTTCTAAGTTATCCCAAACACACATTTGGCATTTCTTCTTCTTTCTGTCTGACATGATGACATACAGCTCGCTCTGTCGGTGGTCGGTCCCCAAAAAGTAAAATGAACCTTTTTTTTGTTGTGTTTGTTGAGCAGTCCCTTCTCCGCGGCCAGACAACTCCTTCCATGACAGCAGAGGTCAGAGCCGGAGCTCCGGGATGTCCGGGGACGGCAGCGTTTTGACGAACCACTCCAAACGTCAGCCGACGTTCGACCCCTGGTAATTATCTATTATTAAAGATCTTTATTTTTGTGGTTTTTGTTTTATTTTACAAATGCACAAGTAAGAATCCCGTCAGTCTCAGTCTGTCTGGTCCTCAAAGGAAATTAAAATGTTTTTTTGTCTTATGCAGGTTCCCCTCAGATCTTTAAAAAGTCTTACATTTCTTTTTTTGATATTCAAGGTCTAAAGATATCTTTAAATGTCTGGAATTGTTGGCGGGGAGACAGAATGAATGAGCGTGTCTGTTTTTTTTGTTTTTTTCCCACAACAATGACCATTTGTGTCAACCTCCAATACCTTTTTGTTTGTACGTTAAATACGTTGCGCACATTCCACTTTTAACCTACAGTAGAAGAAGAAGAACGAGTTCATCAAGCTTCAGATTTGAGCGCTGCGGTGGGAAAAACTGAATATTAAAGTTATTCAAATTCAATAAAAATCAAAAACAGTTTTTACTGGAGTGTAGTTTGTTATTTTTTCCTTTTAGAGGTCTTAAAAAGGTCTTAAAAGTTATTAAATTTGTACTTAAAGACACCCTGTTTTTGACATGTATCTAAAAAATACACCTAAAAACCAATTGATCAAATAAATCACAGAAATTGTTTTGGAAATAATTATAAATGTGATAATAAACTACATACATGAAGTTAAGGGAGCAGAAAAAAAATAATTAAAACATTTCATAATACCAAACATTTCTTTTCTTTTCATTTAATATCCATATTTATACGTAATAACCATTTAGACAAATATTTCAACATTTATTGATACGAAGCAAATATATCACAGAAAAGAAATTAAGAGATAATTACAAATGTGATAATAAATAACATACAAGTTAAGAGAGGAGAAAAAAAGTAAAGAAAAATAATAATAAAAAGATATGTTATAATACCAAATATTTCTTTTCTTTCTTTCTGTAATATCCATATTCATATTTTCTAAACATTTTGACCGATACTTGCAACATTTATCGATAGAAAGCATACCAATCACAGAAAATAATCTAGGAAATAATTATAAATGGGATAATAATGGTAAACCACATACTTATGTATATTAAGGTAAAATCTTTCCTTTATTTAAAAGTAATATCTTTTGCATCAATACTTCTTAATAGTCTTAGAGAAAAGCTAAATAATAATGTTTCTCTAACCACATCAGAACATTTAGTTTATTTGCTTTACTAAAGATGTCACCTCGACAGCAGCACTGATTTGTTCTCTTACTCTATTTTATGGTGGATTAACTTTCACACTGGTCACATGAAGTTGCCAGGTCTCACTGGGAGCCTCTTTATTTGGGACATCACGCTCAGCAGCCTTTGTTTTATTTTCAGGACTGGACCGGACACTGTCGTGCTGAACCCCTCCGAGCCATCCAAAGAAAAGGAGAAGCAGGGGTTCTTCAGAGCAATAAAGAAGAAAAAGAAAAAGTCTCAAATGGTAACTTGTATGTCAAGTACTTCTGAGGATGTGAGCCACGTCTGGATGTCTGTCGCTCCTTCAAGAGTTTAATGCTTCGTCCTTATTACCGTTTGGGACGTCACGATACCAGAAATTTAGTAGGCGATACCAATACCAGTGAAATCCATTTTCCCCCTTTAATTGTGGGCTTTCTTTTAGGACAGAGGGGGTCGTATGCTGTACAGGCTGTGAAGCCCACTAGGGCAAATGTATAATTTGTGATATTGGGCTATATAAATAAACTTGATTTGATTTTGAAATTCCACGATTCTCGATGCCAATTTGATACCATGGTAAAAATTTAAACAAAAATGAATCCCATGTACTTCAACACACACTCCTTTATTACTTCATACTGCTCTTAATTCAACTAATATCTATTATATTGCTGCAAACAACTGGATTGATTCAAGTTTCTCACTAAAAACTACATTTTACAAGACTACATTTGAACACATCATGATAAAGTTATAATTTACCTTCACCCAGTTCTCATTTTTACTGAATAGAGCTTGAACCCACCATAATGCTATGGAACCTCGAGCTGTTAGCTCTGTTAGCTGTTAGCTCTGTTAGCTGTTAGCTCTGTTAGCTGTTAGCTCTGTTAGCTGCGTTAGCTCTGTTAGCTGCGTTAGCTACGTTAGCTGCGTTAGCTACGTTAGCTCCGTTAGCTGTTAGCTCCGTTAGCTGTTAGCTCCGTTAGCTGTTAGCTCCGTTACTTAGCCTAGCAGGATGCTAACAGCTAACGTTAGCTCTCCTGCCGATTTCAACACAGATTTGTTGTTCACACTGTAGCATTATCAGGGAAAAAATAGGGTGCGTCCCAAACACTTTTTCTCTCGTCCACGGGGACGCTGTAATACTCGAGCCCTGACGGTACTACCGGCACTACGGTACTTACGGTACTGTAGAAAAACGGGTCACGTTTTCTGAATTTTGGCATCAACTTGGTCCCGAAGTATCTGTTCTCGTGACATCCCTAATTACAGACATATTTAATCATTTCTTCTTGTTGTCGTGTGCATCATGTTTCCCTGTGCCACCCGTCATGTGCCTCTGTATTACAGATGCAAGTCCCCGAGGGAAGGCCTCCTGTCATCAAGAAATGTCTTTTCCCTCTGTTTAGCCCAAAGAATAACATAAAGCATAGCTCCTCTGTGAGAGTCCTCCCTGTCCTGTCCTCTCCCATGGTACATGCTGTTTGTTTCACACCTCCAAACATCTGACATCGCATGCTTTAACAACAGTAATCAACAATGCTTCAATGAATCATGTTGCGCTTGTGTTTTTAAAAAAGCATTTTATAAGTATGGCGAAGATTAATTTATTAATGTCAACACAAAACCGTCAGATCCATCTGTACAACTTAGGCAGTAAAGTGCCTATTTTGAATTATCATACTATTGATATTTCATCGTTTAGTTGATAAAGAAGGAAGGAAAACTTCTCCCCCAAAATGATCCTCTGTATGTTAATTACTCCCCACTACTACTTGAAGAAAACTTGTTTTTTCTCTCCTGCCTCAACGAGGAATGAAGAATCAAAAAACTGAGAAAAGTCTCGATAAATTGAAGTTTAACAAAAGAAAACTATCTGAAAACGTCCGTTTACACTCTCACACAACTCATACAGAATAATGGATAAATGAGACTTTATTATTCTGCACGAGTTTGTAAAGGGATGTTTTCATTAGGCTTGGGCGAAATGACGAGAACATCGTTCAACGCGATATTAAATTATGCAACGCCTGTTTTCGTGCTAAATTCAGTCTCTCTTTTTCTCTTGCTTTGTTGTAGCGTATCAGAAAAAAGTAGCAACATGCTATCATATGTCTGACACTGTACATAATTACCCATGTAGAACGAAATACAGCAGGAAAGATGTCCACTCTCGTTAGCAAAAACATTTTGGCGATTCTTTGATTTTATACCAAAAGAAAAAGAAGAGCAATCAACCGTCAATCATCAACATATAAACGTACAGAAAGATAGATATTTATATCTATGTGCGTCTCTCTCTTTAGCTTTTCATTGGATGATCATTTCGTTTATCGTTGGTTTTATTAAAGCAATATTGTCAGTAGGATTATTTCAATATCACCCAACGATAAAGTTTGGCCCCCATTCACTTCAATTCATCAAGACTTTTCTCAGTTTTTTCATTCTTCGTTCACCTGGAGGCAGGAGAGAAAAGGTAACAGGGAGTAGTTAATAGACAAATGATCACTTTGTGGGTGAAGTATTTCTTTCAATGATGGATCCGGCTCGTTGCTTTTATGTTCAGTCCTTTTGATTGTGATCAGTCGCTGCTGATTTTCAGACACAGCCCTAACAGCATGTCTCTGGTTATGAACTGAGGATGAAGGAGAGCGCTCAGGCTTTGGTTAAGCTCATGAGATTTTAGGAGTCTGTGTGGCTGCTTACTCTCACGTGAAGCTTTATTTCACTTACCAACATCACACAGGAGCAGTTTATCTACTTCTGCCCCTCAAAGTGCATCTTAACCCACGACTTGATTATACAGCGTGGATCAGGAGGGAAGAGGAACCAGAAGAGTTGTTAAATATAAAAGAAACCACATTTTGAAATGTTAAACTGACTCTTTCTTCCACTCACTTTTTCTATTTTTATGTGACAGCCTGTTCAGATGCTGAGAGGGGGTTAGAGCACAAATAAATGCAATCTGGCCAGGAGGAATCAGCAGTCACACTCACAGTTGATGGAAAATAGTGTTTGCTGTATAAAGAGTAGAGCATTTGAAAACACTAAGGCTTCAGATATTATGTGGTGGATTGTATAAAACGTCTGAAATCATCCAAACACTTTAATAATCGTGGAGTTGTCTCTTCTCTTCCTCAGATCACTGAATAATCAGGGTTTCTGGCACCAGACGCATGTTATGTTTTAATTTGTATGACTTCACTGCACTCGGCGTGATGCATTCACTTGAGAAAAGAATATTTGCCCTTTCTTTCTAAATTAAGAGGATTATTATCTGAGAAAATTCTGCTTTATTTTTCTGAATTAACAAGGTTATTTTTTCAGAATTGTGAAAAGAAAGTTCTCATGCAATAAAATCTGCTCTTGTTGAATTAACAAGATTAGTATCTCAGATTAGTTTAGTTTATATAAGATACAGAATACATACAATAGGAAAAACATTTAATTTCAGTGCAGGCGAGTAAGGAAACCTCCCCTGTTTAAACAAATTCAAAAAATGACATTATTACTCATCAAAGACCAAACAAAGAACACAAAGGAATATCTAAATTCTGAGAACAGTTTTCATGGGAAAACAAATCTGCTCCTTTTTTCTGAATTAACTCCCAAAATCCCAAGAGAAGCTTTCGTTTACATGAGAGCTGGATTTCATGGAAGCAAACATGTCCATCTAAATTACTTTTAATTATTATATAATATATTATGACACAAGTATCTCCCAATGTCTCAAACCCAAACCAGAATAAAACAGTTTTGAACTAAATCAGCGGACATGTTTGCTTTCATGGATTCATGGATCTTGGATTTTAAAGTATTTCCTTAATCCAGAAAAACATCTTTTCTTTCATGCAAATTTTTCCCATAATTCTGAGATAATCTTGTCAATTTAGAGAAAAAAAAACAGAACAGATATTTATTTCCCATGAATACTTTTCTCATAGTAAAAAGTAACCTTGTTAATTCAGAAAAACAAAGCAGAATTTTTTTTTTGCGTGCAAGCTTTTAGATAAAGTTAGAGATAATAATTTGGTAATTCAGTAAATTAGGGCAAAACATTTTTTTTCTCAGGTGAAAGCATTATGCTTCCATACACATCAGATCAAACAAAGCTCAATACAAAAAATAACTTCAGACTTATGTCCACGGTAACTTTAACTCATGTAAAGGATAACACAAGACACACGAAAACGTTTTTTAAAATGTTTTATGTTTTAATATGTCCCTGTATAAAACCTTTATTCTGTGTCTCTGTCGTCCTTTACATTGTGTGCACCCACCGTGGTCATACATTTACAATTGTCAGTTTGAACAGTTTAAATGATATTTCCCCCGATGTGTGAAAGGTTCCTAATGAAGGGGTGGACACAGTCATCCAGAAGTCCTCCAGGTCCTCCGGTCACCAGAGCAGCCGCCACAGGACCCGGGACAAGAGCAGAGACCGGGACCAGGACCGAGACCGGGACAAGGACTGGCCTCCTGAGAAACTGTCCGATTCACACTCTCCGGTGAGTCTCAAAGAAAAGATACAGGTATTTTCTTGATGCACGTTTTGAAATGTTTCTTTTAACAACTATGCATCATTACAAACATTTTCAGTATTTTTGTATGTATTCTTTTATTAAATGTTTAATAAAGTGTTTCCAAAATACAGACAAGTCAAGAGACTTAAGGACAAAAATGTCCCCATTGAAACGCATTAAAACCACAATTTCATAAAATCCTGCTTTCTATGATATCAGCTTTACATCTCTTTACAAGCTCTGGCTTCAAAATGTAACTTTTTTATATTTTCCACTAGATGTTTGGGACAAATACATATATATATATTTCCTGGTTTCCTGCACAAACAATACAAATGCATCAAAATCCATGTTGTTCATCATCATCATCATCATCATCATCATTGACATGTCACACACTATTTTTTTATCTGACACTGGACAAAAAAATGTCAATGTTATTAATCATTGACAGTGAGAACTGTTGAAACAGTTTGAAAGAAACCCCCCTAGTATATAGGATACAGAATTATTATTATAATCTTTTTCTTAACAACAGTGGCATTATGTAAACAAAGTGACCTTTTAAAGGGTTAAAAATCTGAAAATGAATAAATATTTGGTAGTTATGATCAGCACTGAAGTTGGTTAAAAGATTTAAATAATAATAATAAATCCCTCTACATTTAGTATACAGAAAATAATTCTTATTTTTTTCATTAAAAACAACAGTGGCGTTATGTTTACATACTGGTATTTAAAAAGTTAAAATGAATGAATATATGGTAATCATGATCAGGGGCGAAGTTTGTTAAAAGATTTAACTCAGTGAAAGTGGAAGATAATACAAACATATATTTTTATGGCATTAGAGCAACTTTTTTTAAAGTGTTAAATATGTTTTTCATCTGTAATGTGTGATGTCTGTTTCAGAGTCAGCCCCTGAAGTCTCTGCGTAAACTCCTGCACCTTTCCTCCTCGTCCTCCAACCAGGCTGCGCAGTCTGACATGCGCTATCAGCCGCTGCCTAATCCAGTTTCTGCTCAAGGTGGTTTCCCAGAGAGCCGGGGTCACTCGGGGGTCAGCACGCCCCAGCTGAAGAGCCGACAGACAGCCTACCCGCTGCCCGGACAGCTGGAGTCTGGCTGGCATTCGTCCGCCCTGGGCCGCCCCGAGGGCAACCCCTACCCGGAGCAGATGAGCATCAAGGGGGGCCAGAACGGGCACGGCTTCGGACGCCCCTCCAGGTCTCGTATGCCAAACCTCAACGACCTGAAAGAGACGGCTCTGTGATCGGCCTGCAGCTCCCAGACTCCTCCGTTTCCCCTCCGTTGCTCCTACACGTCCACTTGCGTAACAGTACACCTGCTGACTGCACACACACATGAACACACAGATACCAAACCTTCAGTTTTAAACACTGCTTGCAAAACGGGCCAAAAGCCTTTTTACGTCTTCATTTTTTATGTTTGATAGACTTTATATTATTACTTCTGTAATTCTGATTATAATTTGTATTATAAAGTAAATATATTACAAATTAAATATATATATATATATATAAATGGATAGATAAAAGTGTAGATTTTAAGTGTAAGTATTTTTGTTTCTATTCGATATAGAAATATAGTACATTTTACTGCGTAGTATTTCCTGAAGGCTATCTAAGGCATTCTAAACAAATAAAGTTTTATCAGTTGTTACAATGGAGATTGGTAATGTCAGTAACTTTGCAGTGTGTTCATCTCACCCAGGATTGTAACTCTTCATCAAAGCTGTCTCGCTTTTTGGATGTGCTCTGTCCTCTGGTTACAGACGCTCAAATGTGCAACTGCAAAGTCAAAGCAGTCTTGAAAATACAGCTGCGGTGCCATTTTTCTGAGTTGGCACTGACGATCTTTAAAGCTTAAATCTATTTGTTCTTTTTTTTAGGATATTTAGGTTTTTCATGTCTTTTTGTAATGCAGCCATTTTAGACACTGTTGTGCCATAAACTGACAGAAACCCTAACCTACATCACCCTCTGTAGGAGATAATGAAACACTGCATCTACTGTTTCCTGACTGACCTTAACCATGCACTAACATTTAGCCACTGACTTCTCATGCACAGTATGTGTAAATCCTCATTTTCATATCTATTTTAAACAAAAGTTATACAGTAAAAACTATGGTTGCACCTCAATCATTTCAAATAAAACGCATAATAACTGTTCCTTGTACAGACTATACCGACGATCCTTTTGGTAGTAACGTAATCTAAGATTATTGACTGAAATGTTTATTTATGTAAAAGTGTGGAGGAATTATAGAGCATAAAATCTTGATCCTTTGCCCTGTTTTGAAGTTGATTCTGAAGGATGTGATTCTCTTCGATATTATTATCACTACCAGGATTCAAGGAAGTCTGTTTGTTGCTCATTTCCTACTTAAAGATTTCATATAAGCAACGTCCAAGTGGTTCTACTTGTTCAATCAGTTAAATACATTTACAAATACATCCAAAATATTATATAAAGTTTAACTGCTGTAAAAA
>CALSBV010011200.1:9472458-9482659 GCA_943590825.1 Bovichtus diacanthus | reverse complement strand
AGAGGAATAAGAAGATATAATAAGAGGAATAAGAAGATATAATGAGAGGAATAAGAAGATATAATAAGAGGAATAAGAAGATATAATAAGAGGAATAAGAAGACATTCCTCTTTCAGTTTTATTTTATTGCAATTTTTTTTCTATGTTGCATTTAGTTATTTGTTTTATTGTATTTCTTTCTTGTTGTGAAGCACTTTGTAACATTGTTAAAAGGACTACATAAATAAGTTATTATTATTGTTATTAATAATATTATTTTATATCATGGTTTTACTTGTTAGTTAGATCGGTTTATTGGTCTTTTCATGTGATTTGTTGACAAAAAGAAAAGCATTATTTGTGAGCCGCAGAGCTTATTAATAATAACTTGTAATTGTGGTGCTTACTCATCGTGCTCATTTTATAATCAGAAGAGCAATCAGATCAAATCCCACGAGACGCTGCATGTGACACCAGGAAGAAACATTTAGTAATCAAACTCCTCGTCGGTGTAATTTAGTAATCAGGATAATCGTGTTACGCTGAAGACACCAGGTGCGATGGTGAGATGCAGAATTTCCTTCTCGTTTTTTTTTTTCAAATTCTCAGATTTTTATGATTTGGAGACTAAAATATTTCCAATCCTTTTAAAGAAATCCTAACAAAGCACAGATACATTTGTGGAAATACTGCCGGGGTTGAGCCGAGGCTTTAGTGCACAGTGCAGTGATTACGTGGAAACATACCGCAGGGGATTTGGTGGAAGTTATTTTAATAAGCCTTTAATGAAACATTTCTCAGGAGCTGCCTGGTCATTACTTTGGTGCCAGCGAGAAGCAGATCTTCTTTAGGAATAATGAAGCCTCAGAAGACATCAGAGATAAAATGAGCGGAGACGTCCCGGTGAAGAGTCCGTTGTTACCCCCCCCACTCACTCTGCAGATGTGTAGCTTCCTGACACATTGTTCTGTTTCTTTTTGTGTCCTTATAAAAATGTTTGCCTCACAGGTGTGATGGTCCCAAATATGGTCTCTGAGTCCTCTGGTCTTTTCCAGAATTAGGCCTGCTGAGGTGAATACTCTGTGTTTGTGGATTTAGGCCCTTTAGTCAGATTTAGTGTCCTAACTGTGAACTGTGTGTGTCGTTCACTTCCTGCTGGTTCAAACAGCGTCAGTCCACAATACGTGTTTGTTTAGGAAACAGTTTGTCTTCGTGTGTTTGTCTTTGTGTCCCATCTCTGTGTAACATTTCATTGACATGTTTTATATGTTTTTATATTTATTATATATCTGCAGTTTGGACAGGTGACACTAAAAACAAAGTGAAGTATTAGGGCCATTGTAGGTTTAAAAAGAAAAGAATCACGGAGACGGGGGAATATTCACAACATCTGAGATTAAAGTGGTTCATTTCTGAGAAGAAACTCAGACAATATTTAAGTCTTTTCTCAAAAATGGTTGAGATTAAAGTGCTAAATTTACAGGAAAGAAAATCAAAAAGTTTACGGGGAAAAGAAACTTGAATATTCTCTGTGATTAAAGTGCAAAAAAACTCACACATTTACAATAAATGTTTTTTTATATTTCTGAGATTATAAAATCATACATTTGCGAGAAGATATTTAAAGATTCTCAGAGATTAAAGTCGTAAATTTACGAGAAAAAAACTGACACATTCTCTGATTAAAATGCTAAATTTCATCGGAAAAAAAATCTGAGATTAAAGTCATAAATTAGCAAAAGAAATTCGGAAATTCTAGCAGCGTCTGTGCTGAGGGGAGGATTTTTTATTTTGTGACTTTTTAAAAAAAATTTTATTTTGTGACTTTTTTTTCTTGCAAATTTGTGAGTTTTTTTTGCGGACATTTTGCACTTTAATCTCAGAAAATATCCACATTTGTTTTTGCTAATTTACTGGAAGATTTAATGGAGATTTTTCTCACAAATGTATGACTATAATCTGAGAGAATATCAAAGTGTTTTTATTCTAAATTTGTGAGCTTCTTTATCGTTAATTTACATATTTTTCTCTGAATTATTCTATTTTATTTTTGAACTAGAATGGCCCGAATCCCTGTCGTAGTTTCCGTATCTGTTAGTTTCTCATTTTTCATCCCCTCTCACTCGAAATGACATTTTTGCTTCATGAAGTAAAACAGGCTTGTGGATGTAAATGAGCTAAATGAAGCAGTTCAGTTCACCTTCACAGGGACTTTAAAAGCACTGCGAGTTTGTTTGACTTTGGATAAGTAGGGAAAGCGAACGTCCCCATCATACTTAATCCAGTTAAAAGGCCACTTTAAAGGAATAGTTTGACATTTTGAGAACGTCTAGATGTTTCCAGTACACAGGTGTATTTCCTAGAATAGATTCAGGCGCCACGTGGTGACAGCAGCTTCCTCTCCTGCGTGTCCCGTGAACGAGGCGTCTGTGCGAGGCGGGTGTTACGTCTTCATGTCTTGTTTCCTGAGCTGTGTGCGTTTCTCTCCCTCAGCCCCGTCATGAGTACTTTGCTGTGCCTGTGTACTGATGGCTGCCGCCCGCCTGCATGCCGAGTCTGTCTGCGCTCTGAGCTGCTGTCAGAGCGAAACTCTTCACTTCCATGCATGACAGTCATGATACGATATTGTCACGATATAACAAGTAAAGGATGCAAGCATTTGGAATTTAACTTTGGAATATCATGCATTTAAACTTATCAATTTACTGGTGATATTTGTGGCGATATTGTTAGATGCCTGTCATTCGAACATTTTATTATTGTTTTATTGCACATCTCTTTATTATCACCACTGTAAAAAAACTTAACTAAAAGCAAGTTTGCATCATGTGCCATCATGACCCAAAAGTTTTAACTCAAGGTCCACTTACTACATTTTCTCTGGCGCTTTCAACCACCTGGCTTTCATCAGCGTAACGTGGCCCGAGTGAGAATTTCTTTCATTTAACATTTTTGAGTTTTTAGAAGATTTTCCCTGTTTTCTAAGATGAACCTTCAAACCTCAACGTAATGATGCCTTTTTGTATTAGGGCTGTACCGAAGGACGTTTTAACATTTGAAGTTTTTGAATTTGAGTCAAGAATTTGAGCTTTTTGTAAATGAAGCTTTGAATGTTTGTCATCACCTTAAAAGAAAAAAGAAAATCCTCCTTTTGAATAAAATTAATCTAAATGTCTAATAACAAATAATACTGATGAATACTGATAATATTAGTGCAGCCTCATCTTTAAACACAATACATAGACGTGCAAAACACAAATCTTTGAAACCAGTTGAATTCAGCTGCTGTAGAAAGAAAATCCATCCACTTTTGGGTCAATATGGCAGCTGGTTTTAGACACCGGACAAATCATATCGGAATGATTTCCTCATGATTGGAGTTCTTCACAAAATCTCCACTTGTTATGTTTATCTCTGCTGTTGGCTCTCATGTGTGTGGGAAAGTGTCTCCCTGTGGAAGCACACAGCATGTCTGCTGCCCTGTCTTTACGAGTTCCTTAAATTCATTTGTTCGTCTGTGAGAGCGGGTGGAAAAGAAAAGCTTTGCCAGGTCATTTTTAATATTTTCCTAAATGTTTGTTGTTGTAATACTCGCCCCGGCCACTAGAGGCTGCAGCAGTCCCCCAGGCTCTAAACACTAATTCACATCTTTGTCCAGATGAGCTTTCATTTCTCCATGAACTCTAAACACAACATTATGTAACATTACTGTCATGTCTTTAAACTCAACTGGAAAAAAACATGGAAGCTTTTAGTATTTCGCTCTCCATAAGTATAACAACAACAACAAACACTGAAGAAAATCAAAACGTTCACCTGCCATCAGCCGTCAAAAAATGAACCTGGCAAAATCTTTTTTTGTTCCCACACCACAGAACACTTTTATAGTTTTCATAGTTTATCTTCAGTTACAGATTTGTAATATGTGTTTTATTTTAAGTTTTGTCCTGGTTGTGATTTCAGACCATAGCAAACACTAGAAATAGCTTTTCTGCATTTTAAATCTTTAAAATTATTTATAGACCCTGGTTAGTTCCTGTTTACTCTCCAGGTAAGTGGTGTTAGTGGCATTAATGCTGAAGAAATATTTTCTCTGTTGTCTTCCTACATGATTATGATAATAACATTTAAACACACTTTAAATCATTAGCCTTACACATCCTCTATCTTTTTTAAATGCACACTCAGCACTGAAATGTTTTCTATTTTGTGTATCGTCTGTGTCCCACTAAGAAAGAGGATATTTTTTATCAATGTATATAAAAGATAATAAATAGTTTATGATTCTTTGTCATTAAGCACACTGGTGTCTTTCTTTAGTAGAACTGTTTGTGGTGCTTTTTCCTGCTGACGCTGCCGCTCTCTTTACTTTATGCTGGTCTTGTTTTAGGACGCCAAAGTAAGTGCTTCTCTTTCTTTCTCTGTTTTTATTTATGATCTGACACATGAGCGTCGGTGCATCATGGACAGAAAAGTAAATATATATCAAATAATGGGTTGTATATAGGCCAATAAACTGTTTCCACACTTAACAGCATTAATTAATAATTAAGTTCTGGTGTTGCTCCATCTTTCATGTTTTTATTTACTCCTGTGAGAGCTGACAAAATGTGCCCCATGATCATAAAGATGCATTTATGACCTGAAATAAACCTTTTATCTTGTTTTGTGCACATATAATTATTTATTTAACTTAAACTAATTGTAGCATCAAAACTCATTCATGTAGGATTTGAACTAAATAAACTTTCATTTATATGAATTCAACGTTAATATTTTTGAATTTATGCAACAAATAACAAATACAACTATTTATTAATAATTAATACAAATTAAAAAATAAGAATTAATTAATAAATCAGCAATAGCAAATTCCCTTTTTCTTTTTTTAATTTAATTTCTTTTTTATTCTTTATTTAACCAGAAAGGTCCCATTGAGATACAATATCTTTGCTGCCAAGATGTCAAGACAGGCAGCAAGTAACAAGTTTCATAAACGAGTATTAAAGTGGAGAATTCACAAAGAAAATACAAGCACAAATATTTCCTCCGCCAACGAGGTGATATTTTCCGCTCGGTTTGAAACTACTGGCTCCTTTTTCATGAAACTTGGTGGAAGTTTTAAGATTTTACAGGCGGATTTATTACTTTACACTTTGGGTAACGTTGTGATATTGGGCATGACCTCGGCGGAGGTGAACCGAGTTGTGGGTGCCTCACTAAAATACATCCCTTTGATTTTACATGTATTTATTAGATATTTTGATGTAAAAATGTTGATTAATGCAGCTTTAAAGATGCATTACTTTAACGAGTAGTGACAGTATTAAAATCCCAAATAATTAGTCAAAATATGAAGGAAACTATTCAAACATGTGACCATGTCTGGCAAAATATTATCCTACAACTACTGCTGTTGAGTTGAGTGTGTGTGTGTGTGTGTGTGTGTGTGTGTCCTCTTTCCGTCCACAGGAAGCAGAGACCCCTCGCAGCGTCCTGGAGGAAATTGGACTGACATGAAGTTGATCTTCATCTACACACACACACACACACACACACACGATGTAGCCTGTCTGGGTATTTCCTGCCGTTATTTCTTCATTCTGTGATGACGGTAACTGTTATAACGGGGGACGCAGCGTTATCAACGTTTTATTCTGTGCAGTATTCAACATATATTTAACTACTTATAGGATAAAGTTTAAAGAGAAGTCAAAAGTGTGACATTAACAGAACCAAAGAGTTTCATCTGCAGTGTGATTATCATGAACTGTACGTTATATTTCATGAGTGTTCTCTCTGTTTACAGGCCATTATCGCTCCTATTGTTTATAATGACACGGTTAATGTGAAATGCCTTAATCACTGATGAATCTCTTTCTTAATTTAAATGTATTTGCATGCACTTTGATGAAGCAGGTCGACACACTGAGTTTATTTTATTAACGTAGTTGTCGTGCAGGAAGTAAACGGACTGTTCTTCTCTTTTAGGGGATGAAAACATTTCACTGAATCAAAGACGGAAACGTCAAAATTCGATAAAACTTTATACATTATCATGAGCATCACAGGAAGACATGATGCAGCTGGATGAACATGTTTCCATCTCTAATCTGTAGCAAACACTTTATATTCAGTGACAAAGTAGTGCAGAGTATCTGGGTTTACCACAGACAGTCTACTAAAAAAGTTTTGGTTTTGACAGCCAAACATGTGACTTACTGTTCAGCATTAGCTACATATTTAATATTTAGAGCGAACGTGCAAAGCAATAGTGTCATAAACTAGAGTTTTAAGATCTTTTTATATATATGAGCCAAAACTAAAAGTATTTCAGGCCACAAAGAACTAATATCATTGAATGTCATTATTTCTGTATTTTATGTACATTTTTAAGAAGCTGCTTAAACCAAAACTGTTTAAAATATATTTTTCTGAACTATTCACTATTTTTTTGGTTTTGTAATTTGAAACTTCTTCGATATATATAAACAATTGTTTGGCATGTTAAAATCTTCCTCTCTCATCACTTTTGTAAAACTTTAAATATGCATTTGCATGTATAGTTTATTGTGCATCTCAGAAGTGTGTGAGTCGTTCCTGCACACATGTCCTGGTACAGTGAGATGATAAGAGGAGGAAGCTCCTGTTTCCTGCCGAGTTCAGCAATAAAGAGTCGTCCAGCTGTTCTTCACAAACAGTTTCCTCTCATTCTTTCTCCACTCGCAGCACAAAGGGAGGAAACTGCTGCGTTTTACAGATGAAAAGTGTTGTTAAACTTCGACTCAGAGGTCGAAGTGTGTGTGAAGCCAAAACATAAAAGAACAGATGTACTTATTTACCAAAAGCATCTTTTCCTGAATCTAACCGACTAGTTTCGTTTGAATTCACAACGTAAACCTCGTGTTTAAAACTGCGAAAAGCTTGAACTGTGCAGACATGTTGTGTTATTTATAAGCCTTCCTGTGAGAGTTTAATTGTCCGTCTTCGCAGGACTAATGCTGTAATGAATCATCCCGCTTGGAGCGTTAGTTCTGCAGTCACGAGCGGCCTCTGACGCTGAAGCTGTCCTCCACACAGCTGAAGATGGAGGAGCTTCGTGCTCTAACTGTCCTCCATCAGCAGCTCTTCGATTTCCCGGTCCCAGTTCTCATCTCGGTGCTCGTTATCAGCCAGCACGTCGTACTCCTGCAGCTCCTCCTGCAGCTCCTTCTCCCAGTCAGGAGTCTCCTCTGGAAAAACAACAGAGGAGTCACTCATTGGACTGTGAAGAATACCTACTGATCCAGATCGACACGAAACCTCACCCTGTTGTGTGCTGGGATGCTGCTTGTTGTCCAGAACCAGCTGATCCATTTCTTTACGGAGGTCGTCCTCAATTATCTTGCACGAGTCAAAAGCATCGCTCACAAATTCCGACCCAGGCGGGCTGCTGGAGACCTCCTCCTCCTCCTCCTCCTGCTCCTTTCAGTATGCAGAACAGGAGTTCAGACTGTACATTAATGCTTTATCTTCTTATATTTTGTTCTGTATAAACAGGTAGTTTACCTCCCCTGACTTTGGTTTGGGGCTGCAGGCGGCAGAAGGGCTTTTCTGTTTCACTACATCTGCAAAAAATCAAAAAAAACAAGGTGATATTCATACTTCCTCAATAACATAAACAGTGCAGACGAATCACTATTTCTCGACTGTCTTGACATTGCCGTTAAGAAGATTATGTCACAAAACTTTCTTTTACATTTGAAGTTTCAATGTCTGTCATCACTCAAAAGTGTTTTTTTTTGTGATTGTGGTTCTAAATGTAATGTTTGTGCTGGTAGTTTGGGAGCACGTCTCCCTCTGTGCGCAGGAGAGCAAACAGTTCTTTAAACAGTGATAATCCACAAATCTGGATTGAAGCAAAATACCTGTTAGATCAAAACAATAAATGTTGACTTCTGGACTTTAAACTCTGCAGTTATTGGAAATGTTTGGATCACAGTCTGAAACTGGAATCTAATTCTACTAATATTATAATAATAATAATAATAATAATAATAATAATATTAGTGCAGCCTCGTCTGTATATGACCTAACTCACTTTTATGTACTCAGTTTATAGTACACACACCTGTTTATTCCACACATTTATATATTATTACAGTATTCTACTGTGCATTATTTTACATTCTGTTTTATATGCATATATTCTACTTATTCCTGCATTTTACTTGCACCATTGTGTCTCTTGCACTACTTTATTCTTTTTTTGAAGTCTTAAGTAAACTGTGTGTTGGCGCTGGGACTGAAGCGTTTCATTGCTTCTGAGAATAAACCCTTTGAATCATTTTGGTTCATCCCACAGTATTTGCCTCACCTCTCCATTTGTGTCAAATGATGCACAGACGAGAACATTAAAAGCACAAACTGTAGTTTTGGATGGTACCGTGCTGTTGCGGCGCCTCTCCGCTGACACGTCCCTCCACACGTCTCTGCTCAGCCGCCTGCTGTGCTGCGAGCGCTGTGAGCTGAGCCGACTGTTTGATCAGAGACACGCGGTAGAAGTAATTCTTCCAGAACACTTCCTCGTTCACCCTGAGATGAATCACACGTAGAGGACCGAGCGGTCATCTCGTGGTCAGGAGAGTTGTAATATTTCTGTTTTTAATAAACCCACTCTTATGAGTGGGATGAAAAAAACACACATTAAAACTCACTGTTTGGGGACCAGATGGAAACGCATCTTCCGGAGGAGCTCATCTTCCTCCAACATCACCATGGCGACTGGATACATGCGCTCGAAGTTGAAGTGAAAGTGCACGCCAGCGGGAGGATCTCGCAAAAAGATTCTTTTATCCTTTCAACAAACGAAGCAATAAAGTGACATTTTTCTTGAAAGCATATTGATGCACAGTCTAAAAAACTATTTTTATAAAGACGCACTACTCACAGCTGACAGAGCTAAAATCTGTTGCTGGATGGTTTCCTCTTCATGATAACCGACCCACGGGGGCACAGCAGCACCTGGGAACAATGACAACTGTCATATAATGAACTTTTTTTTTTTTTTGTAAACATTTGTTTTATTGAAAAATGAATTGCAATAAATTAGGTACATAAACTTTTCCATTTGTGCGTGAAAAGATAAATTAAAAAAAGAAAAATACACAAATGTGCAGATACATGCAAATGTACTTGCAAAAAAAAAGGGTTATTATAAACACAATGACACAACCTAAATATATATTTAAGTGAAATAATATGATGTATTACTGATAGTAAACCTCTCCTGTAATAAAATTAAACGTTAAACAAATAAAAATGTAGGTAAATAAATAAATACACAGACAAATAAATATAGAAAATAATTTTAAAGGTTTTTAAATGAATGCAATAAGAAATTAATAATAATGGAAGAGAAAAACTAAATAGTAAATAAATAAATACAAATACATACACACATAAATACACAAAGAAAATACTAAGAAAATGTTTTGAATAAATACAACACAATTTTAATATTGGAAGATAAAATAAAGAAGTAAATAAATACACGCAAACACACATATATATACACATAGAGAAAATAATAACTTCAAAAAATAAATTCTATAACATTTTAATAACAATGGAAGAGAAAAACAAACAAACACACACACAGTCAGATAAACCAGACACAATCATGCAGAGATACTTCATACATAAATAAACATAATATTTAGAATATGTACTTACTAGATGTTTTTGCTTTTTTCTCCTGAACAAACCTTTCTTGTTCTTTCTGAAATTCACCCAAAATGGTCTGAGAGAAGAAAATATATCATTATTTAAAACAAAGAAGGAAGTGATAACATTTAAATTAAGACCGACAACAATGGACATTATTTACCTTATCAATAATCCCATTGATCTTCCCCTCCTCCACACTTTTCCTTAGGGTTTGTGCTGTTTCCACCACGGACTCGGACAGTTTCTTCGAGGCACTGCTGGCAAAATTATAAATGTAGCCTGAAAACAAAGAATAAGAAACATTGCTGAGGTTATAAAGATCCGACTGTGACAGCAAAGCAACTGAAACACATGCAGCAAAGTCTGCAACTACAACTACAATATATGGTCCAATGTGGTAGAAATAAATCGCTTTTGTTGCATTTTCATATATGTGAAAGTGTTTTTCAGACCCGCACCTTTACCTAAACAGTGGGGGACAGTAACTCAGAACATTTACTCAAGTACGCTACG
>CALSBV010011200.1:9433906-9472058 GCA_943590825.1 Bovichtus diacanthus | reverse complement strand
TATATATATATATATATATATATATATATATATATGTGTGTATTTCTATATATACGTATTTGTATAGTAAACAAAAAAAGCTCCATTACCAGCTGTAACATTTAAGTGATGAACACATTAATGCATCAATAATTATAATACAATAATATACTGTATATAATTAAATTTTTGGAACTTTAAATACATTTTGATGCCAATACTTTTACTGAAGTGATATTTTGAATGCAGGATTTTAACGCTGAGGTACTTTTTCCACCTCTTTGTCAACAAGTGGAGCAACACAAAGGTGTAAGCAACGTGTCCCTTAACTTTCCCCTTAAAGTTTACTGCCTTAGTTTATGAACGTTATGCAACTCACCGCTGAAGCTCTTCGCTTTCTGGAGAAGTTGCGCATGTTGCTCACTGTCAGCAGCAGCAGCCGCTTTGTTTATGTCTTCGTCAACAACAGACTCGTCTTCTTCTTTAACTTCGTTTTCCATCCCAAGCCACGTTCCCCAGGTCTTAAACATACTTTAAATAGTTTGTAAAATAAACTTAGAAGAAGCTCATTAACATGCTCTAATGTTTTAGTTTCTAATTTACTCAGTTTTATCTCAATTTTCTGATAGTTTTGAAAATAATAACTACGGCGTGATAGCTGGTGACGTTTTCAACATTCAAGCACTTCCGCGAATTGGTTAAGTTTGGCCCTAATGCCCCACCCTACCTACAGGTTGTTATGGAAACGTACGCGCGTCCATCTTTTCCCAAACTTTTTAACCTTTTAACCACACAAAAAAATGGCTCAGAAAAGTAATTGATCTACTTGAATCACTATGAAAGTGAGAGCAGTTGAACTAGCAAGCTACTGCAAAATGTAGTTAAACTAATAGTTTAATTACAAGTAGTTTGCTACAGTGGAAATAGCTTTTATTACATGATTACATTTAGAAATCGTTCATAACTAAACAATGAATCGTGGGCATCAAATACACTTGGGTTAATATCTCTAAGATAAAGTAGAACATTATACAATGTACAAACTTAAAGGAAGCTAATTAACATGCTTTCATGCTGATTTACTCAGTATTATCTACATTTTCTGATAATTTGAAAATAATAACTACGTTTTAGACATTCAAGCACTTCCGCGAGTTGGTTAAGTTTGGCCCTGATGTCTCACCCTACCTACTGGTTGTTATGGAAACGAACGCGTTCACCTCTTTGTTTTATTAATTTTTAAATTTTTTAGCTAACGTTACACTACAAATTGCACAAAAAAGGTAATTCAACTACTAGAATCGCTATGAAAATATGAAAGTAATTGAACTACCAGCAAGCTATTGAAAAATGTAGTTAAACTACTATTTTAATTACATGTAGTTCGATATACTATGCAGCACTGGGAATAGTTTCATTACATAATTACATTTTCTGTTTAGGATTTAACAAGAAATCCTTCATAACTAAATACACTTGTGTTTATGTTTTTAAGCCTAAAGTAGAACCGTTTTTTTAGAGTTAACTTTTACCCTACTAACAGTAGGTGGCAGGCTTGCGCTTTTTTATTTCGCGACACTTGTTATCCCTGTTGTCCGTGGAGCTAGTTAGCTTAGCTTCATTTAAACTCTCCTGAGTGTGTCAGTGTGTCCTCCTCGGTTTGTATCATGAAGTCGGATATCCCGGACTAACCTGCAGCGTTTTTGTTTTTTTTTAAACAGTGGAAACTCTCAGCTCACTCCACCGAAACCGCTCGTAAAACAAGCGACATTACTAACAAAAAGTGATTAATTTGACAGTTGAACGGCTACAAAAGATGAAGTATGTGTAACGTAAACCCGGGATATAGCAGCGAGCCACCCCGACGGAGCGTTCGTGTTCACCGGTTTATCCAGAAGTTGGACTTCCAGGTAAGCGTCGCCGTTTAAACACGAGTTTTGTAATGTTTTTTCTTTTTGCTCTAGAAAGCTACATATGGAGCTCACAGAGTCGAGCAGTTAATTTCATTATGAAGTGCTTGTTTCACACGGAGTTACCTATTTTAAAATGAAGTCAGTTTTGCTTATTTGTTGGTAAGATGGTTTCCATTGTGCTACTCGACATTGTTAGTGTTCAACACATAAGAGCTTTACGTTTAATTCCGCCTGTCTGCAGTTTAACAACCGTAGGATAACAACAGGTGTTTCACAGCAGCAGCGATACTAACTTAGTGACACGAAGAGGCATTTTTATATCATACAGACGAAGGCAAAACGGCTTCATGACAAGCTAAGTTACTAGATTTAGATAAATGCAAAGCCAGCCTTTATTTAATCAGGGGAAACCAATTAAGAGCAACACTGTTCTTCACAATGGTGTCCTGCAGATGCATAACAACAAATAAGTCATACAATAAAAGTGTGAAATCAATATTCTTATTCTTAATACAAAAAAACAGTAAAACAAGCACATCCCACAGGGATAAAGCAGGAGCATTATAACCATGAAAGTCAGAAATCTTAAATTAAATGACATTAAATATATAAATTAGATAGCTGCCCAAAACCTCTGAAATGATGTTGCATTCTCTAAGTAAGAGGCATTTGTGTTAATTTAGTATTTGATAAAAATAATTGGTAATGAATGTTATCTTTATCCCAAGGAAAATAAATATTTTTCCAAGAATCTTATTTAAGTATCCCAATGCAATGGCTTCCTACATTGGTAGATTCTTGCTAAAATAAAGGTACATTCAGGGATATTGTTATTCCATAGTTTGATCCTGTGAGTCAGGATTTCTTCAGTGCTGCCATGTTTGAAAATGAACTCAGTGCATTACTCAGCAAATACCTGCTCTGGTCACATTATTGTCAATCCTACACCATGTAAATGACAATAGGCTGAATTAGCAACAAGTGTAGCACACAAATCAGGGTTTTAAAATGCAATTGGTCAAAAATTTTTTTTTTAGTTTTGATCAAATTAATTAAAGCAGCATTTTGTACGCCCACATTTAGCTTAATTACGCTAACATACTTGTGTTTTAAAAGTATAGTATTGTGTATAAAATATCTGTCTAGAATTCTTTTTAAATGTTATATTTAATTATAATTTTTTGTTGTAATGTAAGACTTTCATGGTAAAGGTGTATCATTTCATGCATCAAACAAACTTACAATGATAAAGCATTTATTGTGATATTGGCTATAAATAAAGGCAGACATTACAAAGTGCTTTTCTTAATCAATGGAGGGAATCGAACCAAATGCATACAAATAAAAAAAACACATGTTTTAAAAACAAGCTCGGCTGTGAAAAAGTAAAATGTATTAAAAGAAAATAATTAACATGATAAAAGAATATCTAAAATGTAACATTTATTATCCTGAGCCCTAAAATTGTTGTTTACCTTCTCAGCAGCTGGCAAATGTTCAGTTGGCTTTATTTACGAGCCTAGATTGTAGAACAGTCGTTTTTTCAGGTCACGCTCGGGTTCAGGAAGGCTTAAAAGATCAGCGGTAAAACGTGTGGCCAGACCGTGCTGCAGAGCTGTGAAAGTGATCAGTAAAATCTCAAATTTACTGTCGACGAGTGTAACGATGATGAGACGGGGGTAATTACATTAGATTACATTGAGACACTTTTGTCCAAAGCGACTTACAATAAGTGCAAACAATCATGATGATACAGCAAGAATCTTGTAAGTACATTAGCTTCAAATAAGCCAAACCAGTGCAACTTATAGAAATAAGAACTTACATTTTTTTTAATTTTTTTTTTTTATTATTATTGGCCAAGGTGCAGTCTAAACAGGTGAGTTTTCAGTCTGCGACAGATGCTGTGCAGACTTCCTGCTGACCTGATATCAATGTGGAGCTCGTTCCACCATTTTGGAGCCAGAACAGCAAACAGGCGTTTTTATTTGAGGGTCTCTGGTCCTGCTCACAGTGAGGGAGCAGCTGGGCTGTGTGGTCTGACTGTGGCCTGGATGTAGGAAGGGTCTCATCCATTTATAGCACGGTAGGCCAGCACCAGAGTCTGGAAGCAGATTGGGGCAGCAACTGGTAACCAGTGAAGGGAGGACCGGTGCATTGTGGGAGAACTGGGGGAGGTTAAAGACCAGTCGGGCTGCTGCATTCTGGAGCAGCTGTAGAGGTCGGAGGGTTCATTTAGGGAGTCCAGCAGGAGGGAGCTGCAGGAGTCCATGAGATATGACAATAACCTGGACCAGAACCTGCGTTGCCTTCAGGGTCAGTCGGGGACGTATCCTCCTGATGGTGTACAGAGTGTGTCTGCAGGAGCCGCCTGTCGCAGCGACGCTTGCAGTGAAGGACAGTTGGTCGTCCAGTGTCACACTCAGACTCCTTGCAATATGAGTCGGGGAAACAACTGAGTATTTTCAACAGTGAAGTTTCCCAAAGTCTGAAACACAGACACACAGATCTGTGAATGCAACACTGAAGCTACGAGTTTTGCTGACCAGCCAATCAGCATAGATCTAGAAATCTAGATACCTGAAAAACATGGTGATCTGGACATGTTTTAATGCTGCTGATTTGATCATGATCATGATTTGTTTTCTTACAGCAGAAACATGGATGCTGAGGGATATAAACATGGTCCACACTTCACAGAAGCAGAGAGCCTTTGGCATGTGATGCAGAAATCAGGAGATCTGGAGCAGAGTAGCAGAGATGGAGAGGCCTGGAAGCTGGTGGATGTGTTTCTTTCAGGAGGAGCACCGTGGGGATTTACTCTCCGAGGAGGACTGGAGCATCGAGAACCTCTGCTCATAACCAAGGTAAAGACTCCAAGACACTCTTTTTATTTTAAATGCAGTGAGAACTGCGGTGGCGTGTGCAAGTTTGCTGATTAGAGAACACAGCGGAAATGCCTTTTTACTGACTTTTTTTTCAGGCTATATGAAAATCTTGTCACAAATGTCACTTTCAATCAAAAATATTAATGTCACAAGCTCAAAAAAAGTATAGATTTCATGATGATTCTGCTTGCAATATTTCATTTGGTTATTCCTATTAGGCCTTAGTTTACGTGTTGTGCCTAAAAACATGCCGTGTCGGCCGTTACTGAGCAGCCAAAACCTGCACGCTGCGATGAATATGACTTATGAAGTTCCAGTAATTTAGCAGTAAGCCTCACTGACTAAATTTAACAAAGTCAAAACAAAGATGAATATATTTTCAGCACTGTAAATCCCTCACAGTAGCTTTACTGCTTGATTTGTCCCACTCGCGCTAAAAATCTGTCATGTGAATGGCCCCTTATTCTGTATGTAGCGTTTTCTGATTAAGACATTATGACATGTGGGATATGCTGATATTATTCAACACACCTACCTACTCATTGAAGTTATAATGAACACAGTTTTGCAAAACTTGCATAACAGTGGCAGCACGGGAGCAACTTTAATGCAGTTTTAAAAGGAGCACATTTAAGTTATTTAATGGGCGTAGCTTAGGAATATTGTCTTTTCCAAATAAGGGCAAAAACCGGAACATTTTGTGCATGTAAACCTAGTCATTTTTTATTGTTTCGAGGAACTACACACTAAATTATTTTTTTGTGCTGCATATTCACATAGATTCTTGTTGGCATGTGATGTTGTTATTACAGGTGTTTTTCCAACACGAAAACTACTTTCTTTGCTCAAAATGAGCCTGTATCCGTCTGCTTGGATTTGTAGTTTGGTTCAGCTGAATTCTCTCCCCTTCCAAAAAAACATGAAGATTTTGTTCTCTGCAAAGGCAGTAAACCCAACACATGGGCCCACTGGTATCTGTGCTATATTCAGAGCATTACATGATAATTAAAGCTGACAAACGGTAACTGTGATGAACACCTCGTCCTTCAGTGTACGTCAACATCAGTTACTGTCGGCGTCCATTTGTTCCACCAACTTTTAAAGTCTCAAATTAACATGAACATCTTACACGTCCTTTCACTCTGCAGGATGCCAAACTAATTATGATTCAATTTCAAGGGACTTTTTATAATGATTGCACGAGTGAAGATGTCTGGAAAAGTTCAATATTGCTAGCATGTGCTAGCACTTTTATCAGTTGTGTCCCAGACCAGTAAACTTTCACTCGTTGCCGTCGTCTAATGAAACGCAAGCTGCTGACTGCTCTGACACCTGACGCAGCGCTGCTGCTGCTGACATGACAAACATGTCGCTGCACACTTTACTTTTTCGATGCTAGAGAATAAAATGAAATCTAGAGGAGGAGGGGGATATGATATGAGACTAATCTTGATTATAGTGAACAACACACTGTGCTCTCTTTTTTTGTTTTTTTTGCCAGCAAGTCAGTTTTATTGATATAGCTCAATAGGTTACTCTAGTTAACATTACAATTAATTATTTTCTGATGACCGATTGAACCCCCTGCAATATTTCGTCTTAATTAAAATGTATGTCCCCAACACTTTCCATACCCAACCTACGCCCTTGAGTGAGAGGGAACACGGTGCAGCTCAATCAGCTCTGAAATCACACTGTAACCTCACTTCTCTGTTGACTGTGTAATGATTTACTACAAAAGACCTTGCTAGTTAATTTCACATGGTGAAAATACATGCACCTGCTGCTTGATTTTTTTTTTTTTTTTTTTTTTTTTTTTTCTTGTTCCTCGTTTCTGTATTGACCCAAAAGAGGTACAAAGTCCGACTCAGATGGCTGAAACTCAGGCTCTCGGGCACCATGTGGTGTTAGAGCGATACAGTTAGGACCACCGTCACCTCATTACGGCCGGGTTTATGAGCATACGTGACAAGAATTCGGACCATTTTAAGTCCTGAAGCAATAAGCTGCAGATCCCAGTTGTGTGGAGTGAACCGCTGCCCAGTTGGACTCTGGTTCTTTGGGTTTGAATTTTGGCAGCATTTCATGTTTTGTCACTGAACGCCACATCCTTACTCCAAGGAAGGACCAACCAAAGTGGAGCAGTTTGCATCTGATGGTGAGAATTCCTCAGAAGTCTTTACACCTGTATAATCACATCCCTTAAGATATTTCTTTTTATAGTTTTGCCTTCTTGACTGGCACCTCCATAAAGTAAAATGGTCATAGATTAGACATGTTTGTCAAGCTGTCTTGAAATACTTCAGAGTTTAGTTTACCGTCACTTATTAGATCCCACCTGGATCTTTTTTGCTTTATCATATCTTAGAGCTGTGTTTAGTTTCAGTTCGTAGGGTAGCTTGTGGTACCAGGAACAGCAGAGGAATGCAGGAGCTTTGTTTGATTTTCTAAATGTAGTGAATTATCTGTGACAGCCTGAAGCCCTCTGGAATGGCATGATGGGATAAATTAAGTGAGGATTAGTTATTTTTGCTCTTTCGTAGTGGCTCTCAGAGAATAGCCACTGATTTACAAACATGTTTTTGAGTTATTTGTGTTCTACATAAACATAAACATCTACATAAAATAAACCTATTTACCTTAATAAATAATGACCTTACATTGCAGAAAAGTCGACAAATCACTATCTGCTTAATAGTGACAGACAAATGTTGGAGAGGCCCAAACATTTCTGTTTAAAAATGTGGACATACTGCAGACATGTTATGCATGTAAGCCTGTTTGTACTACCTGATGCAATGTGTTCCTTATCAGAACATTTTTTTTGGAGGATGATTTGAGTTAGGGATGTTATGATATCAGGCCGATACTGACTCAAATGGCTGGATCAGGTAAGAGAGACAATGGGCCCGATCTATTCAACTCAATTCTATGTTTATATAAGATATACGTTACATCCTGTAATTTTTAATTGGTAAAAAATCAGAAAATTTATATGTATTTATTTGTTACATTTTGTTTTACACAGTTCGGAAAGCAATGTTTAAAGTGGCAATAGATAACATTTTTGCTTACATTTTTCATTATGAAATAAATGTTGATTGCACAATGTACCGACTGTAGAATAATGACCCCATCAGTGTTTAGCTGGTTCACTATGGCCTCGCTTTACAATGCAATTCTGTCTGCATAGAGGTCGCGATCTCCCTTTCACAATAAAAGCCCTACTAGAGAGCATTTTGCTAAGAGGCAAAAATATCTACAAAAACAACAGTAGCTTGGAGTATAAATATATAGTAAGGTGAAGAGGCTAGATCGGTAAGTAACAACACCTGCCTACTTATTAATACTACCAGGTGTTACTTTATCACAGCACTGAGTTCAGGGTTTCTAGTTTTTTGGGATTCTTACGGCTGCTAGCGGTAGCCACGTTGCTAACAATATGAAAAAGTTGATTAATCCTCTACTTTTATATGGAAATCTACAGCCAGATATATGTTATCATTAGCTCTGAGGAAAACAGAAAGAGATCCTGTTCAACCAACAATGATACCGCTTGTAAACCAGTTGAAAAGCGGTCTGTTCCCGCTTTAAGTCGAGCCTGATGTTACCTTACACGTAAATGAATGGTCACAGTTTGTCAACTGAACTCTGGTATTGGGTCGGTGCTCGGTATCGGCCGATACTCAAAGCCCAGGCATTGGTATCAGGACAAAAAAAGTCGTGGTGGTGCGTCACTAATTTCAGTTGAACATATCGTCGACTGTTCTTGCACTCTTGTTCTCTGTTTTCCCGCCCAAAATCTGGTCTTAATGGTTGTTAGACTTGATCTGTTCGATAAAATACAACCACTTTTTTTTTTAACAATAAAACACTGTATTTACTCTGTTCATCTGGGGTAAAAACATACTTTAAAATGTTTAAATGAGTTCCCCGACTCACTGCGTACTGCTCAAACATATAACAGCAACACATGTGGATTTATGTGCAAGTCTTCTACATACTTCAGCCACAGCCCATTTTACTGTTGGTCAGACTAAATAATCATAAATTACCACTTGGCATTGACGTTTTATTTCCCTTTTTATTACATTTTATCATTATTTTCATGTCTTTCTGTTTTGGTGTGAGTGGAGAGCTTTGGGTACTCTGTTGGGTTTTGGCAGGTATGTCTGCATTTTATGTATTAACAGTGTTGACGAAGGCTTAAATGTATTACTTTTATTGGCTGTTCTCTCACTTATGTGCATTTTTTCCAATTACTGAAATGCAAGATGATAAAACAAGGGCCCACAGTTTGATGAGAGGTTTAGAGTATTGGAAAAAAAAAAAAAAAAAAGACAAATCCTGGATCTAATTAAAATTCTTAACATTCCTCTCATAGCTCAGGTTATGCTCAAGGTCTTCGTGGACTTAAAGTCCTTAGTCTCAATAAACTTATATAATCCAGTTTTACACAACACAGCTGGGCATGTACCTCATACATATATTTCCTGTGCCAGGATCACATTTTATTTGAAAGAAAATATTGTATGCTCCTTAAGAACCAGTACCACCAGGCACACTGCAGAAACGTCTCTGTTCTCACACGCTGTGATAAATCACCTGCAGGTAAACAGGTTTTACCAATTATTGAATCCTTTGTGTGACCACATTGTGGGCTTGATTTGACTGTTTTAGGATTGCTCAAGCTCTGTGGCAAAGATGATTCATAAAAGATCGTGGACCGTGTCTCATGGGAGGGAACAAGAATCTCATAGTTTTCTATTTGTGGAAGTCGGCTTTTTGGAGGTTGGAATTAGTATTGATGAAACAAAGGAGAACTTACAGGCGCTCCTTGATGTAAAGGCTTAATATGAAATGTATAAAACAACTGTTATGACGTAAAAGTTTAGTTTTTCGGACTCATAATGGAAATAAAAAATCCTTTTAGTTTGATTGTTTCTTGGGTTGGGCAAACGTTTCTATTTTCATATCCAATCGGGGTTACTCAAGATCACCGATGGCTGATCCGATCGCATTAAAATGTGTAAAAATGACTCCTTGGGTTCTCTATATAGTGAGTTGTGTCCTATATGTAGAGTTGTGTCTCACAGAAATGTGTAGTGTCCCTGAAGGCAACGTTTCCTCTCTCCTGTCATGGCGTCGTCTCCCCATTGAGCAGCGTCAGCTTGTGTTTGTCTGCCAGAAGCTTCATAAACTGACTTTTTATCCAGTTTTAAGACACTTTTTACATCTTGGTGCTTTTTAACTCTATATTTGAAGCGGATGAAGGATTTTAGTCCTCGGACGTCTGGATCTTAAGTTCTCAGAGAAACGAGCTGAGCAAACGTTAGCGGCAGCCGAACAGCGTGAAGGAGAAACTCTGCTGTTTAACCTCAAACTGCTTCATTCACTGTTTTTACTGCTTTGAATGAGGAGAGGAGGAGAAACTGTGGAGGATTCTGCTGCTGCACCAGGAACACTGAAGGAACCCTAACTCCCATGATGCACCTCTGCTGAACCAGGAACACTGAAGGCATCCTAACGGGAGAAGCCGACCGACATGATCCGCGACGCGACATGTGTCGAGCTCGATGCCCATGGGCCAAATCGTAAATTTCAATCTGGCCCTCATATCAATTTAGGTTTTCCTTTTTTTTTTTTTTTTTTTCTGGCCTCGCTTGTTGTACAGTTGCTGAAGAAAAATTAATGAACTTGCTTCAAAGAAAAGATGTCGACGATTGCATGTTAGAAGGATACTTTATTTATTTAAATGTCCCACACAACCATTGACTTGTCATATTCAGGTTGTTGTGAGTTGACTGTACAGTATGTTGGCCTAAAAATTTAATCCGAATGCATTATTTTTGCTTGACTAAATGGCTAAGCATCTTTTTCAGTTGACTTTTATTGACTTTATGTGGAACAAATTGTATGTTAGGAGACTATATGGGACAATATAATCAAAGATATTTTATTAAATTTTTTCAATAAACTGTACATTTCTGGCCCCTGATGTGATTCTCATGTCCGTGTGGCGTCAGTGAAACTGAGTTAGACACGCGCGTTTTCTGTTATTGTTTTGATCGAGAGCTGTCGAGTGGCACAAAACGACATATTGTACGTTTAAAGAAATCCACTTGGACTTCTGTTTTCTGACATTTTATAGACCAAACCATTGATCTCAAAAATAATCCGCATATTAATCGATAATAAAACTAATGGTTAGTTGCAGCCTTAATGTCAAAGAGGTGCAGCAGGTCTGAGTCGAGCGCCCCGTCAGCTCGCTGCACAGGACATCTGTCAGCAGATTCCTCATCACCACCACATCCTTCCCTTCATGCCCCACAGAGAGACGTGAGGCTATTTTTGAGGATCCTCAGGCATCCGTGATGGCTGGAGTTTGACTGATTGTGGCCGGGGGGGAGATAGTAAACAAAGGCTCTGGCTCATGCTGATTGTGCTGCCATAGTGAAATATGTTTGGCAAGTCACCATGAATCTCCTGCCTCGACGTGGAGTAAACACTGCCTTTATTTGCCCTCATGTTTTCCTTTTTATGCCGCAACTTGACACTTGATTGTTGATTTTTTTTATTTACATTCTTCAAATGTTTTCCTATCGTGGAGCCGTGTTTCCTGTTGGCTTGTTTTTAAATAAAAGCCAGACGGCTGTGGAGCCCGAGGCCGTCACACAGAGGTCCTGGCAAACTGTTTGTATGAACAACAATTAGTAGAAAACATTTAACATTGAACTACCTTTTCTTATGTAATCAAACCTCTTTAGGCAACCAAACAAATATACACACAGCATGGTCTGGTTCCAAGCACTGTAGAGTTTACAAACTTATTCCATCTCTGAGTATTTTAAAACCTGAAGTTTTAATGTCCTCATAATACTTTAATGATAAGTCTGATATTTTACAGGCTTTTATTGGTAACAAATTCCACGAAAATGTCAAAACCAACAATGAATACATCCTACTAAGAAGTGCTGTTTGCTAAACCCAAATATATATTTCACACTTTCACATTGTTGCACTGACATGAGCACACACTCCAGTTTATTACAGGTCAATAAAACATGCATCATCCTGCTGCCTCTTTATAACCTCTTTATAACATAACGATATCTTTGTGGGATCTGGCTTCACTACGACGCTGGCGATCGCCTCGGTACGTGAACCCAGAGTCTCTCAGTCCGACTGTGAGCGTGTTCAAATAAAAGGGGCGGGGTTTGCAGCGTATGACCAATCGCAAACAGGAACACGTGTGATGTCAGCAGAGTGGCATATTTTACAAATGAAGAGCAAACTACAATATTGGACAAATACGAAGAAGTTAAACACACAATCCAGCTAAAAGTAAAAGTTTGAACTGGCAAATGCAGGAAGGACAGCTGGCAGAAAGTCTGTGTGAATGAATAGATATAGATATATGATATCACTGCCATCAAGGGCACGAGTAGATCTGAATATAATTACATTTGTGTTTTCCTTTTTAAAAGAAGTTGTTGCTTAGATGTATTCTCACAGCATATAAGATTATTTATTCATCCTCTTGGGGAAATGATGACATGTATAATAATACTTTTGTCGCATTCTTGCAGCTGCAACCCGGCGGAGTAGAGCGGACTTGGGAGGAAATTTAAAAAATAATCTAAAACATAATTCAAAGCAATAAGCAGACTTGCTACATATCTTGATGATCACACACATCGCAGGCCGAAACTACAGTCTGTGTGTACACACACGACACGCGGCTCAAGAAGCTGACACAGTGAATATATACGATATGTATTATATATTATAACTACACGGATAAGTGAATGTATATGATATGATTTCATATAAGTGCAAGACGGCGGCGTCGTGTGCTTACGGTTCCGCAGACTGAATGCTTTTTGTTACTTTGCTCCGGGTACTTGTATGTATTTTTTATTTGCTCCCAAGTCCGTTTCCAATCACCGTGGTTGCAGGTGAAAATTATGACTAAAATATTCTCCTACACACCACAAAAATACATTTAAGCCAAGACTATAAACCCAGCAGGGCTAACCCTGAAGTTACCTCGCTAACTCTAAATCCTGCTTTGTCGTACAGGCGAAGAAGAATCTAGCTCAGTTAAGATGTCGGCGAAGATAATAAAAACGTGGATGTATTCATCTCGTATCGTGCCTAACTTTAGTAGATCATAACATAACATAAACAAATGGACCCGGCGATTCTAAGCGGTAAAAACAGTGAATGAAGCAGTTTGAGGTTAAACAGCAGAGTTTCTCCTTCACGCTGTTCGGCTGCTGCTAACGTTTGCTCAGCTTGTTTCTCTGAGAACTTAAGATCCAGACGTCCGAGGACTAAAATCCTTCGTCCGCTTCAAATATAGAGTTAAAAAGCACCAAGATGTAAAAAGTGTCTTTTAAAACTGGATAAAAATTCAGTTTATGAAGCTTCTGGCAGACAAACACAAGCTGACACTGCTCAAAGGGGAGACGACGCCATGACAGCAGAGAGAAAACGCACTGCAGCCATATGACCGAACGCATGATCTCAGCCCGGCGTAACAAACTTCACTTCATGTTCATAACCTGTTCTTACTGATTTACCTCTTCAGTAGGAACCAGTGCCACAAACCGGCTAGGAACAGAATATTAAAAACTGATTTTATTCTGTTTGCCACACCTATCGAAGACCATACCGCCATCGTGAATAACCCACAACCACTAATTCACCTTCTCATAAAAGACGACCAGTAAATGTGATGTCCATGTGGCGCTTGTGTGCCTCAGTTAAATGCATTCAAACTTGTGTTTATGTAGTGAGAATGATTTTCCAGTTACAGTAAAACTTGTGATTCAGTTTCTCTACTAAATACACTACCAAATCGGGACCAGCGCAGGAATCCAGCCAGTCATCATAAAACCCCTCAGCCCGCCCGGCCTTAACCCGGCCTTCAAATTGTTATTATAGAAAAATGAAAAGGGGCTTTGAATTGAGCTGTCTTGGCTCTGGTTTTCTGTGCTGAGGATAAAGGCCATATAAGACGTAATGGTCTGTAAATGTACACATACCTCTGCAGTTGAGTCATGCAGCCCCCTCTCACACTGATTATCAGCTGCAGAGGCTTTTTTTCTGTGTTAATGTGCCAACGGCTTTTCTTTCCACACCGAGCCGTGCTGTGTAGCACCTCCTCATATCTGAGTCTCTGCGTCGGTGTGAGGACAGCACTGACCTTTGGTGTGTCTGACACTTCAGAGACCTGCGCTGTGGCTGCGCTTCTGTCACTTTAATATCTTGAGCACGGTGGGTCGGACGGCGTTTACCAACACCAGCAGTTTCTGAGCGCAGTGCTCTGTACTTCCCTCTCACAGATGTGTTATTCCAGGTGTCTGCACTCAAACAAACACAATGCGGTTTGTTTTCACATCATGCATGGACAGCAGCTTTTTGAAGTATTTTTATAGCCTTTAATCCATGTCTTTAGAGACTGGCCTACTGCTGTCACTGTTACCCAATAAAATATATTAACAATGGCTTTCTGCTGCAGTTCTCTCGCATATCCCTTAAGCACTTTGTCTTTGTAGTTATGCTGCCCTTGGTTTTGTTGTATCAACTGAAATAAAGATTGGATAGATTCATAATTGCAAGTAGTTCTGCACGATTATATTTTTATCAATATTGAGATCACAATTATTAATTTTTAATTTTTAAAAAAAAATTTTTTTTTTTTTAGGGACAACATATTTTTATTTCTCATTTAAATAAGCCGAGCACTAGGCTTTTATAAATAGTTTCCCACACTTTTGTAATCTGTTACAAAAGACAAATGTCCAAATAATATTGTCTCCCCAATACACGTCAGGGTCTTCTGGTCTTAAATACATAAAACTAAAGTTACAACATAAAGTCACGTGAGCGGAATCTGCGCCACAGCAGGCTTTAAACCTACAGCACAATCTGGGGTTTGCTTATCACAGCTTTTAGTACTGAGAAGCTGTAAGTAGCACCAAGGTTGAGTCGTACGAGGTTACTTAATCTTCTCACAACACACTGGTGGGTTTTCTTTTTTCTTTTGGCTCCCACTTAAAACTTTATTTTCTCCATGCACTGGTGGCCACTCTGATAAATGAAAATATTTAGCACAATGTGCATTAAAAGCATTATCCTCCATTGGTGAGCTTCTGTCCCATCACGGTAGCATCTACTTTCCTTCATAAAGACAGTTTGATGTCATGTGTTTTGGACTTATTAACTGCACTGCACTGCGAGCTATCGGCTGTGAAATTAAAAGTTGTTTAAAAATGAGCTCCTGTCGGCTCCCAGGATGCCTATCGCCACCACAAGTTTTGGGCCCGTCCAAAAGTAAAAATGTGCTTTCGATTGGGACTAACTCCTTTTTTCACTAGCAACATCCAACATCACAATATTTATAAATGCAATAATTTTTTTCAAGCAAAAATAGTGAAACTATTCCAATATTCTCTGATTGCAGCCTCCCAGAGAGGATTTCCTGCTTTTCTTTGTCTTATATCATCGTTAAATAAATATCTTTGGGTATTTGGTCTTGAAAAAGACATTTGTAGATGTCATGTTTGGTTCTGTGAAATTGTGACGTTTCATAGACTCAAGGATTATCAATGAATAGATTATTGGCAGGGTAATCAATAATAAAAATAATCAGTATTTACAACCCTGAATGACAGCTGATGTTGTTTTTCATTAAGCAGTTTATTTAACATGCTATAATGCTGCTCACATGTAAACTCTCATGCTTTAGTTATATAACATGTTATCGTTACTTCATTAATAATAATAATAGATTGCCGGCAGACCTTGGATATACGGACCTTTTCTCTGTAAAATGTTGCGTGTGATTCTCACTTTTCCGTGTGCTGTGTTCATGTTCCAGGTTGAGGAGGACAGCAAGGCAGCAGCTGTGAGTCTCCAGGTGGGAGACGAGCTCGTCAACATCAACGAGATTTCCCTGAGCGGCTTCAGACAGGAGGCGATCTGCCTGGTGAAAGGCTCCCACAGGACCCTCAGCCTGGTGGTGAAAAGGTAGGTAACCAATCCCCCCTGCCCCCCCCCCCCCCCCCCTCTCAGCCGAGCAGCTCACTATGGTAACATGTCCAACAACAAGGTGACAGAGGATCCAGTGCACGGTTGCATAAAACCACTCAGGCTAAGCGTGTTCTCGCATTTGATCTAAGGATGCCTTAGAAAAAAAATGTGTTGCATAAAGTCCCCTTTAGGATTTCTTCAGTAAAATCTCTAAATGTTTGCTCTGGTGTACTTTAAGTATTCCCTTATGTGTTGCTAGAAGGTCCTTTTAGTAACCTTTTTCTTAAAATTGTAATACCAGTCTCTGAAAAGTGAAATAGTTTGTGGAACACAAGGCAACTGGTCTAAGATGCATTTTCCACCAATATTAGCGCATATATGTAGGTTTTTTTAAATGCGGGAAAAGCCACAAAAAATAAGTGATCGGATCCTTTCCCATTGCCTGTAGATGAGTAAGCCTTTCTGTGCTTCAGGTTCAATACACTTTTTACATCTTGGTGCTTTTTAACTCTATATTTGAAGCGGATGAAGGATTTTAGTCCTCGGACGTCTGGATCTTAAGTTCTCAGAGAAACAAGCTGAGCAAACGTTAGCGGCAGCCGAACAGCGTGCAGGAGAAACTCTGCTGTTTAACCTCAAACTGCTTCATTCACTGTTTTTACTGCTTTGAATGAGGAGAGGAGGAGAAACTGTGGAGGATTCTGCTGCTGCACCAGGAACACTGAAGGAACCCTAACTCCCATGATGCACCTCTGCTGCACCACCACACCAAGCTCTTCTAATTGTTCGGATTGCGAGCCCCCCCCCTGTGCGTTTAAGGCTTAAGGCCCTTGCAGACTTGCCTGCACCTTCTGGGATTTCTGAGCTGTCACTGAGTCCTTGGTAGCTGGACGGTCCTGTTTTGCCAGGTTGTGCTGGGTTGCAGTCAGCAGGAGGTTGCGGTTTGTGTGACACAGTTTCTCAAGGTGAGGTTGTAGGTGACATCATTTTTATATCCCACGCAGAAAAGGTGTGGGGAGGACAAAGAAGAGGAAGTCATGATGCAAATGACACTGTTAGGCACTGGGATTTTTGTTATCAGGCAGTTGGTCTCACACCTTCTGTGATAAGGCATTTCTAGTGTGCATTGTTTTCTTTGCAGCACACGTCTCACTCCTTCTCAGGGACCAAGGAACAGAAAATAAATGATTATATTCACTGTTTTTGTCACAGGCCAGTCCCTGTGACTTATTGACTCCAAGGTTTTGTTCAGCATTCATATCTTGTTTAACTGAATCATTTGTCAACGGAGTCCTGGAGGCCTTCTTACAGATGACCTTGTTGTGTGTGAAACACAGCTCCCATTGTCTGTCTCTTCGCCGTCCGCATTTCTTTCTGTATTGTATCATATCATAACGTAATCCCTGAACAAATCCTACCGTACAAGGAAGTCCATTCACCATTTATCTCTCCACAAGGACGTGGCTGTGAGTCTCACTCATTGTCTTTTATTCTCAGTAGACATGTCTATTATAGGATCTGGAAACCAGGATGTGTTACTGTTTATAACAATTTAATTACTCATGTTATTGTGGGACAACATAAATACAATTTTCAGCCAAAATGACAACAGTTACTACATGTGAGATATTTCTGTATTTCTGTTTAATGTCATTGCTTTTCTCACTGGTTTGAAGTGGGCGGGGCTCAGTTGGAAAAGCTTGACGTCGCACGCCTCAGAATTCAGAATGTAGTAATCATTTGAATTGCAATCAGATGACGGCTGTGGTGTTGTGTGTAGGGATGTCACAATACTGGAAATTTAGTAAACAATACCAATAACGGTGAAATTCCACGATTCTCAATACCACAGTAAAAAAGTAAAACAATAAATCCCATGTACTTCAACATGCACGTCTTTATTACCGTTTGCAAAATAAGATCCTTTTTATTTTGCTGTGAAATGTCTCCTTCAAACAACTGGATAAGTTTCTCACCAAAAACAAAATCTTACAGGATTACATTTGAACACATCATGATAATGTTATAATTTACCTTCAACTAATACTCCTATTTACTATATAAATGGCACCGTCAGCTGTTACCTCCGTTATTTATCCAAGCAGGACTGTGCTGCCCACCGGCTGCTAACCGCTAACGTTAATGAGCTCTCCTGCTGATTTCGACACAGATTTGTTGTTCATAATGTGTCATTATTAAGGAAAAAATAGGGTGCGTCCCCAGATAGTGAGTTTTCTGCATCCTAAATAATTTTATATAATTGAGACGCCTTTTAGTCTCGAGCCCCCCGGTACCCATGGTGCCTGCCATACTGTAGAAAAATTAAAATGGTCACATTTTCTGAATTTTGGCCTCGACTTGGTGCCGAAGAATTGGTTCTCATGACATCCCTGGTTGTTTCCTCATGTTGCCACATGTCTTTTGGTTTAATTTAAGGAAATCGTTTTTTGTGTTATTCTACACTATTGTTGTTTGTATTATTATTTGTTATTGAACAAAAAACATTTGTTTTTGGCATGTTTTGTGCATGTTTGTAATCAAATATCGAAGTCCTACCCAACAAACAAAGGATCGAATATTCGGGGCAGCCCGAGCCAGGTACACCTAATAATCTGGCCGCTGGGTGTAGTTTGAGTAAAATGTCTCTGTTTAACTCTATGTTGGATGCCAAGAGAGAAATTAGACAGTAACCACTCAAAATGGGTCTTCAAGCAGCACCGATATTACTAAATATTTTCAGTGTCTTTCAGGTGATCCGTGGAAGCAACATGTATCTTTCCTTTTGAAACGTGGATAATAAAAAGTAAATACTGTGTAAAAACAGAAAGAGCAGGAGGCATAACTAAAGGATCTGGGTATTGTCATGTTGGTATGTTTGTAATTAAATGGAGAAAGACATTTCCTTACAAGGTCAAGTCTTATTGTTCATATGCGTGATTTTACACAGACTTTGAGTCCTGTGGGATTCTTTCTTCCTTCTGCTCGTCTGTGTTGAAGAATTTAGTTTGTTCTCAAATAGCATCTCCAGTCAGTCATTTCCTCAGGCCACAATAACAAGTGTGTCTGATGTACAATACAGCAAAGTGATGGTGGTTCATTACAGAACCTCAAAGCTTTAACAGCAGCCCCATTTCTTCTTCTTTTATCCAGTCTGCTTGTTTCGAATACAAAATCAAAGCTCAAAAACTGAACTTCCATCTATCACCACTTTATCTGTGTCTCAATACAAATATCTTGGAATGTAATCAATGATTCTCTCTCTGAACTTAAAATTGGGTTTTTATTTTAGAAACAATAAATTAGATTTTCCTTTTTGAAGGAGACTTGTAGCTTCCACCTTTATGTCTGTTCTGGACGACATTCAGGGTGAAAAATGTTCTTTTTTGTCCATCGGCCAAATGGCTACTGAATGATCAAATCTGACCATTCACTCAATAGACACACACATGCACACATCTGGAGCGCTGACATTTATTATACATCTCAAAGTCCTTTTCACCATCGCTCTCTGTGTGGTCACCCTCGTCCACCTGTAGACTTTACCATCATTTTATTTATAAGGCTGTTGGACTGCTTCCTTCTTTAAAGAAAAAGTATGGGAAGTTATTGTCTAAAGTCCGTACTGAACCGGGTAACAGTGTGTTTAAGTTTGAGGATCTCTGTTTGAAATCAGTTGCAAGATCACCTGAATCTCCTGGAGCTGGGCTCGTGATTGGACGTGTTTAAAGTGATTCGATCACATCTGGCTCTAGATGTTTTGTATGTTAAAGAGCGTCTTTTGATTTCTTGTAATTTTAGGGATGCACAATGATATCTGCACGTCATCAGTATCGGCAGATAAAGGCTTTAAAATGAAATGTTGGACAGAAATGTACATTTCCTCCGACATGTTGCATAAAAATAAATATGCCGTGTTTTAAATGTTACCCAAGTTGAAGGAGTTTTCTTATTTTGTCCAGAGAGTTTTATGTCTGCATCTGCCAGTAGTCCATCATGATAACGGATGTGTAAATATGTCTGTACATTGGAATCAGCAAACGGACAAAATTTGTTTAGAAAATATCGACATATCGGATTTCGGCAAAAATCCAATTTGGTGCAACCCTATTATAATTCTGTAATTTGTACTTTGTTTTCATTTTAAATCGATATACGCTTGTTTTTTTATCTCTGTAGCTGTGTTTTTTGTCTCTCTTACCTCTGGTTAAATTAAGGTCAAATTAATAAATAATGGCTGCACCATCTTCAATTTTTCCTAAATCCATTTTTTTCCCACCTAATTGCAAAGAACATCAAGTCTCTCCTGGAGTGTCATTAACATTTTATTATGCCTACAGTTTATGCAGGCATAAAATACCATGCTTTTCAAAATGTACACTCACTGTGCAAAATAAGAAAACTCCTTCAATTTAGATTACATGTAAAACATGCTATATTTATATTTATGTAACATATCGGAGGAAATGTTCATTCCCGGACGATATTCCGGGAGTATTTATCTGCCGAACCCGAGCCGATATCATCGTGCATCCCTAACATGAATAAAGTTGTGTATAACGCTGGTGTTTTACAGTGTAACTTCACTTCCTGTGTCTGTACAGAGGCTGATGTTGGCCTATGGCTCACTCTGTGCCTGAGCATGTAGGTGTCTGTCGTGAAACACGTCTCTGTTTATCTCCAGGATCACGTTGGAGTTCAGGAAGCTGTCAGAACCTGCTCCCGTCTACAGGTGCGGTCTCTTTACAGACAGCACTTGATGTAGCAGGTTGTGTATTTTGCGTGCTGTGACTAATGTGAGCCTGTTGGTGTAATGTCATTTATAAGAGCGGCGGGGGAGAGGCTCGTCACAGAACATATAGGTGTGGTTATCTGTGGGAAAGCATCTCGTCCTCTTTGCACGTTCATGCCTCGACAAAACGGCATGAGGAAATCTTTTTAGCAGAGGTGGAAGAAATATTCAGATCCTTTCCTGCAGTAAAAGTACTAATACCACACTGTGAACATATTCCACTGCAAGTAAAAGTCCTGCATTGAAAATATTATTTAAGTAAAAGCATGCAAGTATAAAATGTACATCAAGTCATTTAAAGTAAAAATAATTACAAAAATGAACAGGAAAAGCAGCAAATCTTCACATTTGAGAAGCTGGACCCATATAATGTTTTTGCATGAAAAAGACTCAAAATAGCTGCCAATGAAACATCTGTCAATCGTTCCAGTTGTACATGTATAAACTGTTCGGTAGTTTAATAAATAAACAAGCATCATATTTTATAAGGTTGTATGTAAAAAGTAACTAAAGATGTCAGATTAATGTAGTGCAGAAAACATACAATATTTACCTCTGAGATGTAGAAAGTAGCAGAAAATAGAAATATTCAAATAAAGTATCTTGAATATAAGATTACTTGAGTAAATGTACTTAGTTACATTCCACCACTGCTTTCAAGTTTTACAGATATTTTTGTATTTTCACTTAAACAATCTCACTAAAAACACCTGAACATCAAAAACAGAAGCGGCGTGCGAGCTGCAGTTAAATTGCACGTTTTGTGCAAACTTTGTTTAAAACTTACCAACACTAACTGCTACATGCAGTCAAACACTATAATTATCCCACATCAAGCATCCAGCCTGCTATTGTTATGCTTTGTTAAACCAGAAGTTGTAATTTGGCTAAATGCGGAAAATTTTAAGTTGAGTTATGTTTTGTCGTATGTCAGCCCTTTTCTTTAAAGCAACTTTACTGAGATTCTATAAAATGTTAAAAAATAGTGAAAAATGTTTATCCCAGTTGCTCACAGTCCAAGCTGATGTCTTTAAATGTCTTGTTTTGTCACTTTAATTTCATGTTAAACAGAGAAAAGCAGCAAATCTCCATATTTGGGAGGCTGATGAAGTATTTTCTGATATATTTGCATGAAAAATTACTTTATCATTAATTAATTAATGATTAATCGATTATTAAAATAGTTGAAGATTATTTTGACTTCCTCTCCAGTTTAGGACAGATAGGGTTTTATTTCTTGTATCCGGACCCCCGCTGTTTGCCTTCCTTTTACCTTCCCTTGAGGCATTTGCCGTACAATCATTAACCTTTACAGCATGAAGCTTAAAGTTTGTTGTGGCATTTTGTTTCCCCCTTCTGGCATCGCTACAGAAGTACCACAGTCACTGACATGCTTCAGTATTCTGCATGAGAAGGTTCATCTCTCCTCTCCCTTTTTACTTGTTGCAGCATCAACAATAATTCATCTTGGGGGCTTTTTCAGATGCCAACACAGAGGTTTGGTGCACAATCCAATTAAACCTGGGGAAGCTTAGCTTAGCATTCAGCAGGGGTTTCAGTGCAGAGGCTTACATTTACTTTGTTTTTCTAAATAAGCCCATGTAGTATGTGTGGAATGCCCTGCACTGAATTCTTGTGGTAAGAAGATTTCTTAAAATTGTTTCAGCTGAGGAAATCCTAGTTTAGAGATTTACTTGTAACTCCGTCTTTGCTGCACCCCCCCCCCCGCTTTTCTTTTTGGTTTGCTCCACTGCCAAAGTGAGTGGACAGGAAGTCACTGGAGGAGATGTCACTATTCAAACAAGAAGAAAGTTTCAATGAAATCTTTCTAAACCATACAAACCACTAAAACATTTTTTAAAAACACTCTCGCTGTGACGGGTTTTTCACAATATGACATGAAGAAATTTAAGTTTTAACGAACATTTCATGAGGTAAATTATATACGTAAAATGTTTTGTAAGAGTGTTTGAATTTTGCATCATAACAATAATAATAATACATTTTATTTATTGAGCACTTTTCATACAAGAGCTGCAGCTCAAAGTGCTTTACAAAAACTGTAAAAGGCAAATGCTACAAATTTAAACTTTTAAAACTTTTAAAAAATTTAAGTGTAATTAAAAACAAAGACCATTAAAAATATGATAAGTAGAGTATTAGTAAAGAACATAATAAGCCAAATAAAATAAATAGGTTTTCAAATGTTTTAATATGTAATCATTTATTTCAAAATGCAGGGACATTTATTACACATTCAAGCTCAGGTTATTACATAAATATGTGATTTATTTTATTTTATCTAGTTATTCCATAATGTGGTGTTACAAGCCCGTTCAGCAGCTGCAGCGCTCTCATTGAGTTCTAACCAAAAAACATGTGAAAATAGGGTCCACGTTGACAATGTAAGACGCAGGACTTTGTTGTGGGATGTTGCGGAGACCCTCGCCTCAGACAAAAGGTCTCCAGGTGTTTGTGACTGCGGGTCAGTGCAGACAGCCGGGACTTGACAGCTGGAATGCCACTCAGCCCAGGAATGTGCTGGTCATTACACGCTGCTCACGGTTCACCTCTCTCACCCGAAACATGACTGCTTTGATTGTAGGGTCTGCTGAAGAGGGTCTTTGTCAGGCCCTCAGGGGCCAAAAGGAATCCACCGGCTCACCTGCTAAGTGCAGGTTGTGTGCAAACAACCTCAGCATGTTTCTGCCTTTAAGTCCACTGATGCTGCTCTGCTGCAGGAAACTCAGATCTTTTTACTGAAGTTAACGCAGGAAAAGTGTAGAAATACTAAAAGTCCTGCACTTAAACTCTTACCTAAGTAAAAGGATTTGCAGCTTACAATAACTTGTGCTATTATTTAACTCGCAACACTCATCACTTTGGCATTATTACTATATTATATATACATTTTAAGAAATATTCTTATGTATCTTACTTAAACTATTCGGCATTAAACAAGTGACCATATATCCCATTTCCAGCATTAATATGATTACACATTTTATATATCGTAATATACATATTTTTCCATGTTTATTGTTTTATATATTGTAGTACAATGTGCACATTTTTACTTTAACTTCTCCATGTTGATATATACTTATTTCATGTTATTTATTATATTAATTATTTTATTCTAAAATGGAACAACTGTTGCGAAACCCAATTTCCCCCCTGGGATCAATAAAGTATTTCTGATTCTGATCAAAATATACTTGGAGTACAATAAGAGACACACACACACACACACACACACACACACACTGCTGGATGTATCTTGTGAATTCCACCAAGGGATCAATAAAGTTTTATCTTCAGAGTTGCGACGGTTTGTTCAATCGACAAATAATCTCCAACTATTTTTGATAATTAATCGTTAGTGTCTATAAAGTCTGTTTTCAGCCTCTCAAATATTGAGTTTTTGCTGCTTTTCTCTGTTTTTATATCATATTAAAGTAAATTAAAAATCTTTTTCATTTTATAATATTTTATTTTATTTTTACACAACCAAACAAGGAACCAGACGGCACAGATATTGCGGAAATACAGAGCAAGAATAAATAAATGAGTTAACATGCATATGCATTACAATATTTACATTTTTGTATACACTAGTACCATGAAAAGTCTGTTTTCAGCCTCTCAAATATGGAGATATTTTATATCATATTAAAGTGACAAAACAAGACATTTAAAGACAAATCTTGGACTTGGACGAACTGGGATTGACATTTTTTTCTGACAATTTATAGACCAAACTTTTAATCAAGAAAAATAATCTGCAGATTAATTTTAGTTATTGTTAATCTGAATCTGTAAAATACTAACTGAAAGTATGAAAATAAACATGTGGAGGTAAAACAGTTAAATATTTCCCTCTGAATTGGAGTGGATTAGAAGTATAAAGTAGCAGAAAATAGAAATAATCAAATAAAGTACGAGTACCTCAAAAGTACTTGAGTAAATATACTTAGTTACTGTCCCTTTTATGTTAAACTGTACATCCATCTGTCCAAACTACACATTGCGGGGCTTGATTTTTGTTTAGTTTTTCTATAAAGAATCTCACACTTTGGTCAAATCAAAACTAGATATAGTTAACAATCCGTTTGCTCCCAATGAGAACCGTGTTTGGACTGTGTGCCTGATTGCTTCCCTCACAAAAGATCACTGTGAGTTTTATTGCCTTCCCATTAGCTTTAGGCTGCAACCATTCTTTGCTAATCTTCCTGCCTGTCACCAGACCTCTTGTTGGTGTGCCAGAGCACGTTAACAGGAAGAAAGAAAACGTGTTTTCCCTCATTAATGCCATTTAGGGTGTCGTTATCTAGAGGCTACTGTTGAGACAATATTGCTGTCACTAACTGTACACTTAAATTGGCAACAGACATATTAGTTTGGATTTCTGAGTTGTAAAGATTTTGTTTTTCATAAGAAAGGTGTTGCAGACAAGTTTCCTTCTGGTTTTGCGTAAAGTCATGACCCTGCAGATTTTGAAATGGCAGAAATAATTGACAATTTTCCAAAAAGAATGCACATAATAATAAATAAAAAACAAAACCCTTTGGGCTATATTAAAAGGAAACCAAAACTAAATATTGACCGAAAAGGCTATTATAGCTACCCTTTTTTTACTTACAGGAAAAAACACAAACAAAACAAAACATTATACAAAAATTGCATTTCTTGTTTGATATTTATTATTTTAACCTGCACAGCATTTGCCCCTCTTGCATCGATAATTATTACCTATACAGACCCAGATCCTAACTTATGGTTATATTATATTGTTATGTGATACCATAAGAGGACACAAATCTTTTTTTATCTTGAAAGTCGGTGCAGAATTCGGAATATACTGTAAAATCCCAGATACCTGACCTCAACTGTGTCGACAAGAATTACCATTTAAAAACTAAATTTAAGAAGGAAAATGTATTATTTGTATACATTATTAAGTAAGATTTACCAAATATAAATCCCTAGAGGAGGCACGTCCGGTTCATCTTCTCACTTTATTTCTTAACTTTTCTCTTTTTCAGAATTATCCCTCCATATGTGGTTTAAACTTAGCAGGGTGGCTAACACACTCTCACAAATGCTGATTTAATGTGCATAATATCCTTGTAAATAAATAAATATTATGAAATTAAATCCATAAATAAATCAATCAATCTTGGAACGCTCCACCATATGTGTAGCAAGAGGGCATAAGACTACACAAAATTAAAAATAAAAGTGGAGAATGAAGTGGCACACTGCTAATGTTGATGTTACACTGACTTGTGGGAGAAGTGCGTAAGCCTTTGGTGAAACTAAATCATATTTTATTGAGAAAGTGTTTTGTGGTTTTCCGTCTGATGTCCTCCGGCTGCTCTGCCTCAACTCTGTGAATTACAGAGTTTCCTGAAAGATAAAAGGCTATACTTGTTGCTAACGTAACGCTAACCGCTATCTGCTGCTAACAGTAGCTGCTGTTAGCTGTTAGCTCAGTTAGCTGTTAGCTCAGTTAGCAGTGCTTCCAAGACTGGAAGCTCAGAGCACTGAGCACAGGAGCTAAATTGCAAAAATAGCGAAACTTGCATCATGTTCCTTTTTTAAAGTATTATTAATTAACAAATTCTTTATTTAAACTAAAAGGAGCCCACTATCATAATATTTTCAATCCAACCAGATAATAGAAACAAATGCTAAGGTATTTATATGATCTTTTGGTTTTAACCCTGCTGCATTATTATTACCTTCTTATATTGTGTATTGTCTCTAATATTTATATTTATATGCTAATCAATATTGTGTAAACTGTTTAATAAAGTCACTTCTATCTATATAATGTGGTTAATCTAAGCCCAGTGAGCATGAGGCCTAATTAAGTTTCACGTTTATTTCATTTATATAGCGTTTTAAACAAGTTTTGCTTCACTAAGACATAGACATACATGTGGAAATAAAAAAAGATTGACATAAACGGTTTTCAACACAATTTAAACACGTAATCAGATGGAAACAGAAATAACAGGTTACAAACAATTAAAAGCCAGAGAATTAAACTGCACCTTAAAAGCAGTCAGCCTATTAGACAGGAATGATCAATGTATTAGGTATTCATTTATCTTGCACTCATTGAACTATAATTAAACACAACACAGCACAGCAGCATGTGCAGATAGTTTTGAATACTGAGTTGTATCTGCCGTGTGTTGCTGACGTCCCGGTGCTCATTACCCGAGGCTTTCAGGAAGCAGGGTGCCCTTTTACCCCAGAGAGCAACCTGTTACCATAGTAATGGTAGAAATGCACGCCTGCCTGCCGCACAAGAGGCGAGTTTGAGAAGACATTTCATCCCATCATTAGCATATTAGCCCCTTGGAGCCAATGAGACGATGCAAGGTGCGGGGATACTCCGAGGGGACTGGCTGCGACAATAGCCCTCCTCCTCCTCCTCTGTGCTCCCGTCCTCCCCCTCTCTTGGGGTAAAACCCCCGTAATCCTGAAGGAAATCTCCCCTCCGGTCAAACTAATTCTCCCCACAGAACTGTTAGTCATGGCCGATCTGTGTTTTTGAGTTGGTGTGAGTTTGGAGGAGTTGTGCCATGATGCTCAGCGGCCTGCATGTCTCTTGTCTTTTTGCTCGTCTCTGAAGTGTGTGTGGAATGTGGCGCCTGAGCAGCAGCACACGGGTACAACCGGCCTCGCTGCCATATTGAGTTCCTGGCTAATATTATTGTATGATTTTAATCGGATAACACATTTCTTCTTTGTGTCCGTTTTGAATTCCTTTATCCAGATGTTAGGTGAGTCAAAATGAACATTTGTCTTTTTATCGCTTTTAAACTTTTGACTTGTGTGTTTTGAAGTCGTCCCTCTTAGTCTTGTGATGTCAGTGGATAACTGGGGGACATATTGGGGCCTTCTTTGCCTGTGTTTATGACCCTAATACTCTGTTATTGTGCTGATTGTTTTTGTCTTATCATTCATTATGAGGTCATCCAATCATTTAGGTTAAGCCATGATCAGCAAGACTTAGCATTTCCAAAACCAAATGCAAATTAATCTTTTAGGGAAAGACTTCATGTGGGAATACTCTCCTAAAGTATTATTAATTAATTGGCCGTTGAACAAATTTTTCTACACATATGAGCGGTTTATTTTTGAATGTGTACTGGTTGGTACCGGAGGCATTTGAAGTGAAATGGGGCTCCGGGCTGACCAGAAAGCAGCCTCTCCCCCTGCCCCCATTCCAGCCAACTGATTCACTTTCCTAGCATATCTGTGCCGGCCCAGCTGTAGCCCTGACGATAGGCCTAATAAAACCAGCTTCATTTGCATACCAATAGCAGGCGCCATGTGTGGTGAGCTCCTAGTGCCCCAGAAACACGCACTGCGAGGAGGAGACGAGGACGACCGGGCTCCATGTTGGCTTTTCTTTGTCCTCTGAACAGGCCTAAACTTTAATCCACAATTAATTTTGTGGAATTGTCCGACTTTATTGAGCTTAACCAAATCTCCGTCTTAAAAATCTCAATCTATAAAATGAGTGTAGGGTGCGGATATAAAAGTTATTCCTTTTCAGTTAGTTTTCAGGTCTCCGGCTGAAGGAAGCTGTTGTTTGGAGCTCTTGTCATCAGATCATTTGAGGCCTTTAGACGAGGGGGCTGAGGGGGCTGAGGGGCAGGACCTCCTGACCTCAGGGCTTTGTAGGGCAGCGCCTGAGTCCAAAGAGAATGTAAGCAAGCAACGCTTTGTCTAAAAGTCTTGACCAGTACAACACCAAAGTTACACAGCAGCTCCGTCTCAGAAAAACAACCTACAAGGTCTAATATACACCGAGGACGAAAAAGTATTTACAGGTGTTTTAAAACTTATTCCACCTAAATTGTAGAGGCTGTTTGACCGTACTGTCGGCAATATAGCTCAGTTCCTTTTAGCAGGGCAAACGTAAATTCTTAGTGAACTAACACATATGATTATGTCGACCTATCAAAGAGCTGCACAATATATTGACTCTGCATCAACATCGCAATGTGTGCATGTGCGATAGTCGCATCGCAGGACGTGCAATATGAAGTAAATTAACTTGCACACGTCATGCTATAACTTCTTTTACTGCTTGCTAAAAAAAGAAACATTTCCCACGACTGATGTACAGGAAGACGTTTGTTGCTCGTGAGTGACCTGCGGGTTCTGCATGCAGCCGAACACCAATCACAATCACTCTTCATCGGTTTATCAAACAACCAGAGCAGGCGAAGAACACAACCTGAGAATGAGCGAAGAACAGGAGAAAAAAACACCCAAAAGTAAACTCGGCTTCAGTTGTATGGAAAATAATTTGGCTACAGAAAGGAGGAAAAAGTGAATGAAAGCACCATACCTGTTGTGAATAATCACATTTCTGTAGCACTATAACAGAGAAATAGCAAACAGAAACAGAAGCATAACCTTAGTATAGTCCACATATGTTAAGCTCTACAAAACAACTGTGTTATAAACTTAGTTACTACAAGGAAACTTCATGTTAGGTTGATTTTGGCGATCCCTGTGGACAAAAGGGGTGGTGTTTCCGAGCACCAGAGTCCCTTTAGAAAACCTCTCATTTAACTGCGGCAGGTTCTGACGGTCTGACCCACTCAGTGCTGGTTCTGGTTCCCCCGTGCCTCCCTCCCCCTCCATCGGGCCCAGCAACCCGGCCTGGACCTCCAGCTGCGGGGTGTCAGTGTTAATAATAACTTTATAGAAATAGCTAATCGTCTTGTTTACTTATCTAGGTCATACAGAGGCATCAGTGTTACATTGAGACTGTTTCATAACCAGATAAAAGTTCCTTGTAGTAACTTGTATCAGAACTTATGTAATATGTCATGCCAACGTAAGCATTTTTACTGAATATAAATATGTTGGCTCTTACGTAAAGTATGTTTCTTTGACAGGCGTCCGAAGCTGATGCGTAAAATCTTATCACACATCAAAAGAGAAAATTCCAATACAAACTCATTTAAAACGCAGACCTTAAATTTAGTTTGTTGACCCATTTTACAAAAGTAGGAAATGCTTTCCTCGTGTACAAACTGAAGCACATTAATATCCCTGTAGGTGTACTAAACCTCTCCCAGGATATAAGTGCTGTCTGTCTGGGAGGCAGACGACAGCTTGATGTGGCTGATCTGATTGTGTAAGAGATTCTCTATTCGGCTAAGCCCCCTGCCCCATGCTGGGCCTGTGTTCCCCCGGGGACCATATGGCAAAGTCTGAGCGGCACCAGCTCACCTCCTCTCAGTGCGCCCTGTAGAGATAATGAGCCTAATAATGAGAGATGAGTAAAACTGTCGCGCTCTGTGTAGGTCCATCATACAGGGTTGTTCTCGCCAACTTCCAGGACTCTCATAACTGTGATGTGACCTTGCAGTAGTTTGACCAGAAGAGGGAGATATATCTCCAGTTATCAGTAGACGTGAACACGTCTGTAGACTGCACATTACTGTCTTGTGATGACGAGGGCTGCAACTAACAACATTCTCATTATTCACCGTTTGTTCTATAAAATGTCAGAAAATAGTGAAAAATGTTCATCCCAGTTTCTCAGAGTCCAAGCTGATGTCTTTAAATGTTCTGTCTCTGTAATATGATGTAATCTCCATATTTGATTGACTGTAAACAGCATTTAAAGACATTTCTGCATGAAAAGTTACTTTGAAGATTAATACATTATCAATAGTTGGAGATTATTTATTTGTCGACTAATCTTTGCAGCTCTAGTTACAGTTTGGGAAACGCCCCTAAATTTATTGCAGGAAAAAGAGACTCATATTCAGCATATAATAAAATATAACGTATGTAATAACACTGGATTTTGAATTTTAATTTGAATCTCACTGTGTTTTACAAACGCATACATTAGAGCCTTTTTTCGTAGAAGTTTGAATTGTAAATATTTCTTGAATATCTGTTACCTACCTGTAGATGTATTATTTATTATTTATTTTATGCTCTAATGTGGCGACTATCCTGCAGACAGACGATGACGACTATCATGCTCTTGACTTCTGTTATTACCTGCTGATGCGCTGGATGAACTACTTTAAGTAGATTTTTTACGAGATACTATTTCACTCTTTACTCGTACTTCTACTGAAGTCAGTATAATTCTAAAGTATTAATACCTTTTTACTTGAATACTGTTTGTGTTTGCTCTACCCACCACTGTTTCCAATACGTTCAGTTTTAAATTCAAATTTAATAGGGTCGATGCAATTTAGCATCGTTCCAATATAGAGCAGCAAACTGATTTGCTGCACAAAGTTTATAGCTCATTTCAACTCTTGTCCCTAGTTTGGCTTTTACATGTGCAGTGTAGTTAAAATATACAGCTTTCAGTATTATAAAACCAACATACACTACGAATAATCTTCTGCAGTGCGCACAAACGTTCCACAGCAGAACCAGCGGTTTAAATGTCTGATCTTCTACTGTGAGTCCAGTCTACTGTGGATGAGCTCTTAGTGTGTGTGTGTGTGTGTATGTGTGTGTGTGTCCTCCCCTGCTGCCCAGGAATATGAAAATGATGGATATTGTAGCTCAGAAAATGCCCTCTGAGAATGACGTGCTTGTGGCAAGAAGCTTTCTTACGAAGATTTTGCGAAGTTCCATGAGGTACGGTTCTGTGGCTTCATCAGTAGCACCTTTTCTTCCCACTCCCTGTGTGCCCATAATCATATAAATCATTCATCTAGTTATAAACCCCCCCCCCCCCCCCCCCCAAACCCCTCAATCCTTCCTCCCCCCCCCCCCCCCCCCCCCCTCTCCTGTGGTTCATCACCTGCCCTCATTGGCATGTCTCTTGTGGTTCATGTCATTAGATGAAAGATATTCATCCTCTTTGTACAGCATGCAACACACTGTCTGTCCGTGGCATGTATACACATTTTGGTGTCTGAAGAAAATTGTATTTAAATTTGGGTGTTTGTCATTTTCTGCTGATATGTTCTGTTCACATTTTCCTCGCATGCAATTCAGAAAGAATCTCTTTAAAGGGTACGTTTCATATGCATAAGTGACAACTGACACAAAATAGATTTAAAAATAGATTTATTTAAAAATAAGATGATTAACAAAAACTGAGGTATGATTTTTTTGTTTGGGCCTTTTGGGGTATATATAACATGTATATATTGTTTTAATTTAGTGAAGCATGGTTCCCACAGCTCCTTTTTTTTTTTTTTTTTTAAATCTGAATTATAGGGGGAAGAATCAAGGCTTTTAAAGGATTTGAAAATAGACATGAGTCATTGGAAGTGCTTGAATTTATATATTTTGTACAAGAATATAAAGTTATTTTTGATTATTCCCTGTGAGCTTCTGTAAAGTTTAGTAGTTCTATAAAAATTCTCTGTTTTAACAGTACTTAACCTTGATCTGTGTCTAAAACTATGCTGTGATGGGTCCTTGAATTAGAGGGAATTGGGCCTGGAAAGTCCTTGAATTTGATGTTTAAGAAGTTGTGGGAACTCTGGAAAGGGAACTGTACAAAATAATGAATGTAAAACTGGTCGGTGTAATTATCTACATCTTTTTTGCTCAGTATAAATTTGCTTTGATTTGTCACTATTCCAAAAGTAATGACTTATTGTTCATTTATAATTTTTTTTATATGTGTATTTGAGTTGTAAAGACCAAAATAAACTAACTAAACTAAACTGTGCAAAGACATTGATTTTAAAACCCTCTAAAACAGTTCCTTCTGTAAATGCTGGAGTACATCAGAAGTGCCACTGGGAGTCGCTGCTGCTGCAGGGACTTCCAGTTGCACAGCGAGCACATACTGTTTCCAATAAGGGGCACGCCTCTAATCCAGACTGCGCTTTTTGCCCTCTCTACAGGAGGAATGAACCCATAAGCCGGCCTCACTCCTGGCACTCCACCAAGTTCAACGAAAGCCAATCAGAGACTGCCAAAACACAGTCTCCACCCACGCAGGTCTGGCACACCAGATATGATGCAAGGTAACTCTGGGATCCGAGTCTCGCATATCAAGCACTTTAGATTAAAAGTGTTTTAAGGCTGCAACTAACAATTCTTTTTGTTTTCGATTAATCTGTTGAGAAAAAGCTGAGGATGACGTCTTCAAAATGTTTTGTTTTCACAGCTCAAAGATATTCAGTTCACTCTCATAGAGGATTAAAGAAACCATAAAATATTCCCATTTAAGAAGCTGGAATCAGAGAATTGTAACTATTTTCTTCTGAAAAAATTACTCAAACCGATTAATTGATCCAAATAGTTGCAAATTAATTTCTAGTTGATCTAATCGATTAATCTTTGCGGCTCTAAAGCATATGATTTAAACTTGAGATAGTTGTCCCAATACATTTTAAATCCTTGGCCAGGCCCTCTGGGGCATTCTACTACAGACATTTTATTTATTTTATTTTGTATTTATTTAAATGTTTTCCTTTTATTTAGTATCACATTACAGCATCTTTAGTTAAATACTAAAATAGCATCTTTTTTTACGTTTGTAATATAATTATAGATCACAAAAATAAAACATCAGGGAAAAAGAGAGAAATATTTTATATTGTAATTCATTCCCATGCATGCTGCTCACAATAATCTCCCTCTCCTCTGTCAGCTATTATCCTATAATACACATGCCTTTACATTCTTGTAAATAGATACTGATTCATAAATAGTTTTGTATACAAAAAAAGATGAATACATACTTTTAGATGGATATAAATAATTGATATAATATCAATAATCTCTATAATAGGCCTACACAATCTTTTTTAAATACTATTTAATAATTACTTATAAGTTAATATTTAGTAAATTATTATTTACATATCATGTACATAAGTTTTGACCATGCAATTTAATTTCCCATTAAAGAAAATGTTTGTGTATACTGTCAATTATAGTTCTAGAAAATCGGAATTGGCAAAGAAAATTGCAATCGGTGCATTTCTAGTCTGCAGGTAAACGGGTATTTTTGCAGGTTGTTGTCTGTATTTTCACACTTGGTCCTCTGCTTTAACCTCCAGCTCCTCCTCGACTGATCTCTCCTCGGGCTGGGAGCAAACAAACCTGCGCAGAGTGTCCGACCAGTTCAGCTCCCTCGGCAGTATGGACAGTCTAGAGCATGTCCCGCACACGTACCCCGCCGGTCAGCTGTCACCTGCCAAGTCCAACAACAGTATGGAGCATCTGGGAGGAGGGAAACGAGACTCTGCCTACAGCTCCTTCTCCACCAGCTCCGGCACGCCAGACTACACCCTCTCGAAGATCAACACTGCCTCCACAGAGAACATGCTCTATAAAGTCAGTCAGTGGGATGCAGGAGGAAAGCACCCCAATGGCAGAAACACCCAGGGCCTGATTGAGGGCGTCAAACAGGACGACAGGGTGGCGTACTTCCAGATGCCGGGAGTTAGCTGCGCGGCTCCACAGACTGACGACTCGGCCGGCTCACGCCATTCAACTTCAAGTAGAACCAGCTTAGGACCGGTCTGGCATGTCCCCGAAAAAAAGAAGACTGCTTCCCCCTCCCCGCCCCCACCCCCTCCACCTCCACCTGCACGCAGCGACAGCTTTGCTGCGACGAAAGTACATGAAAGAGGGCTCATTATCGCTCACCCTGAAGGTCCTGAACCACACGTCCCCTGTAAGGCGCCCTCTGAGAATCGACGCAGTCACAACCTGCCCCTGAAAAATGACGACGGTTTTTACACTTCATCTGATAAATCAAATCACAACCAGTTCAGTTCAAACAAGCCGTTCTCTCAGTCCAGCAGTGATGTTCGGCAGGGCCAGCCCCACCATCAAAGACACCACAGTGACAAAAGCACTTTGTATTCTCAACCCTGGGCGATGTCCGTACCAAAGCCACAGAACGTAGGTGGCTACTATTGTAGCATGCAGGAACTGCCCACTAACGGGTCTGCACAACACTTCGGTCAGAACCAGAGAAGGAACTTAAGCTCCTCAACCGCTGATCAAAACTCTGACAGCAGTGGACATAGCCGATACTACTGTGTCACAACGTGTCAGCCCTCGCAGCATAACCCACAGCCCTCGTCGGGAAAGAGCCACAACACGGGCGCGGACCTGGCGCAGGCTGGGAATGAGCGAAACTCTCTTAGCCCGCAGACTGTCACCAAAGTGAAATATCATGTGCCCCAACACTCCTCTCACAGTAAAGACAGTAATGGATACAGCAAGCACCAAGTTACGACTGTGCTAGAAACCTCTGTGCCCAAATCCAGCTCTGATGATCGGGCCATCCAGAGAGGACACAGCGCAGAAGCTCAGTTTGTGAGTTATCCTCCCAGCAGACAGCCTGAGCAGCGGAGGTCTCTGCCGCCAGACATCAGACATCAAGTGAGCAACAAGATCTGCCCCCAGGCGACCCCCATGCTGCACTCACTGTCCATGGATGCTGCTGGACAAATTGAGAAAACAAGAGGCCCAAACTCTGAGGAGTCACTTGAAAGCAAGCAGGTGCGGCGCAGTGACCGCTTTGCCACCACGTTGAGGAATGAAATCCAGATGAGAAGAGCGAAGCTGCAGAAAAGCATGAGTGCGGCTGCCCTTCCTGGTACTGAGGCCGAGACTGAACATGAGAAGGATGTCTGGAAGTCGACTGAAAGCACCGTCCCGACCTCTGCAGATGGCTCCTTCACCAGCTCCTACAAGGATCATCTAAAGGAAGCACAAGCGAGGGTGCTCAAGGCTACGTCTTTCAGGAGGAAAGACCTGGAGCCCGTTTTACTGGAGCACCCTGCAGCTGAGGTCTTACCTAATTACCGGAAAGATGTCTCCCCTCTGCCAACCGTCTCAGAGTCTGTGATGAGTAAGTCAGGAGGGCTCGCCGGGGGTCAGGTAACTCGCATCGGTGGCCGTAAGCGTTTTCCTGCAGAGAAGAAGGTGAGGTCCTTCTCTGAGCCGGACAAAATCCACGAAGTTGGGGTGGAGGAAGATCTCTCTCGTAATGAAAGCTCCTCACTCGACCACAAGAAGCTCAGAGAAAGTGGGAAACCAGCTTTCCCCAATCACACTGCAGAGAACCCCCCAGAGACAAAGGCCCGAGGTCTCTCCTCCACCAGTGAATCAGAGGGCGCAATGAAAGCCATCGTCCAGGAAGGTCCTTACTCCGCACACAAGCAGTACGTCTTAGACCAGCAAAGACTGGGCACCTTCGCTGAGTATGAGGCACGGTGGAATATACAGAAGAACCCCCCGGAAACAAGAGCCTCTGGACGGTACCACTCAGCTGAAAACATCCTGGATTCGGCACCGGAAGAGAGAACTAAAACTACCTGCATCCACGAGAGATCCCGATCATCTCCTTTAGCCGACAGCTACGGACAGGTGAGGCACAAAGTCTGGTTTTATTTATTTTAATTGTGTTTATTGGTTTTTACAAATAAGTATAATGCAAGATTTGAAAAGTGATTAGATTTTAATTGAAGTGCTTGAAACTGTTATCGTCACCCATCTGTTAAATGCTGTCACAAAACACACTTTTTGTTATTGTATTTATAGCACAATAACATCTGTGATAAAGATGTGAAATAATCCGGGTACAGTATATTCTATGTACTGTATATAAAAATGTAATTAACAACAGCTGTAAAGTGCTGGAAAAGTCTGAAAATGAACTGAATTCATTGTCAGTTCTGTCAAGAGAGTCAAGCAAACAACTTTTAAAATTTCTTGTTTTCTGAATGGAGTTTGGATCCATCCGGGCTAAGCTAACATTGTAGCTGTTCACTCAACTCTCAAAATAACATCATTCAGGCATGAATGCAGCAGCGACGCTGTTGTCCATACCATAGACGGTTAATGGTTTATACTCATACATTTATACACGTAGATTTCGTCCAGTCTCTGTACAAATATGAGGATCCATAGTGCTCTCGGTGCCCATAGACAGAAATGGATGAAAAAATATCAGTTTAACAACGTCAGCACATCAGTGACGACAGGAGGAGAATCTCAACGCCGATAGGCTTTTGCAAGAAATCCTCAAACAAATTGACAACCGGCGCAAATTTATTTCTTATCGCGTCTTTCCATTCACTTTGTAAGTCATCGCACCATGAGAAGGTTTGGTGTGAACACACCTTGAGAGGACTGTCTTTTCCTGGAGCACTGAATGTGGTAATCAAAGGATCCAGTTCTGTCACTTAAACTTGAACCTTGTTTATTTTTTATAGCGCCTTTCGGGCAAAGTTGCTATACAAAGCGGCTAACAATACAATGAAAATACAATGAACGTCGCCCAGTGAAAGAGGGTAGATAACTTGCCCAAAATGCTCTGATAGAGTTTGGAAAAGCTGCCTACAACGAACAAACGGTGTAGATCAGAGGTCTTCAACAGGGGGTCTGCGAAATTTTTGGTTGATTACACAATTTTTTATATTTTTAAAATTATTATTTTCTTTTTTTTTTCAACCAATTTTTTTTCCACAAATGTACATGAATATATGAACCTGTGTGTTAATTGAATAGCTTAGTATTGAATGCACAATAACAGGGTAGCTATATTTATACATGGCACTAGGCCCAGTTTAATATAAAACACAATTTTATACAATATATATAGTAGGGGGTCCCTACTCCATCTCCATCCAGCTCATTGCCCTGAAAAACGTTGAAGACCCCTGGTCTAGATTACTAGAAATATTTTGCCAGGTTCCACTTTAATAATGACGATGTAGTACATAGAACTGTATTAGCGCACGCCGACTGCCAAGGCATCTTTCCACTGCTTCTCGGTTATGTCTGATCCCTAATAATTCCCCGAAGCAGATTCCAGAACAACTACTGAAATGTTCTGCTAACTAGATAAATAATCATGTACAAAAGATATTCTATGGATGTATTGTTGGGCTTGAACAAACGTTTTGTTTGAGGAATCAAAATGAGAGGCCTCGTGGTTGTAACTTTGTTTTAGGCACTTTGGAGCCCCTCGAGGTGGCTTCACAGACAAACCGTGCAGTGAAAGGAGCAGGAAGGAAAGCGCCAAGTCAAATATTAATCCATGTTTGTTTGATATGACACACCCTCAGCTTAAGGAAGAGAGAGGGGCATCAACGCACGTTTCTTTCTTCATTATTGAAAACCAGGAAGCTGCAACAGGAGTTGGTTGGAATAATATAACTCCTAAAATAAGATAACTGGAAGCCTGTTTTCTGTAGATTGCTTTGGTGGTTTTTGCATAACGGACTATGTGTTTGTTTAACTTTATTTACAGAAGATTCAAGTTCCTGCAAGAAAGTGTGAGACAGAATATTCCCAGACGGAGAGTAAAGCTGCCGAGCCGCTCAGCGCTGCACCAGGGTGAGTAAATCTCATCTCATGTACCTGCTGCTACACCAGCGTCTGTAGCAGGGGACTACTTTCTGTCTCTGGCATACAAAAACAATGTTTCTTGAGGAATCTTAAATGATCTCAGAGGGAGTAAAATAGTAGTATTATGATCTGTCATCAACATGAGTGGATTAAGAGAGAATGGGCCACTTGGCACAGACATGAAAAAG
>CALSBV010011200.1:9389852-9433896 GCA_943590825.1 Bovichtus diacanthus | reverse complement strand
TGTGTCTCTTTGCAGTCGTTTTGTGTCTCTTTATGGTTGTTTTGTGTTTCTTTGTAGTCATTCTGTGTCTCTTTGTGGTTGTTTTAGGTCTCTTTGTAGTCATTTTGTGTCTCTTCCTTGTGGGTAACTGTCTCATTAGGTGACATTTTGGGCACCTGAAACTTTGGGCCCCTGGGCCTGTTCAGAAACTGAAACTGAATGCTAACACTGTAATGGACTGTGCTCTATTTGACCTTTTTATGGTGTCTTCGTCTTTATCATCGTTGTGTGATGTTTTACTATGTTTCTACTCCTGGGCTTTATCAGTGAAGGGCAGTAAGGTTGTGGAGGAACAGTGAAGTCTTTATAATCTGTCGAGGCATACCAGCAGCACTGCCTTGGGGCAGCTGTGACAACATGAGCCGTGTCTCTGGCTGGGCTTTGTGTCGTTTACTGGAGGTTTACTAGTGTAGGCGAGGCCTCTGAGCAGACAGTGACAGTGAGGAAGTGTTTCTTCAGCCCTCCATCACAATGTAATGGGGACCCGAGTTCAGGGGGCCAAGCCCGAAGGCATGAAATTATCATCAATAAGATCTGTTACTTTGCATAGTTGGATTTTTAGCCACGCTAGAGGCATGGCTCGACGGATGGCGGTCTGTCTATGTGTCCGCCATGTGACTGAAAGATCTACTGAATGGATGGCCATGAATTTTGGTACAGGCATTTATTAGGGTTTCCGCAGGTACTACCTATAAGTCTTAAATGCAATTGTCTGAAATTTAGGCACTAAAAAGGTTCAAAATCTGTCTTAAATGTGACTTTTTTTAGATCTTAAAATGAATGCTCTACTGCAAATAAACAAGAGAATATTGCTTTTATATATTACCATTTTATTATTTTAACATGTCAATAAAGTCACGTATTCTATGTGACCTTAAAAAGTCTTGAATTTAACTTAAATTCATGTTCCCCTCAGGATGAACTCTTACGTCTTCGAGATTAGAGATTGCATACATTTTCATTTAGAGCCATCATGAAGTCCGAAACTTTGGTTTATGGTTAAATCAAGGTTCGTACAAAGTCTTGAAAGTTTGAAAAAAAGCTTAATTTTAAATTAGGAATATGCTTGAATTCAACATAATCTTTCATCAACACAATCGCTCATGTAAACCAAAAATATTTAAAATGAAACAATCCCGTGCTCATATTTGTTTGTTGTCTCTTGGCGTCTCACAGCAAACTCTTTAAAGCATTAAATAAATAAACGTGCAATCAAAGTTAATGTGATCAGCTGGTAAAATAAGCAAAGTGACAAAATACATTGATTGTTGTGGGTAAAAAGGAATTCTGTAAACCTCGAAAGGGCTTGAATTTTACTTTTAAAAAATCTGTACGAACCATGATCCTGCAAAACTAATGACGTCCCCATTGAACCTGAGCTGTACTGCAAATTAGCAAGCGTTAGCATGCTAATATGCTAACCATCGGCATGTTAGCATTGTCATTGTTAGTGTGTTAGCATACTGATGTTAGCATTTAGCTCAAAGTACTTGCCATGTGCAGCCTCACAGAGCTGCTTGCATGGCTGCAGAGTGTGAGTGTGTGTGCGAGTGCGGTTTTAAACCTCCTTTAGTAACTGTTTGTTTTATGGGCTGTGTCGAAGTGTTTACAGGCAACGATGATTTCATGTGATCTTTGATGGCACCTGTTGTGCCCGTTCACCTCTTATGTTCCTTCTTTATTTAAAAAACGTGGTCCTTGAATTATTTAGTATTTGTCCACCACTTATTAAAGATGAACTCCACTTTATACATGAAGTTCAGTTTACCCCTCATGGATCTTGGGGCTTTTTAACTCTATATTTGAAGCGGATGAAGGATTTTAGTCCTCGGACGTCTGGATCTTAAGTTCTCAGAGAAAGAAGCTGAGCAAACGTTAGCGGCAGCTAAACAGCGTGCAGGAGAAACTCTGCTGTTTAACCTCAAACTGCTTCATTCACTGTTTTTACTGCTTTGAATGAGGAGAGGAGGAGAAAATTTGACTTCTGGTACAAATTGGAGGAGTTGGGTTTTAAAGAAGTAGATATTTACCTGACGGGGAGAGTTTAATTATAGATTATTTTGAGTTGCATTGTGGTAAATGTAGTATGCAGGGTTTTAGGGGCTTGATTTACAGCCGGAGACATAAGACAGGAAATCTTGACCCCTGATGCTTCAATTTTGACCAACTTTATGGAAATACAAAACTAAATTGCTGGAGTATCCCTTTAATGCTGATCCTGTTTCATGTTTCATGTTTCATGAGCTTTATGCAGTAATACTTATTTTGAATGCAGATTCCCTGTGGTTCATTTTGTTTGTCCACGTGTCAAAGTTTTGTCATCATATAAACATGAAATACCTTCTTGTTGGCCAGATCGATGTCCAGCTACATAGTGAGCTTTTTCCAAGTCACTCAATAGGATATTTACAATTATCCTGATAATGTACCACAATCACCTTTTTATTATGAGTGTTTTTTACCCTGATGCACAATACAATCCTATATTGTCTCATCCCCTAAACTCTTGTTCCTCTCCCATGTCGAACTTTACCTGCAAAGAGTTAAAACTGTGAATGTACATCAGGCAGGAAAAAGTGATCCCGTCTTGCCTCTTTGCACTGGAGGATTATTTATTCCTCTTTGCTGACTTGTGGGAATATTCCTCTCCAGGCTGCCAGCTGAGCAGTAACAGGGAGGAGGCATGCAGCAGCAGAGAGGGAGACGTGTGTCTCGTCATGCTGCCATAATCATAGTGGCCTCACTCTGCCACAGTGTATTATTTGATTGAGCTGCAGATGATAGCCCGTGCTGCCTGGCTGCTGAACGCTGTGTAATTAAAAGCTTTCTATTGTGCTCCTCAGGTTCCCTGACAGAGCGCCCGCTGACTGTAAAGTGAGAGAAGAGTCGGTGGAGTTTGAACATTACTCAGCGCCACCTCCTCCGCCCGACTGCAGACACAGAGCTGCCGGCGTGAACCACAGACCCACGTCTGTCTCCCGCAGCCTCCCAGAGTCCGCCCTCCCTCAGCCGGAGGAATACGGCGAGCCGCCGAGGAGGAAGGAGAAGCCTCCCCCACCCAAGTGCCCAGAGGTCGACTCCCACGCCGGTTCCCAGACTGAAATCTTCACCCGCTGTTCTCCTAACGCTGACCCTAACCCCGCCTTCCTCCCCACCCACTCTGCAAAGGGAGATTCTGAGCAGGGCAAAGGACTTGTGGACAAAGGACAAGGGGCAGTGCATCATCTGTCAACATCCAATCCTCAGCCGGCCTCCTCGCCCCCGGCTGTCTCCTACAGACCTGCAGGGCCGGCCGCCATGGAGGGGCGGCGCTCTCCATCTCCACAGTTCTCCCCTCAGAGACTCAGTGACGAGCCTCCCGTGTCTCTGCAGGATGAAGACTCAAACAGGTAAACTTCTCATTGTTTCCTCTGTTTTAAAGTATCGCTTCGGTTTGTTGACGAATTGTTTTAAGATTTATTTAGTACATCAGTCATTTTTTATGCTTTTTTTTCATGCTGAATGACTTATTTCCAGTTGTGGACAGTAACTAAGTACATTTACTCAAGTGCTGCACTTTTTTATAAATTCATAATGTGTATTGTAGTAAAATATATTAAACGGTTATAAAATTAAATAATTCAAATGACCTCTGACTTGAACAACTACAAACAGAAGAATTCTAGTTACACATGCGATGTTAAAACAATATAAAATAGTAAAATAATTGTATGGGTATTTTTTAAACATTATGATTACTTTGACCTGATACTTTATCTACATTTTGCTGATAATACTTACGTACTTGAACTTGACTAATATTTCAATGCGGTACTTTCTCAGTGTAATATTTCAATGCGGTACTTTCTCAGTGTAATATTTCACTGGAGTGAAGGATCTGAAAACGTCCTTCATCACGGCTGTAAGCACAAGATTTAAAGTGGAGCTTTTTCATCATTCTTTGTGGAGGAACTCAGTTTTATCTGTCCATTAAATCAACATCCGTTAGTCGACTAAGAGTTTCTTTAGGACAGCCTCATCTGTTAAACTTCTCCAGTCTGACTCGTCGTGTCTTAATGATACACGTACAGCGCAGCTTGTTGAGTCACCGCCTTTGCAGAATCCACATGCGAGTCATTTAAAGGGATTCTCCACATTTCTATAAAAGCCTCTGTCGCGGTCATGGCATAGTTCAGCTAAATACTAAAGATGTAAGCAGAAAGGAAAATGTAGTCTAAGATGCACAAACCGCTTCACAAGAGGAGCATCCTTTTGCGAAGCTTCTCCTTGATATCATCTGTAGTGAACGTCTGACTGTACAGCAGGATTATTACAGAACCCAAAGTGCTGGCAGGAGTCCAGATGTCTTCCAGCGTCGTGGGCATCATGCAGTGAAACTTAAAACCGTCTGGAAAAACTTCTTTTTAAATGTGTTTTCTCTGATGTTTCAGGATGGAGCATGTGATAGAAAACCAACTCTGTGCAGTGAAGAAAGTTCCCATCAGGATTGTGCACAAAGAGGGCGTCACAGAGAAGGATACTTGTCCGTACTTGCAGCACAGTGACCCCCCCGCTGTTGAGGCTGAGGCTCCCGGTGTAGCCCGGCTCGGCAGTCTGGGAGCTGCAGGGCAGGACTCTGTCTTCTGTGCATTTAACCGGCAGAGTCAGACAGACCTGAAGCCTCAGAGAGACGCGTACATGACCACTGTTGGAGATCACATCAACTCTGACAGTCAGCCGCCGCCGCCCGCAGACGAGCCCGGCAGCAACGGGCCGACGGTAACCACAGGGCTGTCTGAGGATCAGAAGAGAGATGAGCTGGCCCGGGACATCATGGGAAAAGATAAATCACTGGCAGAGATTCTGGACCGGAGCAAGATGAAGACCACCATGGACCTGATGGAGGGCATCTTCCCTCAGGGGGAGCAGCTGCTGGAGGGAGCGCACCAGCGCAGGAAGGTGCCTCAGAAACAGACGGGCAGCCGGCCGTCAGAGGAAAGGTCAGTCTTGCACGTTCATACTGTTTGTATCACATCAAGCACTCGACATCAACTCTGTTTCTCACATTTATTTATTCCCCGACTAACACATCGTCCACATGTACACGGGTATCTTTGTAAACAAAGCTTTTTCTATGCATCTTTCGTCCACACCCAAACGGTATTTAAGGTCACTGAAAACTGACCTTAAAAGCAGTTCACTGGGTGTATGTGGAAAGTTTGTCTACTATATATATTGTATAAAATTGTGTTTTATATTAAACTGGGCCTAGTGCCATGTATAAACATAGCTACCCTGTTATTGTGCATTCAATACTAAGCTATTCAATTAATACACAGGTTCATATATTCATGTAAATTTGTGGGAAAGAAATTCATTTAAAAAAAAAAAAAAAATGTTAAAAATTGTCTAATCAACCAAAAACTTTGCGCCCCCCCCTGCAGTACCTCCGTGGACCCCCTAGGGGTCGCGGACGCCCTGTTGAAGACCTCTGGTTTCAATAGTTAGGAGTGGATAAACATTGCAAAAAATTTGTTGAATTTGATGACTAAACAGGTGAAACTCTGAGATTGATTCGGAGCCGCTACATGCTGCACTCTTCCACCAAGCTGCATGAAAATCAGGCCAGAAGTTTTTCTGTAATCCTGCAGACAGATGCACAAACGGCTCCACGTGTTAGCAGTAGGAATGCAAACTGGACCAAATAAACCTTAAAAATTGACAATTCAGTTGTATGCAAAACAGACAAAAAGTGGGACTAAAAGTCCAGAATAACCCTTTTCACTCTGACAGGAAACAAAGGTGAGGAAATAATTGTAAAGATAATCGTACTCTCCACAGAAAAAGCGTGTTTTTATTTTTTCGTAATGTTGAAAGCATTATTTTGTATTTCAGGGAAAAGGAGGACAGCATGGCGGCAGCGGTCACCATGGTGACCAGCTCGACATATTACAGCACGTCTGCTCCCAAAGCAGAGCTCCTGATTAAGATGAAGGACATGCAGGAGCAGCAGGAGGAGGAAGAGGAGGAAGACTCTGAAGACGAGCTGGACGTCGATCTGGCCAACAAGAAGGTATTTGTATGATGACAGAATGAACCACATGCACAATGAATTCATTCATCTAAAAATGTCTTAAATCAATCTTTCAAAAGTCTTAAAGATGCTAACACATTGGAAGTAGGAAATATGAATCGTTTTCTTCCGACTTTGCAATTCTCAAAATAGTGACGCGACCCCCTCTCTGCTTTTTGGTCGTATTTCATGTCATTTTTATGCTTTTTTTTTTCATGCTGAATGACTTATTTCCAAGAAACTTGTGAGCACATCTGGTAAACAGATTTAAAGTGGAGTCCATTAAATCTAGTCATCAATTAGTCGACGAACTTGAATGAATGTTGGTCGACTAAGAAGTGTGTCTCTAAGACACAGTAATGGATGTTTGGTTATTGTACTGTTGGTCTTCATTCTGAGTCTTAAAAAGTGTTGAATCTCACTTACCTTCAGTTGAAGGAACCCTGGAAAAAGCCTGAGTTTTAGTTTAAATATCTTCTGTTTTTCGTGTCCGTCTGCAGCAAGAGCTGATCGACAGCCTGAGTAAGAAGCTGCAGGTGCTGCGGGAGGCGCGGGAGAGTCTTCAGGAGGACGTCCTGGACAACAACGCTCTGGGAGACGAGGTGGAGGCCCGAGTCCAGCAGGTCTGCAAACCCAACGAGCTGGACAAGTTCAGGATGTTTGTGGGGGACCTGGACAAAGTGGTGAGCCTGCTGCTGTCGCTGTCGGGACGCCTGGCCCGAGTGGAGAACGCCCTCAACAGCCTGGAGGAGGACGCTACTGCGGAGGAGAGGGTGAGGAAATCTGAGCCCGTGTATGGACCTCAAAGGCCACGTCAGCGTCGTGCTCATTGAATCTATACAAGTTCAGTGTGGTCCGAGCATTTCAAAGCACCGGTTAGCTTTCTGTCTATTTTACTATCTGATGCTTATGATTGACAGCCGGCCACACTGCCCGCGAGTGTGTTGTGGAACCCTTTTATTTTCATTTTATTTGTACTCGAGATTCGAGGTCTCCTCTATTTTTCCACTACAGTCAGAAAATTATTAAGGATATTGACCAGAAACATTACTACAATGTCTATGTCTGTAGAATATGTCACAGACATTAAATATTTTATATATTTTTTTATCTTTAACTCAAGACTTCCCGTTTCCATTTTTATTTTTCTGTGGTTAGAATCCTTTTATTTGTCAACACAAGGCTTTTATTCTGAAATATTTGCAGGACAGTGATGTGAAGAAGAAAAAAAGAAAGATTTATAATGAAATGAACCATTCTGTGCGTTCCACCAAACTCTTTAGTATGCCAGAAATATATTTAGTAAGTCCTAATGTCTAAATGCAGTATGCCAAAAATACCAGGATGTTCTACAGCATCTGTTTGCAGTTTACAAGCCTTTTCTGCACAATCCAAGATATACGAGCAAGAAGGTCAAAGTTCAAGGTGCAACGTTATGATGTAGTAATATGTCCCAATCGTAGTCATACTACATAAAACGGTATGTACTTTGTAAGGGCAGCTGCAGTACGTACTAAAAGTAAAAAGGAAAAATATGAGATTTGAAACGCAGCCTCTCATACAGAACCAACAAATGAACAGTAATAAAAGAGAAAACATGCCATCAGAAACAAATTCAGATAATATGGTTAATAATTTTAACGATGAGATAATGGTTCAACCCTTAATTATGCAGTAAATTATAGTAGATAATTTGTGTTTTATTGGGCATGTTGTTGAAAAATAGACGTCAATAAAGGCTTCACGCCGCGTTGCTCCCGTGAGCCGCAGCTGACGCACAGAGCGGACAGACAGAGATAAACACGAGTGTGTCTTGATCTTTGTATCTTTGTTTGTTCCCAGAAGAAGAGAACATTTGTATCTTCTCAAACCTTAATGCGTTTCCCTCCTCCACAGCGCACGTTGATTGAAAAGAGGAAGCTGCTGATTCGACAGCACGAGGATGCGAAGGAGCTGAAGGAGAACCTGGACCGCCGGGAGCGCGTCGTTTACGACATCCTGGCCAACCACCTGCCGGAGGACAGCCTCACAGACTACGAGCACTTTGTCAAGATGAAGTCCGCGCTCATCATCGAGCAGCGCAAGCTGGAGGATAAAATCAAACTGGGCGAGGAGCAGCTCAAGTGTCTGACGGACAGTCTGCCCCTCGAGCAGAGGCTGGCCTTGTGAGGACGCTGGACAGCAGACTGTCGTGAGGAGAGACTTGTGTTGCAGGTGAGCCCCGTGTCCAGCAGAGGGAGACAGAGACTCTGCAGAGACGAACTGGACCGCCGTAACGCCCCTCCGACTGACTGCATCCAAAAGTAACTCCGATGTGAAAGCTGCTGCTTCTCCTGGCATCAGCCAAACACTGTATCTGTCACGCCATTTTCACCTCCAGCAGCGTCGTTTGTCTGTTTCTACCTGCCCGACTTCCATGACACTTGGTGGAAGGGTGCCGCACGGTCAAAGGAAGAAGTCACTAAATTTTGGAGCAGATCTGAATCACGAGGCGAATACACAAATTATTTTTCACTTTTGTTAACGTTGCAAAATTTGTGCTGCATTCAAGTTGTGTTGGAAGAATCAGAAAAAAGAGCTCCCAACTGGCAAAATGAACCCTAACCCCCCTCAAGTCAGAACAACCCTTAAAAAAAAGCGCTGTTTAGACGCGCTGAACAATACAACACATCTTCTTCGTAGCGTCCGTGTTGTTTCCACACTACAACGCTCATGAACACACCAAGTCGGACTTCCCAACTCTGTAAATGGGACCATCCGAGGAGCACGTGAACGCACCACCGGACTTGCCGGAGGTTGGCGCTCTGAGTGCCATTCTAGTTTGCTTTGGGTTTTTTTTTTTTTTTTTTTCATGTTTTATTTTTTTTAGTAATTTATTGTAGCCTTTTGAATCTGCGCAGGAGGAGACAGTATTTTATCTTCAACTGATTTTTGCAGCCATGCTCGCCTGCTGTGTGTCCCCATGAGACTATTTATCATGTTTAAATAATTTCACAAACCCTCCTCGCATGATAACGCATCAAATCTGGCCGAATATTTCAGTGTTCGTTAACATTTATATATAAACTAGTGGCCTTTTTACTAAGATTTCTGTGCCCTCTGATGAAGCTTTTCTCCTTAAGAAGATTAAAGATGGCGGCTGTGAGTACCGAGCACTCGAGAGGGAACACTTCACATCCAGACTCGAACTCAAGTGAAATCCACATTTGAAGTGCCTGTGGAGGGGGGGGCGGGGGTCGCCATCGCCCGCCTGCTTCACTGTCCGCTCTTTTCATCCACGTCTGCATGTTGCTGCTCCGTTTTGCAGCCAGAAAAAAATGTTTAGATTATGATATTGCCACGTTAAGTGTTTCTGTATTTCGTTTTATTACTTCACTGTGTTTTGGGTGCAGATGTTAAACACATAGTTTACCACGAGTTGTTACTTGACTTCTAGATGAATTTCAACACAAAAAAATGGTCCAGGTTGATCTATTAAATCCTCCCAAAGCGTTTTGACCAGCTTGAAGGTTCGACCTGTTTGTTCTGCACATTTGTTTCCTCGCTTCATGCACTGCTGCAGCCGGACTCTTAACACTTTACCAGCGCTGCTCCTTTATATCAAAAATAAAAGAGTCTGCTAAAATGCGTGTGTCTGATTTATTCCTTCTGTCACTCATTAACTCCTCCTCGCCCTCTCTGCTGATAGTGTCGCAGGTAAAGACTTTGTAGTTCCTTTAACTGTCCGGTGCTTCAGTCTCACAGCAACACGTGGACCAACAGATTCCTCCTGCTGTGATCAACCAAACCTCTTCAGAGCACATTGAGGAGAACACGTCGAGACACAAAGGTGAGTAAAAGGACGTCGCAGAGGGTTTAACTTTTCATTTCTCTGCATCACTTAAAGGTTTAAATGGACAATCATTAACTGCTCCAACGCTTCAACAGACTGAAGTTACTGAAAAACGAGCTCATCAGTATAAACGCTCAACATTTGAATGAATTCTTGCATCGTATTGGTTTATATTACCTACTGTGTGGAGGTACAGTTTGGGGAAACATACAAAAAATAAAGATTAATCCAATGTTACCGCTAGAGGAGAGCTGTATAGTAAATAGATGTGTTGACTGACATCCAGTTTGTGTTAAAACTGCAGATAATGTAAAGAGCACAACATCATTTGCTCCCTGTGTTCAGAGGTTGTTCAAGGGATATGTATGTTTTAAAAATATATATAAAAAGAATAGATGTAAATCTGTCAAAGGGGTTCACTTGTGTGATCATTTTGTAGGTTTAAAAATATGATGGTAAAGATGTATAAAACTAAAGTATGATTATTATTCTGTATGAAACTTAAGGTAGTGAAAGGGTTTCCTATTAGAATATGCTATTATGTAAACAAAATAAAAGTAAATATCTTTGAAATATTTAATCGAACTCCTTTAATGTGCATTTTTTTTGTGAGGTGCAAAATAAAGTATTATAACTACCAGTACTGTGTTCCAAAATGTGCTAAAACCACAGTTTTTTTTCTTTGACATATTGTATTTGTAGATGTTATACTGTATTATATTCTTGTTCATTTAGGATGAAGTTACAATATAAGAGCTGTGATATTCAAAGTTTTTATATTTTGTGCCAAAAGAGTCCTGGGACAAAAAAAAAGACAAAACTTCAGGTTTATTTAACCGGCAGAGAAAATGAGTCCAGATATAATCTGAAAAACTTTAGTCTTTGAAATCTAAATTCTCTCCCATGTTAGTATTTATTCATGTAAATGTGTATAAATACAAATGCAATATACAATGAGTTTCACATGTATAGTTTATCCTGCAAAATAAGCAGCATAATTATAATTAGAGATTAAGAGCAGAGGTTTTATTTTTGCACTCGGCATGGACTGAACATTTAACTGCATGCTGTGACTGGGCTCTGTGCCATGTATGTACACAGTGATTTATGAATCACCTTTACTTCCACGTTGAGTATTTTAGTGTTTATATGACACATAATATTTCAGATACGACCACATGTTTCACCTTCTCAGGATACACTGGGTATATAGAATATTTTTTATATTGCAGTTTCAAATATGTGAGTGAACGCGAGTCTGAGGTTTGTTTTTTTTATTAATTGCACATTTGTTGACGTAGAGTGACTGTCAAAATAGTTTTACCTCTTGTTTCATGTTGTTCACATATTAGAGTCAAAGTCTCTCTTTGTATCACTCCACAAATCACTAAATACTGTCCATGTTCTGCATGTTGTTAGTAATAAACGCTGTATAAATGAGGCTCTGAATGAGATGTGAACACACCCCTCTGTACAAAGCTTCAGAATATAGAGAGGAATGAAAGTGGAAAGTTTGGTGTATGTAAGTGCTACTGAAGTGGAGATTTCTGCCTCAGAGTCTGAGAAAAACCTCCTTTAGAGAAAACCTCCTTTAAAGATATGGATTGTAAAATTCATACATTTTGTACACACTACAGGTGAATAGGGTCAAAAATGTAACTAATAGATATCAGCATGAAACTTCCCCAGTTCATTACTCACATTAACACAATTACTTTTTATATTACAAGTTTCCTGAGATGTGATGTTTAAATATGTAAATGAGGCATTATGTAATATATAATGTATAATGTAATAATTGTCTACAGACAAAGTTATTAAATAAACTCCTGGAAGTGGATCTGATGTTTTCTTTCCTCTCGTCTGACAGAAGACGTGATGTGGAAGATAAATCAAAAAAGTTGACCAGTGCATGAAAATGTTTTTTTTCTCACTTTAACTCAGGTGTGGATGTTTGTGTCTTCAGCTGATGGAAGCTCAGTCTCTGAGCGTTAAGATGATCTACCCGGCTCACACTGCCCACTGGCAGTTCCTGGGCCTGATGTCCGCGGCCCTGGCGTGGATCCTCATCATCACCACGACCGGCCTGAACGAGTGGCGGCTGTGGCACGTGGCCGACGTGTCCGTCATCAGCTCGGGCGTGGCCTGGGTGGGCATCTGGAGGGCGTGTTTCTACAGCCACGTCCTCAACGGCATCGAGAACTGTCGCAGCATCGGTTTCTCGGACCGCTTCGCTCCCGCAGAGATCCACGTTGCCCAGGTTCTCATGGTGCTGGCGTTGATCTGCGGCCTGATGGGGAACATCAGCGGCGCGGCGGCCATGAGGATGGTGTACTTCTCCGTGGAGGACCGCAGGAGCATGAGGCCGCTCTTCGTGCTAGCGGGGACGCTGTACGTGCTGACGGGGACGCTCAGTTTGGTGCCGCTGCTGTGGAACATGAGCTCGGTGCTGAACAACAGAACCATAGACTTCCCCTCCGAGTTTCACCTCCCAGCAGCTCCCGCCCGGCAGTACGTCGGCTCCGCCATCGCAGTGGGCGTCTTCGCCTCCGTAATGATGCTCATTAGCGGGCTGCTCTTCCTCTGCTACCGCTACGCCTGGGTGGCCCTGAGCACAGAGGCCCCCAGAGACACCAGGGACCCAGAAACTAATTTTCAACTACCAAATGGAGACAACCACGGCAGAGATAATCCGGCTTTTCACAGTGAAGAAGTCTCGTGATGGAAAGAGCTAACGACGAGAACACTTTACTAACATTCAATCTTTTTTTAAATCTTTTTCATCCCTGGGAAAGTGGACACAACATTTCTAATTTCTAATGGACCTAAACCTAGATTTACGAAAACGTGACGGTCTATTCGAACCTTAACCATCTCGCGAGAGTTTCGCAAATCGAGGGTTTAAATCTAGACCCGACCGAGTTTGGCCTGTACGCTGTGATACCAACCATGTGGTATTACATACTAATCCAGTGCTTTTAAATACTGCGTCACCCAGAATGAACTGGAGCATTATCTGACAAATGAAAACTGATTCAACTATTACTACTAGTTAAAACATGAATATTTCTTATGTGTTATTCTGATTTTAAAGAAGCACTGACTATGTGATATTCAAATACCGCCATCTCCCCCGTATCAGAGAACATTCCTGATTCAATGTTTGCGCACAAGATTTCGTAGAAGAGTTAAAAATGTGCTTACAGTCACTGGTTGACGTTGAGAAATATGTATCCTGAAGTAGATAAGAATCCATCTCTTAACCTGCAAGAGGGGATTTATTTTTACTTCAAAAACAACACTTATATTATCAAACACATATCTTGCACTTTAGCTGCTAAATGCTCCACTATGTTCACCAGCTTGTTGCTAACTTTGTCTGCCGGAAAACTAGCTAATAATCGGGCTTTACACATCCAGCAGATATGGAGCGACATTTGCTTTTACTCTGAGTTGTGGCTGTTTTCACCTGACCTCTAAATCCAATCTCACTTTAGCTCTAAATTATTTATTTTAAGTTACAATCTCGAAGGTCTCTGTGTGGTTCTCTTTGCCGATCAGCGGGTAATTACAGTTTGTGTGTTTTGGGACGATCTGAAAAGTGAAGCCAATGCAGAAGAGCCTTAAACCTGCATTCTCTGTAACATCCAGCAGGGGGCGACTCCAGTGATTCAGATTGTATAGAAGTCTATGAGAAATTGTTCCTACTTCTCTCTTGATTTATTCCCTCAGTGAATTTTTTCCTGATGAGTTTATGTCTCAATCCGTAGTTTCAAGTCTTCTTCAGCACAGCTTGATGTTCATTTATTGAATTATGTTCCCATTTAGAGTAAAACAGACGATAAAGCAGCGCATGCTTTAGGGCGGGGCTACCTTGTGATTGACAGGTCGCCACCACGGTGTTGTCTGTGTTTTCGTCTTACAACCAAAACCCTTTCACAGTTTGTCGCCTAGAAGTGTCTTGTTCAGTGTTCGGCTGCTCCACCCTCTCGCGTCACTTCTGGCTCAAACATTTTGGCCGGCTACGCGCATTATTTCTCACTTACGCAAGCAGCCTTGCCGTGCTTTCAGGTTGCACTTCTAGTTTTTAATTTTATTTTATTGTTTTTAACTGCGGGGATGATGCACACCATGTACATTGTACCAGATATATGTAGATTAAAGCTGAGGCCACCAATGATGCGCGGGTTACAGAGATAAATGAAAAAACTTACTGTAAAATAAAAAACCAGACGCAATATAACACCCTAACAAAAACTAAGAAACAAGACAAACAAATAAAGAGTTCTATGTGGATTATAGCTGCTATAATATTGTACATGTTGTCATTATAATCTGCAGATAATAATGTTCCTCAGCCCGTGTGAAGCGAGTACAGCTGTATTGTGTTTGTGTTGCCAGAGTTCAGGGCCGGATGCATATCTGCAGATGTTATAATAAACTTTATCTCTGCAACGTTCCCTTAATGTCTGATCAGCACTATCAGCAGCACACAGGCCGGGGGAGGTGACGTGAAACATGCCAAGGTGTGGGCTGGTGACCGGGCCCCATGCGAGGAGGCATGTTAGCGGGTCAGGTTGACTGGGGGCCCGGCTCATGTGACCTGGGTGGGAGGCTGACGAGAGCAGGCATGTGAGTCTGGAGAGGGGGCCGCAGGGACTCACAAAGGCCCTCTTCAGCAGAGTGCAGCTCTCCGTCAAAAAGTCCACAAGTGGAAGAAAGGTGGACTTTAAAGGATCGCAGACCTGGTGCAGATATCTGCAGCAGGAGAACCACGAAGAGGAAGTTAATCGAGAAAAATGAAATATTATTCAAAAGCATTCCTGTAGATAAGAGATTTGGGGAAGGTATTTGAATAACTCTTCGTCCTCCCACCTCTCTGTTGCACATTCCCCTCCACAGATAAGACATAATACCTGAGCTGGTTATGTTTTATCTTATCTCTTTTGCTTCTCCTCTATAAGCTGTAATGTATCATGGAGCAGCGTGATAAGAAGTCTGAGCGGAAGAGGAAGGGGATCAGTGCAATTAAAAAAAATAAATAAATAAACTTTAGATGACTCAAATCAAAAGCCAACCAAAGACGACATTTTATTTACAGATTCAAGAGAGAGGATTGGTGGTGGAGCTCCAAGAAGACGAGCAATCCCGCCTCTTCAAAAAACAGACTTTTCAACATGCACAGTACAGCCCATAAGCACACGTACCCAGCGCAGAATAATGTGTGCCGTCTCTATGTTTTAGTATTGAGAATAACTTACAATCACAGCATTTTAAAAAGCTAAGGCGTCCTGTAACACGGACTTGAAATAGTATTTTAACAGAAAGATCCTGAAGCCGCCCCAGGAAAGGGAAAATAAAGCATTTTATAAAACATATCTTTAAAAAAAATATTAATTTTTTACTGGTCACAGCAGGTGAGACTGTAGGTGAGTCATTGAAAATAGCTGCAAATTCACTGGGAACTTGTTTGTGCGGTTTTACAAAACATTCAATCAACACAAGTGATAAATCAACGTTCATACAGGAAGCTGTCTTTGATTGAACACCACATATTTACATCATTATTTGGAAGCAGTTTGAGGTGCAGTTCTACAGGTGATGTGTCGTCTCATTCGCCTACACAGCGTTTTTTAAATTATTTATCTTCTTCAGAGATTCCTGCGATCATCAGGATCAGATAAGAGTAATTATGGTCTGTGCCAAGTGAAGCCAGGAGTGCCATCTCCAAGATAGTTACTGATTACTTTTCAGATTAGGATTTTACATAAAAAAAAAAACATGATAAACTTTGAAATGCATCACCGTGTGAAATATTAAACCAGTTGTGACAGAAAAGCAGTTTCTAGTTCGGCCCTTGTCTCAGAGCGGTTTCCTCTTAAAGGGGCCTTCCACCAATTTTACACATCAAAGTGTGTTTAAGACAAAAGTACGCAGTGGTTTATATTGTAAAATGAAACAAAACAAAAATGCAACAAAAGTACGCAACGAGGTTTAAATAAAAAGATCATGATTTTGTTTTGATGGGAATGTCATTTTTCGGAGAGCGGGCTGCTACTACTTGCTAAACTGCCTCAGGTGATGTCACTCGAGTCGGCGTCGGTTGGAGCTGAAAACTACAAATTAGAAAATTAAAATAATCTGGAGTTGTGATGTGACGGACGTCTGCAGTCCGCTGCTCATGGACATCAACATTAGCCGCGACCAGCATAACACACCGAATCGCCAATGGAACTGTCGGCAGTTAGAGCTGCATTGTGGGTAATGTAGGCCGACAATATCTCTGTTTTTGCTGCGTCGATTTTTAACCTTTTTTTTAATTAATTTTGGATATTATATAGTTAACTCCACCTCGAGCCACTACATCAGTAACATGCTGCCTACAGGTTGATGCATCAGTATTAATAATCTAATGATGTAAAATCACTCACAGGATATTTTTCAGATTTCTTTCATTTTGCTGATAAGAACTCTGTTCTTAATTTAAATGCATACCTTTACTTTTAAGGGAGTACTTTACGTTGTCTTCCAGTGCTTGCCAGATAAGACAGATAAAGGGGATTTGGTTATTGTAAGATGGTTCATCTGTTATTATGAGTGTGTGGAGCAATGGGAGGCGGATTTCACAAAACTGTTTTCCCCAACATGTTGACATTTTATCTAATTTTGAACTCGGAGGATAATCTCCATCTGAACCTTCAGCATGTCATTTCCCTGAGACAATAAATCCTTTAAAGATGTCCGCTGTGCTTGTCGAGCCCTCGGGGCCGTTTGTTTGTTTGCAGTCGGATGTATTTGAACATAATTCCTCGGGATAAAACGACATGTCATTTCCTTTGTGTTGCCGCGAGTCTCACTGCAATCTGGAAGAACATCTGTGCAGTTGTTTTTCTGCTGCTTCCCCTGCTGAAAGCTGCCCTCACACTGGGAGCCAGCGGGGCCCCCCTACAGCCAGCGGGCCCCCTCTGCAGCCAGCAGGCCCCCTCTGCAGCCAGCAGGCCCCCCCTGCAGCCAGCAGGACCCTCTGCAGCCAGCGGGCCCCCCCCCCCCTGCCCCCTGCAGCCTGCACAGCCTCAGCGGACAGGGGGGAGCCTCTCTGACAGAAACACTTTTTCTATCTTAAATCTTGTCGGGCCCCTCAGGCAACATATGCTCGTGTGACAACATCATTAGCGCTCATTACCTTCATGCTATAAGTGCTGACTTCACAAAGTGCCATCATTAGCATGTGGAGGTTCAGCGGTCCTCCCCCTGCCATGCAGTAACACATGCATGTCACTGTGTGTATGTACGTGATGCAGACAGTTTGTGCAGTGCAGAGAGCGGCGGCGCCCTCTGACCTTGGCAAATTTGTGTAATTATGTCAAAGCGGGAGCCGCGAGGGCAACCTGTTCTGCATTCTTCACAGTACGCGCTGCCCATTAGAGCATTCATTAAACACAGCTTAGCTCAGCGAGTGACCAGGAAATCTGAGGGAATTAGTCTCAAGCTGCGTTTCCACCGCCGCAGACACACCTGACGGCTGTTTTCAGTCCCCCGAGGACCGGTTTATGTGACTAACAGAGGAGCAAAAGAGCAGCCATGTTTCCACCGCTGACATAACTGAAGGAGAATAGTTTCATTGTTTCATACAGATTCATGTCCCAGCTTTCTCATTTTATCAACATAAACTGAGAGATTATATTCAGAGAAGAAAAAACGGAGACTTTTCAACATAGTTTCAATATAATTCTTTATGTGAATCATCTGGATGTGCTGCACAGTACAGCCCATAAGCACACGTACCCAGCGCAGAATAATGTGTGCCGTCTCTATGTTTTAGTATTGAGAATAACTTACAATCACAGCATTTTAAAAAGCTAAGGCGTCCTGTAACACGGACTTGAAATAGTATTTTAAGAGAAAGATCCTGAAGCCGCCCCAGAAAAGGGAAAATAAAGCATTTTATAAAACATATCTTTAAAAAAATATTCATTTTTTACTGGTCACAGCAGGTGAGACTGTAGGTGAGTCATTGGAAATAGCTGCAAATTCACTGGGAACTTGTTGGTACGGTTTTACAAAACATTCAATCAACACAAGTGATAAATCAACGTTCATACAGGAAGCTGTCTTTGATTGAACACCACATATTTACATCATTATTTGGAAGCAGTTTGTGGTGCAGTTCTACAGGTGATTGTGTCGTGTGCTGTCCGTCTCCACGCAGGTCATTCTTTTTAGGATCCGTCCCTCAAACGTACTCGGAGCGCTTCCTGAAGGACACATCTGCACTCATGACTTGGTATCTGCGCTGCAGCGCCGGCTGAGGCTCCACCTGAGAGCACAGGCTGGAGGACAGCAGGAGCAGCCCGGCCACTATGAGCAGAAACCCTCCGGCCCAGCCGCAGAACAGGGCGTCACCAAACTCCCATCGTGGCACCACGTCCGGCACTTTTTCATCGAAGAAATTTATCACGGCTAAGTGTGCCATGTAGGACACGGGGATGAGGCACAGCACTCCAGAAATCACCCCCAGCACTCCTCCCGTGATGGTCAAAGTCCTCTTGGTGCAGGAGCCTCTGTGTTCCCTGCAGCTGTTCACCAGGTAGAGTCCAGGTGTCGCCACCAGCATCCCCAGCATGCCCACGGCGAGGGAAGCACACATGAGGATGCGTGCCAGCTTGAGGTCGCTGGAGAGGCCCAGCAGGCTGTCGTACGCCCTGCACTCCATTCCCCCGACGTCCTGCACCACGCACGTCTCCCACAGGCCCAGCTCGTAGCTCTCCACCGGCAGCAGAGCGGTGGACATGGTCAGCCACTGCGGTAGGATAGTGGTGGCTAAAGCGCACAGCCACGCTGCGACGTACACCAGCATCGCCAGCAGCTCCAGAGCGCAGGCGCACGAGTCCATGTTTCTCTCTCTCTGGCCTCCACGCTTCAGTTCTTCTTCTCTGGCTGCACTTCAGATGGAGAGGCAGCTCACAGCACCTGATAATTGGAGTTGACCGCTCCGGACTCTGAGCTCTTTCACAAACAGCTCCCACTCAGAGGAGCTCACATCTTCTGCAGCGGGGAGGAGAGGGGGGCCCGGCCGCTCGGCCCGCCCCTCTGCGGCCCTCCTGCTCCAGCTGCTGCGCCAATGGGCAGCGGGGGCAGAGGCAGAGACGGCCACAGGGGATGAAATTAAATGCAGACAGGATATTATTTTGTGCATTTTTTTTTTTTTTACGTAACTTCCTGAAGTGCATTTTTATACATCCTGTGTGTCCTCCCTGTGTATAAATACAACTAAAAACAGCACAGTCAGGTTATTATTCATGCAAACAAAGATAAGCTTCTCCTACACTGAGATACTATAAAATATCCACTTTTTAATCTGTGTGATTAAGATTAGAACTAAATAATGTGCATTTTGTAACCTTATGAGTGAACTCTTTCTAGTCATAAACACAAAATGATGAATGTATCATGAAGGCAGTCTTTAACTTAATGCATTTATTATCCATGTAATCAATTAAGCAAGAAAAATAAAGTCTGCTCCATGAGATTTATTAATGACCATGTATCTAGTTTATAGTAATGCATTTAGAATGAATTTCTGCTGCATGTGACTGAAACAGTGCAGCTTATTGTGAGCTTTCATACCAACAGAGTGTGTGTATCTGTGTGTGTCTGTGTGTGTGTGTCTGTGTGTGTGTGTGTGTGTGTGTGTGTGTGTGTGTGTGTGTGTGTCTGTGTGTGTGTGTGTGCGTGTGTGTGGGAAACGATCGTAGGAGGCGACAGATCAAAGCTCTGATGTGAGAAAATATTTCTCAGATGTGAACACACACACACACACACACACGCACACACACACACTCACACACACACACACACTCAGATGACGAACACAGCCTCAAACAAACAACAGAAATGCACAGATAAGATCGTAGGCCTGCTAAACTCCTCCTCTGGAGACGCTCAGCTGACTGCACTGACGTCTTCACACACACACACACACACACACACACACACCTGTACTGGTGTCAGTCTGCAGCGGGGACTAGAATTACTGACCAAACCCCTCCAGAAAAACCAAACATTTTCCTTTATGGTCTCAGAGACACAACTTTAGAAGAACATTTATTTATTATACTTTTTATTTCTTAGTTCTTTGTTCTATTGTTTTATCTTTATTTGACCCCACTTTGGGCAGCACTGCTCTAGATTAGTAAATTAAGTGTTTGATACTTTATTTGGTGTTTGTGTGTAAAATTGTGATGTAAAGAGTTTATATAATGTTGTATTTAAGTGTTTGCTTATGCAAAAGATGTTTTGTAGTTTTTTGAATATGTTTTTAGTTTTGTGTGTAGAGTTTCGACAAAAGTTTAGAAATTGTGTTTTTAAAATTACATGTTGAGGTTTATAATCTTGAAATCGGTGCAAATAATAATCAGAAACAAGAATAACATCCATGACAAAACTCTAAAAAACATTTAAACAGAAGAAAATTAAACAAATAAAACAGAACGCAAAACATTAATAGGCTTGTCTCCAGTACACAAATTATGTAATATGGAATATAATAATAAAACAACTTAATGTCACAGTATTATACTTCAACAATCAAAAACTAAAACAAGAACAAATTATATATTCTGCACTTATTTTATACTTTCATTATTTAGCGGCCATGATGCTCTGTTGTTGCTTCTTTATTTTCTTTGTCTTCTAACACCATGCTGGAAATAAGTCTTTTCACTTTAACATTTAATCCTTTAAATGCTTCTTTCTGTATCTGATAAACCCATGAATAAAAGTGAGGTTTACATTTCGATTATAAGATTTTAACTCCCTGAATGACCAGCAGCCTCTCTCTCGCTCAGATGTGCTTTTTAGAAATGTTCCTAGCAGGTTTCATAACATAGTTATTCTTGGTAATTTTATTTTATTTTTAATGTTTTATTATTATTTTTGTCATGCAAAATTATATTTATTGTTTTATTATTATTTTTTTTTTTTTTACTATTTGTCTGTGTTGTTTTAATGTTGCTCTGTGAAGCACTTTGGGCTCATGATTGTATGAAAACTGCTCTATAAATAAACTTGAGTTGGTAAATGCTGTTATATCTGTGAGACAGCAGGTGGCGCTGCAGTACCAGTTAAATAACCTGCAGTCAACAGCAGTCAACTATTTGTCTGATTCTGTGGCGATGATAATAACTTTTATTTATTTAATGAAGTTACTTATAAAATAAATAAATAGACTAATATCAATAAAAATAATGCATTTTATTAAATTAAATTAATGGACAGTTATAATTATTAATTATTATTTATTTAATTACATTAATTGGAAGTTATATAAAAATAAAAAATAAAAATGGATTTAATAAAGTTAATGGACAGTTATAAAAATACAAATAATAAGAATAAATGTTATTTATATAGCAAAAACAAAGTTTTTTTACAAGTGTTTTACAAGACAAACTATAAATAGTAGAAAAAAGAAACTATTTAAAAACAGTCTAAAAGTTATACAACATTGAGCAGTTTCAAAAAATGAAATACAATTATAATTATAATAATAATAATTAATTCAATTAAGTTAATGAGCAGTTATAATATTGAAAAGTAATTATCAGTATTCATTTATTGACGTAAATGGGCAGTTATAAAAGATAATAATAATATTAATAATAACTTTATTTATATAGCAAAAATTAAGTAGCAAAAGGAGCTACATGAGAAAAAGAAAAACAATATAAAATAATAAATAAAATCAAAGTTATGTGAATCCACAGGTTGTTGTTTAGCATCGTTAAAGGTAAAACATGAAATAAACGTCATGAACTTTTACAATAATGCACTTTAATGAAGTGTTAAACTCGAGTCTCCTATTGGACAGACGCGCGGCTCGTCGGCCCGTTTATGTAAATCACTTTCCCCGAATATGGACACGGAGGAATGAAATATGGTGGAGGAGGCGAACATGGAGGACCGAGGACCGTGAGCGCTCCGCGGTGGTGTGTGTGCGTTTTTTCGGGTTTTTTTTTTTTTTTACCAGAACAGCCGCGGATGTACCTCCGGAGGAACTTTTTCTCAGCGGACAACTTCGGTGGAAAGTTTTCTAACTACGTCTCCATTGACGGCGCGCGTGCGTCGAGCTTTTTTCGTTGTAATGCAGTGAGGAGCAAACTTTTTCTTTCTCCGGGGGGAAACGAAGCAGGGCAGAGGGCTGCAGCCCGGCTCACCACCCCGACGCGATGCCGTGGGTCAGCGGCGGGAAGCGGAGAGAGAGCGCGGAGCTGCCGCTGCCCGCGGGCTGGGAGGAAGCCCGGGACTACGACGGCAGAGTGTTTTACATCGACCACAACACCCGGCAGACTTCATGGATTGACCCCAGAGATAGGTACGCTTCAGGCCTGGGAGTACACACACACACACACACACACACACACACACACTTTTAATTCTAACAGCCTTGGAGATGCCAGGCTGGCTGCACGGAGGGAGGGGGGCTCTTTGTGTCGTGTTCTCGGGGAGAGGGGTGGGGGGGCAGAGCACTAATTTCCCTTTAATGTGACACAGTGTTGCGGTGCGTTATTGTAGCCACGACATGAGATTTGGCAGCGTTATGTCTCTCTCTCCCCCCCCTGAAGGGGTTCCCATGCAAACACGGGATGTAAACGCCCTCACATTTAAAAAGTCTTTAAAGTGTGACAGGTCTGAGACAGCAGCTCAGCCTTTCCGGTTTGTTATGTTTCTCACAGCAGCACGTAAACCCTGTCAGTCTGAGCTTTTACTAACATGAAACTTTCAGAAAGCTAAATTATTCATCAGCAGAATGAGTGGATTTCTGACTTCTAGTGACCTGAAACATTCCTGCTTCACACACTAACACTGCGAGCTGTTGTTGAGCAGCTCCTCTTAATTTTCATGCAAAAGAACAGCAACAAAATGTTGTAGTTTAACCCAAAATTCCCTTTTTATCAGGGCTGCAGGAAGTACTGAGATCATTTACTTCAGTAGAAGTATTACCACCACACTGGGAAATACTTCATGTAAAAGTCCTGCATTGAAAATGTTACATGTAGGTATAATCAGGAAAATGTAGTTAAATATTAAAAGTACTCAATGCTGAAGTTTTTTTTTGTTTGTTTTACATGAAAAATGACTGAATTAATCAAAATAGTTTAATCTGAATCTTCAAAGTAACTAAAGCTGTCAGATAAACGCAGTGAAAAGTACAATATTTCCCTCTGAAATGTAGTGGAAAGTGGCATGAAAACAAAATAAATAAAGAATAACCCCAAATGTGTACTTGAGTAAATGTACTTAGTTACTTTTCACCTCTGCCCATCATTGTTGTTGTTTCACTGGATTTTAAGAATGCAGCGTAGTTACAGTGCAGAGATTTAAACTCCAACTCCCAGAAATCTCTGTGAAACTATGCGAGGAATGCTAGTTGGGCCACTGGGAAAGCTGCAAGGATGTGCTTTTGTGGGGACGGATCTCAGCAAAGCGCACTGAGATTACTGGGGAGTGTTTTGAAGTGTTTTAACTCTGCATTATGAGAGAACGGCAGAAATCGTTGCAGCTGATTTGGACAGCGGGAATGTAGTAGCTGCATGTAATCTAAATAAGAAAAAAACCTGATTTCCTTGAAGCCCCCCTCCTCCCTGCAGCCTGATGAACCATTGTTATGTGAGGCTGATAGCAGTTGCACAAGATCTCACAGTCGTCAGCGTGTGAAGGGGGATCTGGATTTAAAAAAATATATATACATATATATATATGTGTGTGTGTGTGTGTGTGTGTGTGTATATATATATATGTATATGTGTGTATATGTGTTTTGCATGACTAAAGAATGTTCTCTGCATTTGTTCTGGCGCTGCGCTGTGATTTATGGTTCATCTCAGCCAGAGGAATGTCTTCTGTCACCACCTGATACTGACTTTCCAATAAATCACATCTCTTTCACATGCAACAGATACAAAAAGGTGTCGGGCAGTGTTGTAGTAAAGAAAGCTGTTCAGTCCATCAGCTGCAGATTGTTTCGCACACGATCAGGATGTTCGGAGCTGCAGAGATAAGAGTTTCACACTTTTCTCTGTCGAGGCTCGACAGCTCTTCTGTTTTAGGGGAAATCAAAGGCTGAAAGTTTTAAGGTTGTTTGTTGTTGTCGTCATCGTGAGTTACAGTCCGTGTGATGGACTGACATGAGGCTGCACGAGCCACAGACTTAAAGACTTGGAGACAAAGTGAGCGAGAGCAGATTCTTCAAACGCGTCACGTGGGATCAGAAAAATGAACACAATCTCAAAAAAAACAAAAACTTTTTTTTACTTTAACACACACACACACACACACACACACACACACACACACACAGGCAATCTTATTATCTAATGCTGCAACTAAAATAATAACTATAAAAATAACTAAATATTTTTTTATTACTGAGTCATTTGGTCTATAAAATGTCGTAAAATAGTGAAAATTGTCTTTTCCAGTCTCTCAAAGTCGAAGGTGATATCTTTAAAAGTCTTGACATTTTAATAGATATCCACTTTAATATGATATAAAACAGAGAAAAGCAGCTAATATCCATATTTGAGAGGCTGAAAGCGGCATTTAAAGACTCTTCTGCATAAAATCTTCTTCCTCTTATTCACCAATTTGTGCATGCTAACAGATACAAAAGCAACATCAGATGTCTTTTGATTTACAAAATATAAAACGGACACGGATAATTAACCGAGCACAGCATGTAAAAAAAAAATAAAATAAAAAGATAAATTAAAAGGTAACAACTTAATTAAAAATAAAGAGGAAGAGAAGGAGATGAAAAATTACTTTAACGATTAATCGATTATCAAAATGGTTGCAGATTGTTTTTCGATGTAGCTTTAGTTACAACATATTCAGTTTACAATGACATAAAACACAGAAACTTGTGACGTTTTATAAAACTGGAACCAGTGAACGTTTGACTTTTTGTTGGCGTTATTGACTAAACTCACCATCGTCATTATAGATATTAATATTATGTCAGCTCTGGGATGCACATATTATAATATATTATTTTATATTATTATTGGCTGATATTGTCAAAGTTTTTCAGACTTTACTTAAATTGACGACATATTTAAAAAAAGAAAACATTGATAACATGTTAATGTACACATATGATAATATCGTGGAAATAATTTGTTTTTTAAATAATTTTTTTTCTTCTGTTTTGCTTTGTCGCCCTTGCCCAATGACACACACACACACACTTGTATTTTGTGTGTAATTCATTTGCTAAAAAAAGAGACAAATCACATTTAATAAGGTTAAAGATGAAAATCGATATTGTGATAATCGTTATTGTGATTTATTTTGGCCACGATAATCTGATATTGACGGCCCTACTCAATGGAAAGTGTGGATTTAATCTAAAATAACTAATTGTAAAATACAGTCGGTCGTTGTGTCGTGACAGATGAGACTTTAAGAGATTAAACTCTCTGTGTTTTGGGTTTAATGTGATCTAAAGTGTAACGAAGGCCTGAGCAGCTCCTCTGAAAGAAGCTACAGGTCTGTCTGTCTGTCTGTCTGTCTGTCTGTCTGTCTGTCTGTCGCACAGCTCACAGCGACAGGCTCGTCCGCTGTGTGTGTGAGCCTCCGGTCTGCTGACCCGCGGCAGTGGATTATCGCCTAATTACTGAAACACAAGAGCCATTGAGCTCAGACGTAATTGTCGGAGATGATCGTGACATGCAGCTGTAACTGAGCTGCGTATCAGCCAGAGGTCAACAGTGTCTGATGGACGTCTGCAGAGACGCTGGACGGGGATGTTTCGGTCAGATGGCGGCGTGTAGTGAAAAATTAGATGGATGTGTGAACGCAGTGCACAGATACCTGAGAAACTGAAGAGCAAACTCTGGTTTTCAGCCCCAACATAATGACTTAAAGGGGAAATTCACTAAATAGTCTCAATGAATCTCTCAGTGCTTTATCAGCTGAGAAAGTTCAGTTCTCCTGCTGCAAAAACTGTTCTTCCCACATCCAGCGGCGTCAGTTAAATGCACATTATGTACAAAAGTGTGAGTTTGGTGAGGTGGTGCAGCAGCGGTGCATCATGGGAGTTTGGTGTGGTGGTGCAGCAGCGGTGCATCATGGGAAATTTAGTGTGGCGGTGCAGCAGTGGTGCATCATGGGAGTTTGGTGTGGTGGTGCAGCAGCGGTGCATCATGGGAGTTTAGTGTGGCGGTGCAGGAGTGGTGCATCAGGGGAGTTTAGTGTGGCGGTGCAGGAGTGGTGCATCATGGGAGTTTGGTGTGGTGGTGCAGCAGCGGTGCATCATGGGAGTTAGGGTTCCTTCAGTGTTCCTGGTGCAGCAGCAGAATCCTCCACAGTTTCTCCTCCTCTCCTCATTCAAAGCAGTAAAAACAGTGAATGAAGCAGTTTGAGGTTAAACAGCAGAGTTTCTCCTTCACGCTGTTCAGTTGTCGCTAACGTTTGCTCAGCTTGTTTCTCTGAGAACTTAAGATCCAGACGTCCGAGGACTAAAATCCTTCTTCTGCTTCAAATATAGAGTTAAAAAGCACTAAGATGTAAAAATGTGTCTTAAAACTGGATAAAAAGTCAGTTTATGAAGCTTCTGGCAGACAAACACAAGCTGACGCTGCTCAAAGGGGAGACGACGCCATGACAGGAGAGAGGAAACGTTGCCTTCAGGGACACTACACATTTCTCTGGAACATTTGGGATAATGTTAATATTAATGTTATTACGCATTTTAATGTTTAAATGTTACATAGTACATCTTGTAGCCAGGGGGCGCCGTGCTCTAGATGTCAGCCTAAAAACAAAACTTCTTAAACATGTTGTAAGTTCATATGTGTAAATAAAGTAAAAAAAACATCCTTGTTCTCTTCGCTTCTATTGCGAACTAGTTACGTCTTAAAATATGAGTGCAGTGGACGTAATGGAGGAGGAAACGTTTGACAGCGTAACGAGATTTCTCCGTTGGGTTTTTAGATTATAGCAGAAAATAAACTCTGCAGCCAACAAAAGTTTATGATTCCCAAACGTTCACAAAGGAACAACACTTCTATGATCTTTGAAGTTAAAACATTAAGCTTTAAAGGAACTACAGCACGGTCACATGACTTCACGTCACCACCGCTAAGCTGAAGGTGACTAATGCTCGGCGTGAGGACGTTCAGTCTCATTTACCGAACAAAACGTTAAAATCTCTTAATGTAACCACAGATATTATTTCAGGCCTCTAGCCAAACACCCATAAAAACATTCCACAGACTTTGAGACAAAGCAGCCGGAAGTGAAAACATGGCGACTCATTTCCGGGTTTCTAGGACCTCCTGCAGCACTTTATGCGGCGTTGATGCCGCGGCTGCATTTGGAGGATACGGTCAAGCGGGGACGCTCCGGACGGCAGAAGCTCGCGCGCAATGCACCCTGGTACATGTAGGCACGGCCGGCAGGAGAACTCTGCTTTCTCTGTCCATATAGCACGCACTGAGGAATTTATCGCTTGACTCGACTACATTTACCGTCATAGAAGCCGGAACATTTTCCCTTTTTAACTTCCGAGCACGAAGCGGGAAATGAAGACCTGTAAACATTGCACGTCGACACTCCTCTCCTCTATGATGGTTATGTGTTGGAGGACGGTGGATACCTCGAGCAGCTCGGGGCCCTGCCAGCTCCTGCAGATAAGCCGAGCAGTTCTGTGGGTTTTTTGTTACTGAGGAATGAGCGTTATGTGAGGCATGCCTACACTAATGCCCAGGGGCTCTGCTCGCTCGCGGCCCCAGACAAAGCTGCGGAACAGAGGCAGTTCCCACGTGTCTGCCTCCTCCTCTCCATCCCAGGCCCTGGCGGCCTCCTTTATTAGCTCTGTTATGCAACAGCCATGGCCGGCCTGCCGCTCAGCAAAGGGAGGCCTTTATACTTGGTCACAAAGCACACCAAATTCAATTATTCTGGAAAGGGTGAGCCGTGTTTCCAGCACCGAAAGGTTATTCACATGCGCTGAACCCCGCTGTTATTTTGCTTCCCCCAGTGTTTTCATTATGATGGCTCTTTTTTGTCTTTTGGTGGGGGGTGTGTGTGTGGAGGGGGTGTTACAAACATGCCGTTGCTTGATCCAGTGTCATTTGGCCCCGTGCGTTTTCTGTGTTTCCTTTCATGAGGGGACAATATGTTTGTCTTCAGCTTCCTCCTCGCTCCTCGTCTTTGTCACAGCCTCTTCTGTCATGTCCCGCTTTTCAGGTGATTTCCTTCACTAAAAGCACTTATTAATGTCCCTTAAATGTCCTGTTTCCCTCAGTTTCCGGTCTTTATGCTAAGCTAAGCTAACCTGCTGGCTGTAGCTTCATATTTCACTTCAGACATTAGAGAGTGGTATTAATCTTCTCATCAAACTCTTGACAAAATAAATAAGCAATTTCCCAAAATATCGAAGGAATAAAGTGTTTGATGTGAGATGTTTGTGGTCCGCTGCTCGTGTAGCTGCAACGATTAATCGATTTAATCCAATCAACAGGAAACGTATTTTAGTTACCAAAAAGCCAAATCATTTTTGTTGCCAGATTCTGAAACGTGACTCGACTTGATGCTGTTCTGTTTTTATTTCATAATAAAACTGAACCGACAAACAAACTGAAGACGTGAGAAATATACAAACTAAACAATTAAATGAGAAAATAATCTGCGCATTCCATAATGAAAACAATCATTAATTGCAGATCTACTTTGAACTCGAGCTGTGGAATTGAAAGCATTAATATTAAAGTAGTTCCGGCTCCGCCCACAATAAGACGAGCCCCTCCCATGTGTGCAGACGTCTAAATGTGTCCGGAGACGGAGCCGTGGGTCTACTTATAGGAGACCTATTTCCATAAGATTCAACACATAATGGGAGAAGTCCGTCTGTCAGCTGCTGCAGCACCGAGGCTGGACATGAATGACATTCCTCCCAAAGTTGTTTTCACATTTCTTTTTTAACACCGAAAGGAATTTGTAGCCCGACAACACTTGTGGCCTTTTTTTCTTCCTTCGTATCTCAAGCTTTTCAGAGAAGAGCTGACACACTCAGAGTGACAGCAGCTGATATTTGTGGCGCATATCGGAGTTAAAGTCTTTCCGTCTCGTGTCGGTGTCATCACATTTGTTGTTTTTCTGGTCACATATGCAATGCTTGTCATCCAGAGGTCAAGCCTCGCTTCTTATTTGTAGACTTCAGCAGCTGGGACGATAAAAGACTTTCAGCGTTCGGTGTATTTATACAGCGGAGACGCGTCGCACAATTACTCATCACAAATTCATCCCTGCAACTTAAATTAAGTAATGTACTTTATGTTTTTTAAGTCGGTATGAAGTGAGTGAAAGGCCTCAGAGGCTGAAGAAAAGTTACTCAAATCCAAAGTGTGGAAGGAAAAAAACGTATTCTTTGATTCCATAATAATATTAAATAAATAAAAAAAGAAGGAATATTGTTGGGCTGGTCGATTATGGCAAAAAAGAAAAAAAACATAATCACGATTATTTTGGTCAGATCACGATTACTCATTGACTTCATGCATTTATTAAACTTTTCTTAATTGGCTTATTAACTGTGGATTTTCTTGAACTTTAAATAGAATTCAAATGATTTTTCTTTTTTTAAATGATATAAATTTATACATTTAAATAAATAATATAAAAATTTAAAGAATCTACGTTGCACTACCTACTGAAAACGACTAAACATAAATATTCACTATATAAAATAATATATCGAAATAAATTCAAATATGTCGTAGTGCACTGCCACAACCTGCCACAAATATATTGAAAACATATATTCAACATTTTGTGTGCGCTGGATTTATAACAAACCCAGAAGCACAATAATCATTTTATCTCGATTTATCTTGTTTTCATAATTGTTGGAAGCCAAAATTGTAATTGAAAATAAAATGTGATTAATCACCCAGCCCGAGCTGCAACTAACGATTATTTTCATTATCTTTTTATTCAACAATTATTTCTAGATTATTGGATTCAATGTTTGGTGTATAAAATGTCAGAAGATGGTGAAAAATGTTCATCCCAGTTCCTCAAAGTCCAACGAGGTGTCTTTAAATGTCTTGTTTTGTCACTTTACTGATATAAAGCAGAGAAAAGCAGCAAATCTCCATATTTGAGAGGCTGGAAACAGACTATTTCTGCAGGAAAAATGACTAATTGTCACATAGTTGCTGATTATTTTACGGCCGACCGACTAATCGTTGCAGCTCTATAACATTGTGCTCTGTGATGCAGAGTCCCGTGTTTGGCAGCAGAGCATCAAAGGTAGAGGAGCTGCTGGTGAACATGCCGTCCCCGCGCTGCAGCCCGTCACCGGGCAGAGGCGGCTCGCTGCAGATAGAAATATCCTCCGGGACGACCCAGGCTGGCACAGATTTTTCTAGAATTAGCAAATGTCTTTGACAACTAAATATATTTTGCTGGGGAAGTCGTTGAGACGCGAGCAGCGCTTGGTTCCTCCACAGCTGAACATGCTTGTCATTCTGCTGGCTTTTCTATTTCAGATATCTGTCTCATTTTCTGTTTCCTCTCAGATTGAAACGGGAGCCTGGAGAATGTGGGAAATTTAAAGAACAAAATGTATTAATAATCTCATTAGAGCAGCTTGTAACTTACCGTAGCAGTATTTATTCAAGCATGTATTTATTACAAGTTATATATTATTATACTTTACATCACCGCTGATGGGGTTTTTCATCACAGCTTCCTCTGGGGTTTATTTTTTTGCCAAACTTGCGATAAAAACACTTTTTATTTTATTTAACCTTCATTTAGACTCATTCATCTCAAAACCAGTTAGTAGCAACTAAAGTTTACATTTTTAATTTTAATAAATTGGGAATTAACGGGACAAAAGAGCTCATAAGCGGACGTTCTAATAGAAACGGAAGAACACTTTTGTGTAGTTGAACTTTAATTAAATGAGTTAGGTCATTTTAATATTAAACTACAACAAAAACACATTTCCTGTGACCCCCCCTCCAAATTAAAAGACCTCCATATACTCCAAGAACTTCCTCCGTGTCGGACTCGTCTTCACTATCTGAATTCTTTTTTAGTGGGATGCTGGATGATGATCTGTGCATGTGATGGAAGAGTGCTGCTGAATGAAGTGCATGGTTACAATTCAATTACACGCTCAATAAGACCGAGTATCGCCTTTTACAGCTGCAACAATTAGTCGAATAATCGATTAGTTGATCTACAGAAACTATTTTGATAATCAATTCACCGTTAAAGTAGTTTTTCATACAGAAATGTCTTTAAATGCTGTTTTTCAGCCTCAAATATGGAGAGTTCCTGCTTTTTTCTCTGTTTTATATCCAAAAAAAGTGAATATCTTTCTAGCGTTTCCTAGACCAAACAATTAATCTAGAAAATATTCAGCAGATTAATTGATAATAAAAATAATGGTTAGTTGCAGCCTTGATTGCCTTTTTTTTTTGTGTATTTAAAAGTATGATTTTTGTATTAGAAATCGTGCAAAAGTCCCGATTTTAACTTGCATTATCTAATGCATCATGCTGATGCTAAGATAACCGTGTTAGCATGCTAACACTTGCTAATGAGTACAACTGAGATTGTTGGGAATGTCATTAGTTTTGCAGGAATTTGGACATAAAGCAAAGTGGATAATAAATAAATAAAGAATATAACCTGATGATGGCGCTGCATAAAACATCAGGGATTCAGAATTATTACAACATGAATATCTGTACCCAAACTTCAGCAAAGATATTTCACTAAAAAACACAAAAGTTAACTTGCTGGTTGCACTAAAGGAAAAATGATAGAATCACCAACGTCGGAGGGATTCATCGTCTGAGAAACATGAATGTTTTTACAGAATTTAATAGCAATCCATCAAATAGTTGTGGAGATATTTCAGTCTGGAACGAAGACAGCCGTAGCTCCACGCCGCCTGCACCTGCTGCAGAGTCGCAGTGATCCTCCGGTCGCTCTATAATAATCCTGCAGTCATACAGTTCTTACAGAAATCAGTGTTTATACTTCCATACCTGAGCAGAGTCAGACCTGCGTTAAACTAGAAGCTGGGTGAACAGTGCTGCAACTAACAAATGTTTCTATCCATTAATCTGATGATTATTTTGTAGAGCAGAGGCTTGTAATGAAAGTGAAAACATATTATATTAGTTAAAAGGGATCATGTGGAAAAGCCTAAACTGTGATTTGGTTAAAGAGCTGGATCAGAGTTGCAGCAGTTTTGGAGAATTTTACTTTTTTTTTTTTTTTTTTTTTCCCAGTTAGAAAGTAATAAGTGCGTTCGGACAGACCTTTGTTATGTATTTGGTAGAGTTTGAATTTATGTCAAACAGCAATATTAAGCAGTTTTTGGCTCAATTGTTGAGTGTATGGGGGGAGAAGCTTTGTCTGAGTCTCAGACTTTGAAAACCCCTGACTTAGATTAATGGATTAATAGTTTGGTGTATAAATGTCAGAAATATAAAAAAAATGTCCCAGTTCCTCAAAGTCCAAGGTTTGTCTCTAAATGTCTTGTTTTGTCCCTTTTTTAATAAGATATAAAATAGAGAAAAGCGGCAAATCTCCATATTTGAGAGCCTGAAAACAGCATTTAAAGACATTTCTGGATAAAAAAAACTACTTTTAACGGTTAATAGTTGCCGAAAATCGACTAATCGATGCAGCTCGAATTTCAAACTGATCAGAAAAGTCCCACCCAAAGTGCTCATACATTGTGTCTTTTTTTCTTGTTTTTATAATACTTAATCAGTGTGTCTCCTCTGTGTGTGCGTGTTGTGCTGCAGCGGTTACGCAGAGTCTCCCAAGACCAGGACATGACTTGGAACAACAGAGGCTGCTGTCACAAGACTGCGTAACAAACCAAACATTCATATTCAGATTCAGATTCAGATCAGGGAGCGGACATGTTTTCCCTCGGGGGAGGTCAGAGGGCACTTCAGGACTGAACTCCCTCTGACGTCACTCTGCTTCCCCTGTTTTCACCACCTTTCTGACTCTATATCAAAACTCCTGCCTGCTTCTGACTTTGTGTTGCTTTTTAAAGCTCCGGATTCTTGTCGTCCTTCAGTCACTATTTACACAAAACTGCCCCGTCTGGGTGTTTTTCAAGTATTTACAAGTGCAGTTAGTGTCTGGACATTTGTTTCCCCTGAACAAACACTCTGCCGGAGCATGTGAGGAGTGTGCTTGTGTTTGTCTTGTCCTTGTGTTTGTCTGCGTGCACAATCCTTTCTACACACTGTCACCTCGCTGTTCCCTGAAGTATGCAGGGATGACGTGTTTGTGTGGGCCGACCCTGAAGTTTGCATCGCCCTGGTTCCCTCCACAGAAAGACAATGGCATTGCTTTTTGGGGGGATTTTGGATTATTGCAGAAAATCAGCTCTGTGGCACATGAACGTTTATGATATTGACTCTATTTGTTCAGCAGGCTAATCTCACTTTTTTTGTGGTTTTTAGTAAAAAGCTGAAGTCCGGCTGTAAAGGAACTACAGCAGGTCAGATGACTTCACGTCACCATCGCTGAGCTTCAGGTTTCTAAGTCTGCACGATGTATTGTTTCAGCTTCGACGTCACAATGTAGAGCTGCAGGGACGAGTCCTGAATCCCAGGATGAGTCAGCAATTTTGGACTTCCGGTTCCCTCGTCTGGATGGGTTTTTGGTTAGAAGCCTGAAATAAATTCTGTGGTGAAGACGAGATGAAGAGATTTTAACGTTTTTTTTCTGCCATATTAAATACGTCGGTAAATACTCCACTCATGAGTTTCTGCAGCTTCCACGTGTCTTAAAAACGTTTGCTGCTAACACGTGTCTAAATGAGAGCCAACGTCGTCACGCTAACATTAGCCGCTGTTAGCTTAGCAGTGGTGACGTGAAGTCATGTGACCTGCTTCAGTGTCCAACACGTGTAAACACCAGAGTTTATTTTCTGCAATAATCCATAAATCCCAGGTTAAAATCCTGTTCGCTTTCAGTTGAGGGAACCGGTGATGCTACCTTCAGGGTCGGACTACAAAAATAGGTCATCCCTGCAACGCTCTATAAATTATCTCAAACACGTCATGCTACAACTATTGCAAAACATTTTCCATAACCACACCCTGAAAATGAGCGGAGAACAGGAAAGAAAAACACCCAAAAAGAAGATTCATTCAGCTCCAGAAAAGAGGAAGTTGGCCAAAAATCGAAACTTTGTCATCTGGTGACTATGCCTGTATTTTTTACATATTGTAATATTTTGCAGAAATTAAAATATTGCAAAGTCAGTTTTTATCTATCGTGCTTCCCTCCTTTTTTATAAAAGCCTGTTCTCTAAGCGTGATAAATTAATAAACCTACAAGTTTGACAGTTAGAAGTTGGACTAGTTTGCAAAAGCACAAGTATAAAGACGATGAGGCTGTAAAGGCGGATTAATGTCCGTGTTCGCCATGACGACGTTCACTGACGAGCTCTGCTTTATTTAAACACCTTTTTTTTTAAGACGCGTAAAAGCTGAAAGATGACCACAGACTGTATTTTCAGGCATCGAACAAAAAAACATTCAAAAACTGATTTTGAGTTTAGGCAGAACTCGCTGCCTGTGTAGACGGCTCTTTCTGTAGGAATATGTGGGACTTTATTGTGGGACTTTATTGTGGGACCTTTCTGTGCTGCCAGGTCGTGGTGAGGGACGTCGAGCTGAAGTGATTCAGCAGTAGCTGAGGTCGGGACCCCGAAGGGATCACAAGATTAATCCGAAGGGAGACGATAAACTCGTTAAGGAGAACATTCTGCTCCCTTAAGTTGTGTGTTCTTTTGAGCACATTTATCTGTTCAGTTCTTCTCTTCTAAAATACAGAATATAGTTTCACTTCTTCGGGCCTCTCGAATTATTCAAATGAAATCGTCGGAGGAGGTAAAGATCACACATCTCATGGAAATATATGATCTGGATCAGGGGGTGGAAGTTGACTTTGTATCGTTTTTAAAGGCGTCACAAGCCAGTAAAGGCCAGAAGCCACTGACTTGGCGATTGACGGAAACGTAATAGACAATTATTATTTTAACCAGTTCATTGTTTAAGTCATTTTTTTCAAGCTAAAGTGACAAAATGTGCGGATGTGGCTCTCTGGAAGCTTTTTTGACCAAACTATTCATTCATTCATTCATCTTTTAGTGATAAACAGAATCTAAGGGTTTAAAAAAACGACTTTATCCCCAAAGTGATCATTTGTATATTAGTGACTCCCTAGTGTTCCCTGGAATTGTTGAAGAAAACGTTGTTTTTCTCTCCTGCCTCCACGGTGAAGAGAATCGTAAAACAAAAGGTTAAACGCGGCTCCATTTACTTCCATTCATCAAGACTTTTCTCAGTTTTTTGCTTCTCCGTTCCCCACGGAGGCAGAAGAAACACAGTTTTTTATAAGAATTAGAAGCGGAGGCGTGTCTATAGATAGTCACCATCTTCAAAGACAGACAAGAAGACGGCCTCAATTATCCTGCTGTGCATTAAATGAATCGATTTATCCAGACAATAATTGTCAGATTAACTGCCAATGAAAGCAATTGCTCGTCGCAGTCTCACAATAGTGTTTATTTTATCTCGGGATGTTACTTTATCTACCAAACCTTCCAAACACACATGGCAAATTCATTTTCATCACATAAAAATAAATATTTGTCATAAATGTTGAACAATAATTTTCCGTCATCCAGCCCGACATGCAAAGCGTCACATCCTGAAGAATTTCCCCAAAACATGTGAAACGCAAAGGGGATTCATTGGATTTGAGACATTGTCGAGGTTTTATGACGAGCCCATGTGATTCTCGGCTTGTTTTCTGCACAGTGAGCCTAAAAGAACATATTTTAACTTTTTATTAATAACATTAGGACACCCTGAAGGTTTCATTAACAAGTGCAGCTAATATATTTTTTAGATATTGTTGGTATGCCAGTCAAATAAAGGCTGTTTGGAGTGTCTTGAGAAAGTGAGAGTACCTCTATTAATTTGACCCATCAGCATGTATCTCAGTGCTGGTGGCATTTGGCATGAAAACCACGTCTCTGTCACCATACTGGAGTTCTGATGTGGCGCTCAGAGAGGCGAGCTGCTGAGGAATGTGCTGCAGGATGCCTCAGCTTCTCTCTGGGCCGCCCCTTCATTGTGTGCATGCCTCGCCAGAATCCGGCCTCATGCGCTGTCTGCATTGTGAGCATACTGCGGTGCAGGGGTCGCTGTCACCGGAGCCCCTTTTGTCTGCGCTGATTGATGGTAATCAGACAGTTACTGTATGTTCTGCTGTCAGCAGACTCACAGCTCGCTGATATGTGTAGATTAGGTGGAGTTAGTGATGTATCAGCCTGATGTCATTAGTTCTGCCCCGTCATAGTCGACACAGGGTGTGCGTGTACACACACACACACACACGACTCCAGAAATCATTACTCTTCGGCTGGCTTTTAATAGTCCCTGCAAATTCAAACTTAAAAGAAGAAAGTTTAACGGGAGGTAAAACAGGGGGGGAAATGTTTGCTTTGTTTTATGTAACTTGTATTCACTGTAGAAGTTGATGCAAACCAAAAGCTGATAAATATATTGTTTAAAAATAAAAATAAATTTTAAGTTTAAGAAGTTTTATAAACATAGGTTCCCATGAGCCGGTATAATAAGACGTGAGCCGCACTAAAAACATGATTTGTGATCTCTAAAATAGCTTCTCTTGCTTTAGCTGCTAGCGGTTTGTAATGACTGCAAATATAACTCAATTATACATTTCTATTGCATAAAAAGTGTCATATGGCAAAATAAATGTCAGTTTCTGGTCTTAATTAAATGTTGACTAAATATGAAGTTGGGTTTTAAACATAGTCTGTATATAACAAGTGGACGTAGTCAAATGTGACTGATCAACTTTTGATTTGTAGACTATGGTGTTGAATCCTCGACTTTGGCATTTCACCTTCTTGTTTTTTATTTTTGGAACCAGAAGTGACACGAGAATGTGGAGCTGAGAACAACCGAACGCTGAACAAGACATTTGTAGGCGACAAAAGTGTTACAATTAACTTTGATGAAGTGAAAACACAAACAGTGAAAAGGGTTGACGTTGTAAGACGAAAACACGGACAACGCCGTGGTAGTGAGGTAGCCGCGCCCTAAAGCCTTCGCTGCTTTATCGTCTATTTTAGTAGACCCAATGGGACTTAATTTACTAAACGAACATCAAGCTGTGTTGAAGAAGACTTGAAACTAGACGTTGAGACATAAACTCATCAGTTGTTGTTTACTGAGGGAATAAATCAAGGGAGAAGTAAGAACATTTTCTCATAGACTTCTATACACTCTGACTTCTAGTTGCAGCCAGTGGCGTCGCCCCCTGCTGGACATTAGAGAGAACGCAGCTTTAAGACTCTTTGCATAGGCGTCACTTTGCCGCTTGGCTTTATTTTAGCTCAGTGTTTAGGTGAAGTTTTTTTGAGGTTTTCCTTCCATGAAATGTTCCGGGCATCAGCTCAGTGTATTAAGACTGAGGCGCTTCTTTTCTCCGCTCACACGCTCACAACTGCTGAGCTGATCTGCTGCTTCCCCACGGACCCCCGAACTCAACACCTTTGTAACTTTGGAAAACGCTCAACGTTGTAAATCTGACAAACACCAACACGAGAAGAACAGTTTCAAGCCAAAGCAAACTCTGCCTCTGTTGACGAAGCTGCAGTATCTTATTGTGTTTTTATTTATAAACTCTTTCTTTTCTTTTGCTTCTGTTTTTGTATAAGATCATTTGGTGTTGATAGCTCAACTAACTTAAATAAAAAAAGGTTTAGCTTTAATCATTTATTCTTGGGACATGATGAGGATTCTCTTAAATGTCTATTTCACAGGAAATTATGTATTTTATTATTTAAATGAGGGAGACCTCAGGATCACATGACCTCCTTATTACTGAGTGAGTTAGATGAAATCAGATTAAAAACAAATGCATGTAAAATGACATTCTAAGAAGAGTTGTGTAATAAAGCTGGTTCAGTGTTCAGTCCTGTGTGCATGAATTACATTCTGCACATGTTGTTATTTCTGTTGCACTCAATAGATTTTAAATCTTTCAGGATCACCAAACCGCTGACGTTCGCCGACTGCGTTGGAGACGAGCTGCCTCTCGGGTGGGAGGAAGTTTACGACCAGCAAGTGGGAGTTTACTACATCGACCACATCAACAGTGAGTTGACCCTCATTCAGAGTTCACTGCATGTCACACTGGAGCAATGATCAGTCCCAGCGTCCACACACTGAGCGTCCACACACTGAGCGTCCACACACACACTGAGCGTCCACACACACACTGAGCGTCCACACACTGAGCGTCCACACACACACTGAGCGTGTGCATCCACACACTGAGCGTCCACACACACACTGAGCGTCCACACACACACTGAGCGTCCACACACACACTGAGCGTCCACACACTGAGCGTCCACACACTGAGCGTCCACACACACACTGAGTGTCCACACACTGAGTGTCCACACACTGAGTGTCCACACACTGAGCGTGTGCGTCCACACACTGAGCGTCCACAGGGTTTCTGGAACCTTCAGCTGCATATGTGATGCTATGAAGCTGTATTTTCTTCTACACAGGTGACGTGTTGAAGAGGCAGGAAATATTTCCTGTATTGGTCTTTGTGGCAGGGACAAGATAATCAATCATTTCACATTTTTGTATTTTAAAAGGAAGTTCTTCTTCTGCTTCTTCTTCTGCTGCTTCTTCTTCTGCTGCTTCTTCTTCTTCTGCTTCTTCTTCTTCTTCTCCTTCTTCTTCTTCTTCTGCTTCTTCTTCTTCTTCTTCTGCTTCTTCTTCTGCTGCTTCTTCTTCTTCTGCTTCTTCTTCTGCTTCTTCTGCTTCTTCTTCTGCTTCTTCTTCTTCTTCTTCTGCTGCTTCTTCTGCTTCTTCTGCTTCTTCTGCTTCTGCTTCTTCTGCTTCTTCTTCTTCTTCTGCTTCTTCTGCTTCTTCTTCTGCTTCTTCTTCTTCTTCTTCTGCTGCTTCTTCTGCTTCTTCTGCTTCTTCTTCTGCTTCTTCTTCTTCTGCTTCTTCTTCTGCTGCTTCTTCTGCTTCTTCTGCTTCTTCTTCTTCTTCTGCTTCTTCTTCTTCTGCTTCTTCTTCTGCTGCTTCTTCTGCTTCTTCTGCTTCTTCTTCTTCTTCTGCTTCTTCTTCTCCTCCTCCTCCTTCTCCTTCTGCTTCTTCTTCTTCTTCTTCTTCTTGTATACATGTATTAAGGCCTTACAGCCAGATTGTGTGGAGGTATTGAACTAATGACCCTGTAATGTTGTTTTATTCTGACAAACCTCATTTTTATTTAATTTAAACTCAAGTCTCCCCCGACACATTTCATTGCTCTTTCGTGCGTTACCTCTCCCAAAACGTAGGAAATAAAACTTCTTTTGTCCTGATGTGTGTTTTGTAATATAAACTGTCCCACAAAAAGACAGGCTTTTCTGATTGTCTTGCTTATTAGTCACTAGCGTTGTGTCCCGTTGTCAGAGACCACCCAGATTGAGAACCCGCGGACTCAATGGCGTCAGGAGCAGGAGCGCATGCTGAAGGAGTATCTGGTGGTGGCCCAGGAGGCCCTCAAAGCCAAGAAGGAGATGTACCTGATCAAGCAGCAGCGTCTGGAGCTGGCTCAGCAGGAAATGTTGCTCTTCCACGAGCTCTCTGAGGACAACCGCTCCGTCACCAGCAGTAAGACTCTCTAATGCAGCCTCAATGAGCGTACATGGAAACAAATAATCAGGTTTTTAACCGTGTAAACATGGTGTTCAAGACGTATCATGAGCAAAATAACAACTCAACTCCGCAGCTAAACGTTTCCTCCCTGGAGCTGCAGTGTAGCAGGCAGCCAGAGTTTCCTACGTCACATACCATCATTTAAAAATCGTGAAATCTCAGCCAAACGTCCAGACAAAACTCGGGTTTGCAGCAGCCATTTTCCAGAGCACTGTTTTGAAGATTTTACCTAAAATATATATATATGCAGTGCAATAGGTGACGTGTGTACAGAATAAACAACATAGTAAAAAATACAACACAGACAATCTATGTGACCGAAATGATGATGTGATCGTATATGAAAAAGATCCAGGAGGATGTCAATACACAACTTCCCGGTGTCTCCAAACTATAGTGTTAACTTTGGGTCTTTCCATATAAAATTTCTTTTTAAAATACCATAATTCTTTTTTTCCCCCTTAAATTTAACTCCCATGATACTTTGCCTCGCGGTAACCCGTCTGCCACGCTCGTTCCTATGATGTGGCGCATGAAGCCAAAATAGCTCGACTTCTGAGTATAAAATGAACCGAATCTTCCTGCGATCTTCTGCATCCATGGGGCCCATAGAGCGTGCACATTTCCCTAAGCCCCGCCTCCCCGCCGCTCCGTCACGTGAACTGAAGGAAAATAATTCTGGATTCAGCTGTTAGCGCATTTTACAACTTCTAGGACCTAATAATTGAAACAAGGACAGTTCAAGTGTTTACCTGCTGATTTACAGACGTCTAGCCTGCCGCGCTTCCTCGGGGCTTGGTAACAGTACATTTCATTTTAAAAGCTCTACTGTATTTTTAAGTAAATATCGAAGCTGTCCGTTTGACTACTTTATACTCGTGTCATGATAATGAGATGTTCTCCACGAGGAGCAGAGACGTGACCACTATAAAAGATTTACACTGGGGTTCAAATAATCTTGATAAGAAATAAGTTTTTCGGGGTTTAATGAAGGCCAGGAGAGGAACTTTGAGGGATGAGAGAATTTACCAAAAACTAATTATCTGGCCTGGATATGCTATATCGTTGATGTCCATTCAGGACCTGGAGGGGGGTGCGGATCTATAGAAAATCTTTCAAATCCTCATTCCTGGTGCACCCCACCCTCCGACGGCAGCCAGCTGTCCCACACAAAGCGTCCACAGACACCGGATCCCCCTCCGTCTCTCACTGACACAAGTCTTCACTCTCGACTGACATCTTTTCTTTTTTCTGTGTTCGCAGCGCTCTCCGGCTCGTCCTCAAACGCGAAATACGACCCCGACCAAATAAAAGTGGAAATAGCTTGTCGACGAGAGCGGGTAAGTCATTATCAGAAGAGAACAATGGGCTGAGCAAGGGGCCCTTTTTGGGCAGAAACAAGGGGGCTGGGGTGTGGCCCCTACAGGATACTGTGGCTGTAGCCCCGGGGGCCTTGAGAGGATGAGGGTGAGATCATCATCGTCATCAAAGGGTCAGGCGGAGGCCAGGTCACTGACTCACAGGCACATAGCTGAGGGTGTTTCCTGGATCAGACTCATGCAGGACTTCATTTCATGTAAAATCTCACAGACGTCATTTTGACGGGAAAGGATTCTCAGTTGTCAAAGTCAAAGCAGGTGTTTTGTGTTTTGATCGACGTCTTTTTCAAATATATTACAAAAGACAAATTTGAACATGAGACAGTTATGTCCCCAATTAAGAAACGAGAGGAGAAAAAAAGGGTGGACACCGTCTTAAATATTGATTATTGGGTGATCTGGCCGTAATGACGGCGTATAGGGCCATCGTAGGTAAAAACATTTTTAAAAATCATGGGAAGGGGGGGGCGGGATTGTTCTGGAAAAGGTATTCCGAGAATTTTTTTATTTGGAAATTTATGAATAAAAACTTTGATGTTCTCTGAGATTAAAATTATAAAAAAAAAAAAAAAAAAAAGAAAGAAATCTGCGGGAAAGAATCTCATAAATTTACAAAAAAAGAAGTTAGATATTCTCTGAGATTAAAGTCGTAAATTCACGGGAAAAAACTCACAAATTTCCGGAAGAAAAAATGAGATATTCTCTGAGATTAAAGTCTGTTTCTACCAATATTTTAAACGGATAAAAGTACTTGCTCATACAGTTTGTTAAATGTAGATAAATTAAACATATATTGTACTTTTTTTTCAGAATCGTCTTTTTAAGGAGATAAAGCCCCATTATATAAATCAGGAACTCCCAAACTTTTTCAGCTCGAGGCCCAAAAGAACTTGCATAAATACTTCATTTATTATTTTAATGTTCAAATTCAAAACAACTTTATTATCCCCCAAGGGGAAATTAGTTACGGGCCAGCTTGAGCATAGAGAAAACCAGTAATATACAAACAAATAGGTACAGTAAGGAGCTAGAACGTGGAATAACACTAGCCTTTACATGAATACATAAATAAAGAAGAAGATGAAACGTATGAAGCTTTTAAAAGTCTTGGTTTTGAACATTTGTATTTAAACGTATTTATTTCACTGTAAAAGTACACCACAGAAATAATCAAATTTGCTGAGTGTCATTTAAAGTTTTTTTTGAGGATATAGACGCAGGAAGGCTTTAATATCCTCACTTATAAAAACTGCTTTTGGATTTGAGGCATAAGTTAAGGCAAGTTCTTCATTTTGTTTTATTTATGCTGTATGAAAACAACAGTTTGTATTTTGAACAAAGTACATTTATGAGTCAATAAGTAATAAGTAGTAGCTTTTTTTTTTTTTAAATGTAACTAATAGATATCAGCATGAAACTTCCCCAGTTCATTACTCACATTAACACAATTACTTTTTATATTACAAGTTTTCTGAGATGTGATGTTTAAATATGTAAATGAGGCATTATGTAATGTAACTTTTGGAGAATTTAGGAGAAATCTACAAACAGACAAAGTGATTAAATAAATTCCTGATGTGGATCTGATGTTTTCTTTACACTCGTCTGACAGAAGACGAGTTACGGAAGCAAAATAGCCCAAAATCTCTAAATGTCTGTAGTGTCTCGTCTTAAAAGACCAAACAACGAATCCATTCATTGAGAAACTAATTGCCAGATTACCTGACGATGTAAAGAGTTGCCAGATCTACCAAACGCTCCTTAACCCCTAAAAAAATAAAAAAATATAATTGTTGCATTTTACTTGAAAGATGAGTAACTCACTGTGTGTGTGTGAGCGTGCACACACACCTCTGGATAAACACTCCTGTATGTGAACAGTCATGACTAAGCAGTTTTAGCTGCTGCTGCTGCTCCCTGGTAACTTTGTGTTGGGCCTTTTGTGTCCGCAGCTCTGCAGGCTGAAGCAGGAGCTGGCCCAGGTGAAGCAGGAGCTGCAGTACAAGGAAATGGGAGTGGAGACCCTGCAGGAGTGAGTGTTCCTCTGCCTCTCTGTCCCCGGCGCACCCTTCCTCCCATCACCACCCTGCTCCTTCCTACCCCTGCTGCTCCGCACCCAGCAGCCTTTCCCCCTTTGTATTCCCTGTCACCCTCCTCTATCCTCCAAACTCTCGCTCACCTTTATCCTCTCCTGCCTCCTGTACATGTTCCTGGTAAAATATGTAGTTTAGCAGGTTTTCATATTCAAACGCTTTTTTTATTCCCTCTCACATGAACTCAAACTCTCCTTCTCTTCGTCCTCTCCACACGTCTCTTTGTAAAATATCTCGTGTAGTTTCGCAGGGTTTTAATATTTAAATGATCCATTTTTTATTTCCTCTTCTCTTAAAATGTTTGACATTATTGGTCATTATTCAGATCATCTAAGTGCAAAAAGGAGAGATTTCCCAGCCAAAAGACCTTTGACCTATATAGAAAATGAGAGGATGTTTAAAGAATAATAGTAAGTAAAGTTTATTTGGTATACCACCTGTGCTTCACAAGAATAAAAATAGTTAGAAATAAGAGCATAAAACTTAAAAACATTAATGAGGAGATACTCTTCTTTAGCTTCTTTTTTTCGAGGCAGTTTCCCATTTTCCTGTAGTGTGTGTTTGCTATTTAAACACACACACACACACACACACACACATAGCGTCTTTTGTGCTGGGAACATTTCTGAGACCAAATTTCATGTTAGAATTAGAGGCTCCACCTCTCAGAGGAGGAAAAAAGAAAAAAGAGAGCGTTTGAGAAAAGGCCAATGGAGGGAGTTTTTTGATGGAAAAGGGGACTCCACCTCAGGAAGAGGATGCACCAGTGGAGTGCAGGGAGCCAAGGCTCAGCCTGGAGAGGAAGTTGCTCCATGGAGGGGGGG
>CALSBV010011200.1:9367005-9389452 GCA_943590825.1 Bovichtus diacanthus | reverse complement strand
TGTGTGTGTGTGTGTGTGTGTGTGTGTGTGTGTGTGTGTGTGTGTCCTATTGTTAACTTACTCTTTGGCTGTTGTCAGCAGAAAAAAGAAAAAAAAAGAAGCTAATTGTTCTCTGCGTCATGTCGCATCAGATAAAGCAAACAAACAGCTTCTGATGCAGAACCCCCCCCCCCTCAATCCTCACTACTGCGGTCAGGAATTTATCTCTTTTGGACTTTTCTGCTCATCTGTAATCTGCACATGTTTTCTCTTTACAAACATGTAAAATGCTGTTTTTAAGGGTTTCAATCAACCTGAAACTTAAAGCTTTGCAAGGAAATGTGAGCGGCTCTACAGTACACAGGGTGGGGGTTCATTACAGGCCGGTGTGTAGTGCCTTTTTTTTTTTTTTGCTAACCATATAAACTCCCAGGCCCTGCCAATGGGGTGGGGGGTGGGGGACAAAGCAGAGCTTGTTTTGGGAGGAAGAGGCAGGGTCGGGTGGATGAACAGTACCTGCTGTTGAAGGAGAGTGAAGGCAGCGGGCTGTGGTGAGAGCAAGCGGGGGCCACGTGCCAGCCAGGCCTGGTGATGGAGGAGGCACTGTGCCCCCCCCCTCCTCATCCACTCATACCTTCACAGAAGAACACAAGAAGAGCAGATTTGTTTTGCTCCTCATATGTCGGCACGATCGATATGTTTTTATAAGTTTAGTTTTTTTCTGTCATTTTTAACTCGAATACACTTAAAAACTAGAAAGGCAGACCACTGCCAACGGTGCATTCAGGTGCTCCTCGGATCGGAAGTCACTCTTCAGACTTCGGTGTGTTCAGGAGCTTTAAGTCGTACTGTGGAAACAACATGGACGCTACAAAGCAGATGTGTTGTATTCTGTAGTTTAGAGCATATAAAAACACGTTGTTCCGCTGTTGTTCCAGCGTTCACATGAATTTTCCCAGCCAATTAATTTTTCCGATTTATTCTGAGGCCACACGAGTGCAACACAAACGTCATATCTCACAATGTAAATGAAAGTGAAACTGAGTTCATGTGTCCGCCCTGTGATTCAGATCCATGCTCCATCCATTAGTCTGTAGAGCTCAGTTCATACAGACTGACCCGCTATAATCTAATCTCCAGTCTTTTACTTTATACATTAATTGTGCAGTTTTAAGGTCCACCAAATCTCTAAATTTGATAGAAATTCTAAAAAATTTAATTATTAGTTCATCATAATCAGCTTTGTTTACTGTTCTTAAAGCTGTCTTAACAAGAACGGCACCATATATGAATTTATATTGAGGATTTAGTTTTTGTTGGTGTATATGTTTTAACTTTAAACAGCGAGAGACTGGAGTCTTTAAAGCACTTTAAAGTCTCAAACAATATCTCGGCATGCGGGAACAAACGGAGATGATCATTTTCACCGGCCTGTCACATGCACTGTCAGTATTTCATAACTGACCACAGTCTAAAATAAACACTCGGATGTTACCTCCCACACAAAAATACTTCAGATGTGCTTCTGATGATTTTTCTGTGACTTATTTTCCACGGCCTGTTTTCCAGTATAAAGCCCCCACCCTGCTTCATGTAAAACTTCTTCTTCACTGGATTCTGTAAAAACACCAAGCAGGCACATTTTTTACATTCAGATGGCTTTTTTAAAAGAAAGAGGACTTTTTTTAATTTCATTTTCTCCCCCCATAATCATAATTAATAATGGAACCGCATCATTTTATTTTTTTTGCATACATAATAAAACAAGGCAGACAAGACCTACTTATTCCAGGTAGACAAGTATAATAATAATAATAATAATAATAATAATACTAAGACTACAAAGAGAATAAATTAGTAAAAGATAATAATAAATAAATTAGAAATAATAACAAATTATAATAATATAATAATACATAACAGTGAAACCAGCCCCTACTTCCCTACCCCGAGGGGAAAAAAAAAAATATATATATATATATATATATATATATATATATATATATTATTGATAGTAACAATAAGACAAGGGAAGGGGAAAGAAACCAAAAACTTTAGGGCCTGCTATCCTGTTTTTACTGAGGAAATAAGTAAAGTAAGCACTTATTAACACCACATGATGATAGTTTTGTCCTTTTACACATCTTTGGTGAATCCAAACTAATACTTGTCAATGGAGTTTTTTATTTAGATGTCTAAAACACGTCCACAGCAGCACATTGTTTGGCTTCCTGCTGGTACTTCCTGTCTGTTTCTACAAACGGCATCTACTGCAGGTCATACACTGACTGTGGAGAAGCACCTCATACAAACACACTTTGAAACATACAAATTATTCCTTTAAAGTACACAACCGCCCCGTTATAAGTTCATCTTCATCATCTGATCAAGCCTGTAGATTATACTGTAGCTTCCAATACTCATATTTCATCAGAAATCCACTCTCTGGCACCAAACGACGAAACATAAAGCAGTTTTTACATCAGGAGGTTGTAACATGTTAGTGTGTGTGTGTGTGTGTGTGTGTGTGTCACAGGATCGACAGGAAGATGTCCTGCAGTCAGACAAACTACAAGCTGGACGAGGCTCAAGCCATCTTCAACGAGCTGCGGAGCATCAAGAAGGCCATCAACACGGGCGAGAAGGAGAGGCAGGACCTCATCCAGGTGACAGACTTCCTCCTGCTCTCTCCACCTTTTTTAGAAATGCTGGAATATTCTTTGCTGACCTCTAGTGTCTGTAAACCTCTACTGTTCTGCAGCTTCTCGCCATTGTCTTTAAATAAAACACATTTCCAGACATCTGAGTCAGCGACCGCGATGTAGTCAGCAAAGCAAAAAGATGTAATGGAGTAATGAACGATGAACGATGGCCGATGACTCCGTGTGCATGACACACTTTAAATGTTGAAGTTGATCTTTAAAAACTCATTTTGACCATTTTTATTGCTTATTTTTAGGTATCTTATTTAGAGCTGCAGAGATGAATTCATTAGTTGTCAACTTTTAAAATTCGAACTATTTTGAGAATTGAAAAAAAAAGTCAAAAATTCTCTGATTCCAGCTTCTTGAATGTGAAAATGTTCTGGTTCCTTTACTCCTCTATGACAGTAAACTGAACATCTTTTGAGTTGTGGACAAAACTAGACATTTGAGGTCAAAATGATCGACATTTTTCACCAATTTCGGACTTTTGTGCTACACGAGTTGACCCTGATGTTGTTAATCTCTTCTTAATATTCACTTGTGTGTCATTAACCCCTTGTCCCTCCCACAGTGCCTGGCGAAGCTGACGGTGAACTTCCAGAACAGCTCGTCTGTCCACGACTCGGCCGGCGAGGTGGCGAACAGCACTGGAAACGACCTGCAGCAGTTCTGTGACACTGGCTGTCAGACGGAGCTCATGGGAGAAGTACGGGACGCTAACCATAACATTTAATCAGATGGATTTAATGGCTATAATTACAGTAGTAGTAAAACGGCGTGAAATTACAATGTCATGCAATAAAGTGACTAATAAAATAGTTACATCTTAAATAGAATACAACATATATGATTAAATAAAATAAAATAATATATTACATCCTAAATAAATAAAGTAATTGATTGATAAAATAACGATAAAATAGAATAATATTTTACAATTTAAATACAATACAACATGTATGATTAAATAAAATAGAATAATATTTACAACTTAAATACAATAAAATTAATTATTAATAAAATAACATTAAAATATAATACAATTTTGCAAACTAAATAGAGTAAAGTAATACATTAAAATAATGTAAAGAATGTCTTTTAATCATTTCTAATCAAAAGCCTAGCTGACGTCATTCAACACCGACCGTGACCATTTAACTAGCAATATCGTTGACGATAAAGACCAGACTAAAATGTAGTTTGAAAATTAAAAACTTTAACAAAGTCTCTCTTTATTTTCATTGGCAAAAAAGAGGAGACAAAATATTATAAATAATAAATATTACTGTTTTTTTCATTTTCTCCATATGAGGACAACTGAAGTTAAAGTTAACAATGAAACTTATTTTTTAATCCGATGACTAAAACACTTCCATTTCACTAAAACAGGTTTATTGAATATGAAACTTACAAGAACTATGACTAAATAAAAAAAACTACTACTCCCTTCTTGTATCTGAAATGACTAATAGTTAAGCCATGTCTGTACTTTTGGTCTTTAAACTGCTGTGACTTTAAGCCACTTTAAGCATTTTATTCCTCTTCTTTTCTTTAGTATGGCTCCCAAGACTCCACACATTTAGTGGACAAAGTGAAAGTCAACTGGCAGTACGAGGAAGCCAAGAAAAAGTAAGTGTGTGTGTGTGTGTGTGTGTGTGTTTTTGCTGTTGATCCCATCGTAGTACTCTGACACACCAGCATGCCGCTCTGACTCGCAGGCTCCGTCTCGCTCCTCGGGCCGGGCTGCACGTTGTCCAGTGGGAGGGCGTGTTATGAATAGTATTTGCGCCCGGTGGCCGTGTCTGCTGAGCGAGGTCTGGCCAGCAGAATGAGCTGGGTGGTCACATTCTTCCCCGGCCGCGCTGCTGCTGACTGTGTGCTGCCTTTGTGTGCGCAGCCAGAGAGAGCTGCACACCGCCGCCTCGCTGTGCACCCTGCTCCTCCGCAAGGGGCTTTAATATACACACTGGTGGGTTAAATATATCCCAGCTCACACTGTCGTGCAGGCTAAATTATACGTTGGCAAAATCAACATTGAAAGACATTTCTGTTTGTTTTGCTTTTGAATTCAGCGCAGGTACGTACGGAAGCCCTGAGAGGCAAGTTGGTAAAAAGTCTGAGTTAAATAGTTTTCTCTCCTGGTTTTGGAGTCTTTTGCCGGTTTAATCTTTCTAAGTGACTTTTTGTTCTGCTGTGAAAAAAGGTTTTGGCAGGTTAAACATTTATTTTTTGTCAGGATTATTATTTTTTCACTTAAAAACAGGAGAAAAAGAAGGTTTTTCCTTTTTAAAAATGTTCATCTGTGAAACGGGTGGAGAAAAAAAAAAGTTTTGGCAGGTTAATTTTTCTTAAAAGAAAATTTAATCTGGTGGGAAAAGAAAGTTTTGCCAGTCAATTTTTGTGTCCAATAAGTATTTGTTTTTGTAATACTCATTTTGGCCACAGGAGGGTGCTGTACGAGCCCCTGTTCTAAATACTAAATTATTCTTGTTTTCTTCCAACAAACTTATATTATTTGTTTTGTGAAATTACTCTCAAGTCTTTCTTTTGGCTAGAAATGTACTTTAATCTGCCGCTTGTTGCCCTATTTACGTGAGGAGCACTTCAGCCTCTTGTGGCTGAAATGAGTATTACAACAACAAACACTCGACTTCCAAAACTGCAGTAGTACTTAGAAAAACGTATCCTTGCAAAACTTTTATTTTCACCTGGCAAAACACCTGTTTCAGGATTTTTTTTCGTAAGGAACTTAAAGAGATATTTAATAGATTTTTATACCTGGAAAAACTTTTTTCCAGAGATGAAAATGTTGTAGGGACTTAGAAAGACATTTTTTTCTAACCTACTTGGATCACCAGACTTTTTTTTGCCTTCCGTAGTTTGTCATGTGCTTGTGTGTTTGTGCCTGGTTGGGGACAGATCCTGGTTGGAAAGTGTGTCTCAGCAGTGTGATGATAGCTGCAGCAGCAAGAGTCACCGTGTTATTACGCTGGCTCCGTGCACACTTCATGTTGCTGTGGTGACCCAGAAACAGCAATGCCAGCCATGACATCAGGGAGGGAGCGCGCGGGGAGACCTGTGGAAACTTGCATGCTCTGTCACTGAGTCACTCTGTCTGAAACCCAGCACACATAAACACAGTTATTTCATCAGAGCTCAGGACTCAATCCCTCCTAACTCCGTCTGAATCACACACACCTGTAACATGCAGCCGTGTGGCTCAGGTGGAAATTACTGCGCTGAATGCTGTTATTACAGTCGCAGCATGAAGTGCGTGCTCGGCTTAAAATCGGTCTGACATGGAGCTGATTATGCTGTGTTACAATAAACACACAGAGGCTGCACTTAACCTGCAGGTAACGTCAAATCAGTAATCATGCTAATATTAAAACACAGCCACCTAGGGACTGAGGATGCACAAAAGAACTGTCAAGATTGTGTTTTTATGCCAGTGTGGCAAAATTATGTGCAGCTTTTTATAAAACATATAACTTTAAAAGGACAGTTCACCCCAAAATCTAAATATTCTTCCTCTCACCTGTGGGGATATATCTGGATAGTTCAGGTGAGCTGCAGAGTGTTGGAGATATCGGCTGTAAAGATGTCTAACTATAGTATGTCATAAAAAAGTTTAAAAAAAAATCATAACATAGTATGTCAGAAAAAAGTCATAATATAGTATGTCATAAAAACTTCTTTTTTTTTTTTAAATCATAGTATACTGTCATAAAAAAAAGTCGTACAGTATGTCATAAAAAGTAAAACAAAAACAATAAAAAAAGTCATAGTATGTCATAAAAAAATCTTAATATAGTATGTCATAAAAAAATCATAATATAGTATGTCATAAAGTTTAAAAAAAGTCAAATTATAGTATGTCATGAAAAAAGTCTTAATATAGTATGTCATAAAAACTTTTTTTTTTTAAATCATAGTATACTATGTCATAAAGTCGTATAGTATGTCATAAAAAGTAAAAAATCAAAAAAAAAAGTCATAGTATGTCATAAAATTAAAAAAATATATAGTGTCATAAAAGTTAATTTGTCACACTTCTGTAGACTGCGTCACAAAACACAAGTTTGGTCGTTTTAGCACAAGAACATCTGATTTGATGCGATAAAGAATATACTGTGTAAATGGGTCATTTAGCGCAGCTGTAAGGGCTTAAAAATGCACCTTGAAATGCGTCTCCTCAACAGGCTCACCTGTCAGCCATTTCAATAGGCCTGGTATACAGTATCTAAAGAGTGACGGCATTAAGGAAATGCGTGCATATATAAACACCACCAGTCGATCACAGACGTACAGTAAAAGTAGCTGCAGGTCTCCTTTTTGCACCAAAAAGAAAATGGGTTTTTAAACCGCTGTAACAAAGTAGAAACGAGACGCAGTATATTGAGAGGGCTGTAAAGTTTATGTAAACACATGTTGACGCAGCTCACACTCCTCCGCCTCTGACCGTATCCATGGGTGACCCGGTTTTGTTTGTTTGTTTATTTTGATCCCCGCTAGCTGCTGTATTGCAATCGTTTCTAAATGAAATAACAGAAAACTCACAACAACTCGGTACATAACACAACCACGATGACGCACAACAACCAACTCCAAGCCTGTGTAATACATTCAATACCTCTATATAATAATTTCATCTCTTACATAATTAAGAAAATAAATGACTCAGCAACTCGTGCAATAAATCACAAATAAAGTAGGATGGATTAGCTCTCCATCTACATCACATCCCTGCATTGTTCTGTTCTCTCAGGGTGCAGAGTATTCAGCACCAGCTTGCACAGCTGGACAGCGAGAGCTGGTCGGGGCGGGTGGAGGCGGACCGCGACCGGGACTTCATGCAGCTCCTGCGTGAGAAGGAGGCGCTGCTGCAGGAGCTCATCCTGGTCAGCAAGCAGCAGCACTCTCCAGAGACACTGCTGCAGCTGGAGGAGGAGCGCTGCAGGCTGGAGGAGGAGGTGCAGAGGGCCCACAGCTCCCAGAGCCAGGGAGCCAATCAGAGGTGAGCAGGATGGCATTTGTGCCTTTTTAGATTTTTTTGCGTTGATTTGACACATTTTTATTTTTGCTGTTTTATATCTTTTTAAATAGTTAATATTTTCTTATTATTAGCATATATATAAAATATTGTCACAGTCATGTTTAGCTATACAGCGCTGCAGGGTGACATGTTTTTGTAGTTCGACGCTGAAGTGAGCATCACTGGTTCCCTCCACTAAAGGCTACAAACAAACTACAGTAGAGTCAACTTTTTTGACTTACTATATTATGACTTTTTTAAGACTTTTTTTTATGACTTTTTAAAATATTTATGACATACTATATTAGGACTTTTTTATGACTTTTTTTTTTTTTTTTTTTACATTTTTATGATTTACTATATTATGAGTTTTTTAAAAAAAAATTATGACTTACTATATTATGACTTTTTTATGACATACTATGACTTTTTTTTCCTTTTTTTATGACATCCTATATTATGACCTTTTTATGACTTTTCTTATGACATACTATGACTTAATGATTTTTAAAGACTTTTTTATGACATACTATACAAGGACTATTTAATGATTTTTTTTTAAGACAATTTTTTACGACATACTTTATGCTATTTTTATGACTTTTTCATAACATACTTTACGATCCATCTCACTGTCTTTGCATCAATGTGTCCCTCGCATCAGGATCCTGCAGCAGGAGAAGAGGAACGCTCTGCTGAGACAGCTGGAGGAGGCGACTCGCATCACCACCTACCTGCACTCCCAGCTGAAGAGGTGCACACACACTCCAAACTTTACCTTGTTGTTACATGTAATTACATGTAAGCTTGTTCCTATGTATATCATTCCTACAATGTGCATATATGTTATACCAAAATAATAACAAAAGTATAGCAAATAAAGAAAATGAGATAATCCTTTATTAGTCGCACAGTGGGGAACTAATGCAGTGCAACAAGAGGAAGTGAAGAAAGCTATAGATATAATAAATAAGTAAACTCAAAATATATGCGACACACTGACAGATTAACAATAAGGATCAAAAAAAGGAAAAGAAGTAGGCTAGTATGATGGTGCACACACACATGCATACATGCGTATATACACACATACTGTATCTACATACACACAGTATATGAGGAAAAAAACAAACTTTTCAGGGTTGAATCCTTCCTTTTTATATGTTTTCTTCATATTATAATCCATTAAATTAAGGTTTTATCCAGTTCATCGGTTTTCTGTTTCATAGCTGCATCCTTTGTTACTATCGTTTTTATATATATATATATATATATTCTTTTTATTAGTTTAACAGATAACAAGAACTCAACAAAACAAATCCCCACCAAAACATTTCCAACAACCTCTTACAAAAAAAACACAAGAAGAAAAAGGAAAAATACATTTTGAAATAAGTAAACAAATGGACAAACATTATACAGTGCACCTCGTTCAAAGACGGCTACAGTAATACTCATATTACAGACCGACAGAATATATTAGTATAGAGGTGTAACCTATTCTAGGATTGGTTCTTAAAATAATTCCCGTATTTCTTGGAGTTTGTATTTTATTATAACCAGCTTTAAGTGAAACGGCACATCTTTGTTTGTGGAGTTTGTTCGGAGGGGGACGTATGAGCTGTTCTCTTGTCTTCTGTCCTGCAGCCTGTCGGCCAGCTCTCTGACGGTGTCGTCCAGCAGCAGCCGCGGCTCTCTGGCCTCCAGCCGGGGCTCCCTGGCGTCCAGCCGAGGCTCGCTGAGCTCCATCAGCTTCAGTGACATCTACGGCCTCCCCCAGTACGAGCGTCACGAGGGGGCCGGGGAGCCGCTCGACCCCCACCTACGCTACCTGCTGCAGCCAGAGACGGTGTCCAGAGACTGCTCCGTGTTCGCGTCGGACCCCCTGAACCAGAGCAAGATCAAGCGCTCCCACGACACGCCGCAGTCCCTGGCCTCGCTCTCCTCCCGCTCCTCGCTCTCCTCCCTGTCGCCGCCCAGCTCTCCCATGGACACGCCGTACCACTCGGCCCCTCAGGACTGCCCCCTCACCCAGATGACGGAGGAGTACATGGAGCAGGCGGGACGCGGCCTGTTAGAGGGGCTGCGGGCTCAGTCGCACAGCGCCATGCTGAGCAGCGAGGATGCGGTCAGCCCCGCCGCCGTGCATCAGCCTGACAAGAGCCACAGAGACAGCGGAGCTCAGGGGGCTTTCACCTCCACAGGCAAGTGAAAGACATCTGCAGGCGCCTCACACACAAACTTCATCACTTCAAATCCTCTCATCTCATCCTCCAAGAGGCATAAAAAAGAAAAAAAAAAGTCATAATATAGTTTTAAAAAAAAAGTCATAGTATAGTATGTCATAAAAAAGTAAAAAAATAAAGCATAATATAGTATGTCATAAAAAAGTTTAAAAAGAATATCATAATATATCATATTATGATTTTGTTTTTACTTTATTGCATACTATGACATAACATTTTTTTTTTAAAGTCATAGTATGTCATAAAAACGTTTTTTTTTTAAAAGTCATAATATAGTATGTCATTAAAGAAGTAAAGAAATTACTGTTTTTAGATCGGGAAAAACGTAAACACCAAAACATAATGAGTGAAACTCAAACTGTATGATGACGCTTTCAAATTCCCGGCCCCTAGCCTACACCCTAATCAAAGACCTGGAGTAGCCTACACCCTAATCAAACCCTAATGTTTCTGTAATGCGCTCCCTGCTGACTAACAGGATGTGTTTCCCCCCCCCCCTGCAGGAGTGACTCTGAGGGGGAACAGCGCCAACAGGAGCGGCAGGAGGGCCCGGAGGGTCTCTGCAGGCGTGTCGGAGGACGCTCTGGCCACAGACAGCGGCGTGTTCGAAGCCTGGGGCCGGAGGTGAGAGGAGGTCCACCCCTCACTCTGCTAATGCAGAACATCGACACCCGGCTCTCTGGAGCACCAGCGCCCCCTGGTGGCGGAGGGGGGAACTACACACACATCAGCTCTCATAGTTGTAGTGGTTGTATCCTCTTGTCCACTGGGTTTCAATAACATCACACAATGTCGCCTTCAGTGTCTCCAAGAAAGCAACAAACAAAGAAACATCATTTTTAGATCTTAGAAATGAATCCTAACCCTTGTATCTCACTAGGGACTTTTATTACTTTTTACTTTTTTGAATATTTTGGCAAGGGTATGAGTTTTTCTGTGTATCCAAAGTACAGACAGTCAGAGCCTTCAGGACAAAAATGTCCCCGTTAAAACCTCTATTGTCATTAAAGCATAACATTCTGCTTTCTATGATATCAGCTTCAAAAATGAACTTTTTACTATTTTCCACCAGATTGAGACATTTTCTCATGTTTGGGACAAATACATGATGTTTTCCTGGTTTCCTGCACGAATGTTAAAAATGCATCAAATATCACATTTCTTATTATAGTTAAAAGAATATACTTTAAAACTGTCCAATGAGAGAGAATAACAGTTTGTTTTTTCGCTCCTCCAACAGGGCAGAAGAGTCCGACGAGATTTCTTATATGAAAGATCTGACTTCTGTGAGCGAGCCCACCCAGATCCACCTGGGGCTGCTGTGAGTATTGATATTAAACTATGAATATTAAACTGAGTATTAAAATATTAATATTAAACTATTAATGTTAAACTGAGTATTAAACTATTAATATTAAAATATTAAACTGAGTATTAAACTATTAATATTAAAATATTAATATTAAACTGAGTATTAAACTATTAATATTATAATATTAATATTAAACTGTGAGTATTAAACTGTGTATTATACTATTAATATTAAACTGTGAGTATTAAACTATTAATATTAAACTGAGTGTTAAACTATTAATATTAAACAATTAATATTAAACTGAGTGTTAAACTATTAATATTAAACAATTAATATTAAACTGAGTGTTAAACTATTAATACTTGTGTGTGTGTGTGTGTGTGTGTGTGTGTGTGTGTTCTTCACAGCTGGGAGGCCACTTCTCAGTCTCTCCGGCTTCATCTGCTCCAGCTCAAGAACTTGAACAGGTCCTTTGTGAGAGACGGTTATAAAGTGTGAGTGCATTTTCTCTTTTGAAAGTAAATAAATTAAATGTAAAAACCAATGATCAAAGATGATTAAAGCCTAAAAACTGCGGCTATAACGTTACTGAACGGAGTTATTTTCAGAGCAGGCAGCTCCTGAAACTGATGCTCTCTGTGAAGTTCTCTGACGATGGTGAGCTCTGCTGTTATCAATAAGTATAAATCTCACGCTGTGAACTCGTCGCTCATGTCCAGGTATGTGAAGGTGCACTTGATTCCCCTGGACGCCGGCAGAGCCTGTGCGTTTTACTGTTGTACGGCGCTGGAGCCGCAGTCCCAGATGAGTTTCAACGAAGGCTTCCGCATTCCTGTCCCGGCAAACGCCCTGGCGGTGTGCGCTCTGCAGCTGTCCGTCTGCTCGCTGGGACCTCAGGCTCAGGAGGAAACACTGGTGAGATGATAATGAAGGAATGATGCAGCAGTAGAAACAGACAGGAGCAGGAAGCTGAGCAATGTGCTGCTCTGGACCTATTTTAGACACCTAAAACATCAATATCAGTTTAATTGTATGCTATATTTAGAATATTTGCACAGCTTTACCTTGCTGTCAGTCAGCCTCTGTGCTCACTTCAGAGACACCAGACTCCATTGATAAAAACAGTCATTTTACCTGCAGAACAAAGGAGTTGCTGGTCTAACGCTGCCTCCATTGGTTAGTTAGTTTGTGTTATTGTGTGACTATTGTGGTGTTTTAAAGGGTTAGTTTGGATTACCCAAAGTCACACAATAACACTAACAAACAAACGGATCGAGGCAGCTGTAGACCAGGAACTCGAGTTCTTGGAGGTAAAATTACTGTTTTTATCAATGGAGCCTGGTGTCTCTGAAGAGAGCGTAGATAAACGGCTTCAGTTCCCTGTAAAGCAATGAAAATATTCTTGGTAATAGACAGACTATGCAGAAGTATTTCATTCAACTCTACTTCAAAACATCCAAACTATCCCTTTAAGAGCAGCAGTTCACAGCCATCTTTACTTGGATACTTTTACATACGATCCATATTTTCAGATTTGTACAATGCCATTGTGGAACACAAAAATACAACATGGACTGTTTTACATTTGAGAAAAACTCTTAACTATAATAAACAAATTTAAACGAAATAAGGATGTTTCTGGGAAATATACATTTTCCACTTTTGCCAAATTTCCTGAAATTTAAATTTCCTGAAGCTTCATGGAGAAAGTAATTCTTTCCATTACAAAGATTTCATAAATGATATCAAACCAGTCCTCTAGAGATGGGCTCTCTGGCTAAAGCCATTTCTTTGTAATTGTAATTTTCTAGCAGCTATGGTTGAATGTAGAAGCCAAAAAAGGAGTTTGTCCCAATTCAAAGTAATTTCTTTGTTCCAGATAAAGTCACTCGGTTCAACGAGTCAACGATTACTTTCATTATTTATTCATCTGTAGATTATTTTCTAGATTAATCAATTAATAGTTTGGTGTATAAAATGTCAGAAAATAGTGAAAAATGTTCATCAAAGTCCAAGATGATGTTTTTAAATGTCTTGTTTTGTCACTTTAATGTGAAATAAAACAGAGAAAAGCTGAAAACGGCATTTAAAGACCAAAAAGTACTTTTGGACAAAGCCAGTGCTAGTGCTCGGCTTCAGCAGCTGTGAGGATTTTGTTCGTTTAGGATAGTTTAGTAATTTATGGGCTTCATAATACACGTTGCACAACGCTGCTCTGCTGATGCCTGAATGAAAGTCTGGAGGTGTGTGTGTGTCCCTGCAGGGCTCAGCTCAGGTGGGCCTGGCGGACTGCGAGGGCAGTGCAGAGATGCTCTATCACTGGCTGCGGGTGCAGATGCTGACGGAGACGCTCCGGCCTGAACAGAAGAGCCTCCGCAGACACCAGGACAGCCAGGAGGACGAGAGGCCCAGAGCCATGGTACACACACACACACACACACACACACACACACACACACACACACACACACACACACACACACACACACACACACACTGCTAAATTCTTCTGCAGATGTTCACATGATGCAGCTGGCTGAAAAAACACGTCTCTGAAACACTGGCTCTCACTCGCAAAACACATCTTACAACGCACACACACACACACACACACATACACACACACACACAGGTGGAACAGTGTTTGACAGAGAAATAAAATTCTTAAAAGAAATCAGATTTTCCATTTAAAATGAAAAACTAAAGAAAATAAAATAAATGCTAAAGTTAGATTAATTATTCATTGATAATTGGAAACTCGTTTTTAAGGAAGCGTAAATAAACTGTAGCTCTCTTTGTCTTGCTGTAACAAACCAATTTCCCCTCGGGTGATGAATAAGTGTTTATCTAATTTTATGACTTAAAATACAACTTTTCACCCAACTATATAATATGTAAAAATATATTTTTTTGATAGTATAATTTGGAATAATCAGCACAATAATTAAATAACTCAGTTCTGTTCTGTAATCCTGCCGACAGACGGACAAACCTGAAAACAAAACAAAAAGTTCTTTCCTATTCCTGTAATCATCTCCTGACTGCTCAGATCATCTTCATCTGCATCTATAGTAAAAGCACAGGCATTAAGAATAAAAGCAAACAGCGCCTGCACTACACAGAGGAATCAACACAAATAGGAATGAAAAGCATGCAGAGGGCTCAGCTCAGGAGACAGTTTGTAACGTCCACCTGCTGGAACAATACCAAAAAAGTGAGCAACCCTGTGGTGTTGCCGGAAAATAAAAACTAATAACCCGCATTAAAGCATTCAAACTGTAAATCTCAGTGTGCCTTGGAGAGAAATTCCTCCTCTCCTCCAACCTTCAGGTGTGCAGCTTGTTAAAGTAAGTACCAGGAATGTGTGTGTCAGAGGAATGTCTGAGAGTTCGCTCTGTGACATTACAGGACGCTCTGCTGTCACGCAACAACGCCTCCACCCACCTGGAGGAGCGGGAGGCCGAGCTGCAGAGGCTGGAGAAGAAGGAGGAGCCGGGGGAGGCGGCGTCGGAGAGGTAGAACCCCCGTTCCTCCTGTCGCAAACAAAAGTGTATTTCCGTTTGCCTCCAGTGTTTCAGTGACGGCCGTGTGTTGCAGGAGCTGGCAGGCAGAGTCGGTGGACAGCGGCTGCAGCAACAGCACCGCCTGCACAGCTCCCTTCTCAGAGGGCCTGTGTGCAGAGGGAGTCTGCATCACCACCGGGGGGCGCTGCGACCAGACCAGCAGCAAAGTGAAGGTCAATATGCTCTGGTAGCGCTGTCAGTGAAGGTTTTTGTAGAGGAATACATAAGTATGTACAGAGAATATGACAAGAATGTCAGAAAAGAGACAAATACTTATTTAATGAAATGCTGGTAGCGAGAAAAAACGATCTGATCTGTTTTTTTTATTAATACATTTGGATTATTTTTGCAAATCTATGATTATGATTTTAAAAAAAAATTTTTTTTTAAAAAAGCTCCCTAATTGTTCATATTTCTCGCTGTTTTTATTTTTCTCTGTTTGTCACAAATATTAAAATGTTGCATTTCAGACAAACATAAATGGATGAAGTATGTGTACAATATTTGAAACTCACGTTATGGAGTTGTGTCTGATGAAAAGTCAAAAACGATAAATATTTCATTAAAAAAAGGCACCGATGCATTGAAGTGATGTGTGCTTGCAGGTGGAGAAGTCCACCATGACAGAAGGCCTGTTCCCAGAGCCGGTGCGAGTCCGGCCCAAAGAGAGGGGGGGTCGCTGGGGTCACGCCTCGCCGTTCATGCGCGGCAGCACCATCGTCCGCTCGCAGACCTTCTCTCCTGGCGCTCGCAGTCAGTACGTCTGCAGGGTGAGTTTTCACTTCCATCAGTTTGTACGTCCTCGACTCCTTTCCTGGCGAGGAGTCAGGAGTCTCAGCTTTTTACACACTGAGACATCCTCACTTTGAAGCGACGTCAGTTAAATATGACGTGCGGCGCGTCGGCATCATCCGCCCACTGTCACGCCTCTTTTATACGTCACAGATATGCTAAACTTTAGAACTTGGAAAACGGGTATTAATGTACAGATTAATGTAGTTGATGTGATGTTGTATTTTGTGTTCGATGAGATGGATAACAATATTAATAATATTCTTCAGCTTCTGATCATAAGTGGAAATTATCTGACTCCAAACCCTGTTGTTGAACTCCTGTAATATGGCACTTTGCTCGAAAATATGAAGAACAAGAAAGCGGCAAACAAATAAAGACATTTATTTTAACCCCAAACAAATAGACTTTGGACTCCCTGCCTTGCACACAAATGCTCTTTATTGTTATTTTTGTACGACAATTGTTGTTACATAAATTAGTTTAAAATGAAGAAAGTTTTGAAGAAAATAAATCTCTCCTCGAGATGCATTTTAGGAATTGAGAAGGCACAAAATAGAGGAATGAGAAGAGTGTTGTTCACTGACGTTTGTTGTTAGTTTTTCTGTTTTGACGGCTGTGAGTTCCTTCTCGACATGAAATGACTGATTTTCTCTTTCAGTTATATCGCAGCGACAGCGACAGCTCAACTCTACCAAAGAAATCTCCTTTTGTCAGGAACACGCTGGAAAGAAGAACGCTGCGATATAAGCAGGTACAGCCTCTTTATTCTCAGGCTTGCACACAGTGTTTAGTGTCTGGTTTCTAAAGGTGTGTGTGTGTGTGTCTGTGTGAGCAGCAGTCTTACCGCTCCTCCCTGGCCGAGCAGCCCACACGTACCTCCCTGGACTTGGAGCTGGATCTCCAGGCCTGCAGGACGCGTCAGAGGCAGCTGATGGAGGAGCTGAGCGCCCTGAGGGAGCTGAAGCTGAGGCTGGAGGAGCCGCAGGCCAGAGACACCACGGAGCTCCCGCACTGGGCCCTGAGGGACGAGCGCTTCTGCTGCCTGCTGCGAGAGGCCCAGAGACAGGTGAGCTCGGTTACCGTCTGAGGTACGAGGCACGCAGCCTCATCCCGCAGCTGCTGACTCTTTGTTTTGTCGTGCGTCAGGCCTGCCAAAGCAAGCAGGAGCAGCGTCAGGAGGAGGCGGCAGAGAGGAGGCTGAGGAAGGCGTCCAAAGAGGTTCTGCAGATGAGGGGGCAGAGCCAGAAGGAGCCGCTGCCGGTGCAGACCTTCAGGTAGCTTCACACTGACACTTCAGCTTCAGTAATGTCACATGTTCGGTGTGGATCAACCATAAAGGGCCCGAAAATAAAGCTTAAACTGTCCGACCTTGAAATGATCGGATTTTGAGGAAAATTGTCGTGTGTGTGTGCGTCATAACCACGAGAACAGAAGGCCGGAAATGTGTAATTTTACAAAAAAACACATTAAAATAACTTTTTGACATGACTACAAATTTACACACATCTTTTTAAAGCAACATTTGAGACAAAGCAAGACTTTGAGACCTTTTGTTTTCATATTTGTTTGTGTTGTTGTTGTTGCTGGTTTCACTAATCAGTTATCGTGGCCAAAATAATTCACAATAAGGATATTAATATATAATGTATATATAATTAATTCCTCTCATTTGTGTGTATTGGAGTTAAAGCAAGAACGTAATGAAATGTAAATCATTTGAGACGCTGGATATTTCCACGATATTATCTTATGTATTATTAACATGTCAATATTTCACTTTTTAAATGTCACGGTTGTTGCGACAGCTCTAAGCAACGCTTACTCTGTGCAGCAGTGATATAATAAGTCAGAATGTGTGAAAATAATCATCTCCGTTTTGTCTTTCTGCAGAGAGAAGATGGCTTTTTTCACAAGACCAAGGTTCAACATACCTCCTCTGCCAGCTGACGACGTATGAGAGCGAGCGTCGCCCTTATTTTGTGACTAAACATGAAGTATTTGTCAAATTTTCTGAGCTCATGAAGTACAAAGTTCCCCCCCACACCCGAGGAAAAAGGCGGGGTGACACGCAGATGATGTTGAAGATTAGAAGGTTTCTCATTTTTCAGAAGTGTTTGTGCGGCTGTTAGTTTCCTTTTTGGGAAAGACGCCTCTCATAAGGAAACTCTTTCCTCCCGTATGACTTACTTCTGTTTGTGCTTACAAAAGGCTGGAAGACGGGAACAAAAGTCGGTTTGGACAAATTCACTGTACTGTAACTTATTTTATAGTACTTTTCCTTGAAGGAAATAAAAAAAACGCTTCATGCTTTTTAAGTGTATTTTGTAGCTTTGAACAAATAGCACTTCAATGATTTTACATACAGTTAAATGGAACTATTTTGTTTCCTGTTACCTAATTCTTAAGAGTTATTTACATAAAATGTCACTTTGTAATCCACTTTTATTACAGATGTCATTGTCCTTTTGTTATGTTATTAAAATTAATATTATTTCATGTACTTTTCAATATATGGATGAATATATGAAACACTGTATTCAGATTTGTTTTTTATGATGTCTGTATGAACATCTGCAGTGTTACCTCTTGTGAAGATAAAACCATTAAACCACATCTGCTCCGCTTCTTAATCAGTAAATGTTGCATATGCAGGTAATGAAACGGGATTCATTTTGTAGCCTCTGCTGAGGTGAACATCATTCTGCACACACAAACATTTTCTTTAAATGTGTCACGACGTTACACGTGATTTGGTCTCCAACCACAAACTGGTTGTAATGACCCAGATGAGTCTAAACTTGCAGGTTCTTGTGAAGCGCTACCGCAGCAAGCCGCTGCGTCAGCTTCTTATCTCCATACGACATCCTGTTAGCGTCTCTGCCGAGCAGCTGATGGAGCAAAAACTGTCAAATGCAACCAGTGTAAAGAAAAGCAAAGCGTACCTGAACCTGCACGTTCCAACAGAGAAAGGCAGCTCACTTTTTAAAGACTGGACAAAAGTAAAACGCAGCTCTGCAGGCAGAACCGGTCCCCTGCTCGTCTATGGTGAAGTCATGTTCGGGGACAGCTTCCCAAAACCTCCTTTATGAAAGTGAGACGCAGGCCAACACACCATGCAGCTCTACAGATGGCAACATTTTTATTAGGTTTTAGGGGCGTGGGAAAAACGATTCACGCGAAAGTCGATATTTTTATCTTCTAAGAATCTGCCAACTTCCAAAAATGTATTTAAAAAAAGTTTTTTCTCCAAAAGCAGCTGGATATAATCCTGCACACCAGGTCAAAGTTGTGTCAAACATTGTGTGTGTTTAAAAAAAAAAAATTAAAAAAATTACACTAAATACCAGTTTTACAGTTATTTTCTGTAAAATTTATTTTTTTTAAAATTGGCAAGTTTTGAGAAATAAGGCAGCTAGCCAAAACCAATTGTATTTAAGTACCAAGCAGCATTTTTACATTTTTGTAGAACTTGTTATTCTTAAAGTAATACTAAAGTTTTTTTTTTTTTTGTAAAGTGTTTATTTGTGCAGGTTCAGCATGAATTAATGTTCCTTTTGTCTCAGCTTTGCCCTTTGTGTGTTTACATGATTACAATCAGCTGATATAACGTTTTCAAATATAAAATCTCTATAATCTTATACACACGTTCATGCATCACTAGCCACAGCGCCTTTATTAGAAATAGTCTCCCCTATGTGCTGGATCCAGAATCACTTTTACATTCACAATTAATCCACCAAGAACAGCTTCAGTGCAACCATGCAATGAATTATTCAAAATACCAGTTTTTGCGTGTTTTTCTTAAAACAAATGTATGACATGTTGCTCTACGGTGGTTTCAGAGGTTAAATCAGTTTCAATACACTATGAAATTAACTTGCAGAGATCATAAACTTAAAGTCTGTTAACATTGCTCTCGTGGTAAACCAGCAGTGATCTGTAGAAAAAATGTGTCAAAGATAAAAAAATTTAAGCATTCAGGAAGCCAGCACCTTTTTTTTTTTTCAACCAGTAAAAACATCTTATGAGTAAAAAAAAAATACATGAAATATATCAAAAAAACATACTTTAATCATTTTGTACATAATTTAAAATATAAATGACCCTGAAGGAGGCGAACCCAGCTCTACGTAAACACATACAATCACCGTCTACGTTTGTAGAACTTCACCCTGAAATCTGATTAAAGCCTTTTTTACTTCTTGCATTGCATTGCACCCTGGATCTCCTCTTTTTTTTTTTTTTTTTTTTTTTTTTTTTAAATATAAATGTAAAATTCTGCTACTGCCTAATTTGACATTTTTATACAAACTGTAAAATAAAGTCTCCCTCTACTTTAAATAATATCTGCCATGCACCAAGTGTCATAAAAAACGAATTAAAAGTTTAAATAATGTTCCTTTCAGGCATCGTCTATTATTTTTACTCTTCAAAATGCAACAGTAATTCGGTGCAGTTGTTTGTATTAGATAGACGCTGTAATAAGAAAGACAAAATGTCTGAGGGGGCGTGCACCTGGCACTGTTTACTTCTCATAAATCACAGCTCTACTGACCCATTCTGCAAATATACATCAGATTATTCATCATATCTGTCATCCATTTAATCATGTAGCACATGAGCGTCCCATAAAACCTTTCATTTACATTCTATGAATTTTAAATTGTGTTTTTAAAGAAGTAAACATTGTCAAGGCTGTAAAAGTAATTAACCGAGTAGCACCAGTAAATATTAAAAACGTGCAGCGAGGTGCACAAACTGACGAGCTGCAGGCGCCAGAGAGCTGCAACTAACAGTTAATTTCATTATCAATTAACCTGCAGATCGTTTAAAATGTCAGATTATACTGAGAAATGTCCATCCCAGCTTCTTAAAGTCCAAGGTGATTGTTGTCATGTCTTGCTTTTTTTAAAGATATTCACTTTAATCCGATATAAAAACAGAAAGAAAAGCAGGAAATCTCCATATTTGAGAGGCTGAAAACAGCATTTACTGCATGAAGAATTACTTTAATTACCAAAATAGTTGCCGATCAATTCCCTGTCACTTATCGTTGCAGCTCTACCTTGGGCCTCTATCATCTCATCGCTGCCACTTTTCTGTGAGTGATGTGGAATTTAAAAAGGCACCAATTACACTTATGCAACATATTCCAGGTGAAAGGTTCACACAGAACCCTCAACAGCACGTTTACACGCAAATAGAAATCACCCTGCACGTGTTTCCTCGTTCACCTCAACAACGGCCAGCAGTTCTCCAGAAAGCAAGTTTTTCTTCCTCCAAGACTTCGGTCCAGACTGTGTCCAGGTGGGAGTTTCTATAAGGGGATGGAGACGATGGTCGGTAGTTCTCCAATCTGAGGCGGGTTGTACTTCTCGATCCTCATCAGCCGCCGCAGAATGTCGTCCCAATGCAGCGGCCACTCGTAAACATGTGTGTTCTGTAGCCAGTTTGGGACGTGACACTGTACACACGCACACAGACACACACACAAAAGAGTTTTGTTGTTAATCATTACTTTGGGCTATTTATCTTCCAGAACTCGTCTTCTGTCAGACGAGAGGAAAGAAAACATCAGATCCACATCAGGAGTTTAGTTAATCACTTTGTCTGTAGATTTCTCCTAAATTCACCAAAAGTTACATTACATAATGCCTCATTTACATATTTAAACATCACAGTTCAGAAACCTTGTAATATAAAAAGTAATTGTGTTAATGTGAGTAATGAACTGGGGAAGTTTCATGCTGATATCTATTAGTTACATTTTTGACCCTATTCACCTGTAGTGTGTACAAAATGTATGAATTTTACAATCCATATCTTTAAAGGAGGTTTTCTCTAAAGGAGGTTTTTCTCAGACTCTGAGGCAGAAATCTCCACTTCAGTAGCACTTACATACACCAAACTTTCCACTTTCATTCCTCTCTATATTCTGAAGCTTTGTACAGAGGAGTGTGTTCACATCTCATTCAGAGCCTGATTTATACAGCGTTTATTACTAACAACATGCAGAACATGGACAGTATTTAGTGATTTGTGGAGTGATACAAAGAGAGACTTTGACTCTAATATGTGAACAACATGAAACCAGAACTCTGAACCTGCGTAATGAACCAGGGAAGTTTCATGGTGATATCTATTAGTTACATTTCTTCCCCTAGTCACCGCCCCAGAACCCGTCTCATGAACGTGACATCCTTCATACGTGTGTTTATGTGTTTATGTGTTTACGTGTTGACATATTTATGAGCCCGGGGAACTGCATAATCCCAGAGGAAGTAAACAAAGCGAGTACAGTTTACACTCCTGTCATGGAGCCTTTTAAAACTCACCTTTTTAGCCCCGGGGAACACAATGGGAATAAACCTGAAATTCTTGCTGCCATTCTGGATGAACTCATTCTGGAGCTAAAATGAACAGAAAACAAGAGAATAAAAATGATTTTAAACAAATAAAAGAAGAAAGCAACAGATTACAAAGTGAATATTTGATTTGTACTGCAAACCTGTTTGTGTATGTAGACGGTGTTGAAGGTCCTCTCGTCGTTCTCCAGCCCGACACTGGAGGCCGTCACCGTCTCGTAGTACTTGGGACTGATGATGATGATGATCAGGTACTCTTTCTGCGTGACAACAGAAATATGACTCGTTAGACGCTCCACCTGCCTGTCTTCATTCTTAAACTGCGTTACAAAACATGTTCACTCTTACAGAAAGAAAAATCCAGAGGGGGGAGTAAGTCCCAAGCCTTAACCTTCATGTCTCGAGTCTTAACCTTCATGTCTCGAGTCTTAACCTTCATGTCTC
>CALSBV010011200.1:9312073-9322851 GCA_943590825.1 Bovichtus diacanthus | reverse complement strand
CACACACACACACACACACACACACACACACACACACACACACACACACACACACACACACACACACACACACACACACACACACACACACACACACACACACACACACACAGCCTCACTTCACACACACAGCCTCACTTCACACACACCGCCACCATCTTCAATATCGCATCTCTGGAAAATAATTCACATGAATTAAATAAAGTATAATTTCAACTCTCAACATTTCTGCAGCTGATAAAAGCTTAAATGAAAAACCTCACCTGATAAACGGGATGTACGACAGACTGTACCTGCAAACAAAACACACATTTCACGTCACAAATTAATAAGAATTTTACACTGAAATCCATGAGGAGAAATCAAGACTCACCAGGCGAACGACAAGATCTGCAAGATGCAAAATAACAAAGCAAGTCCAAAGTTCTTCCACTGTTAGAAAAATAAAAAGGGATCAGACTTAATCAATACTGTCTTTTTTTAAATATAAATAAATAAATAAATAAATAAATATAATATATATATATAATATATATAATATATATAGTATTTACTAAAACAACTGAAAGAAGTAAATTAATTAAAAATAAATAATAAATAATGTCTCTTTATGAGGTCTATGTGATGTTACCTTTTTTTTAAAGCCATAATGTTGAATGAATTACAAAAACGACATACAAAAAAAAAAAAAAAAAAAAAAAAAAAAGTGATCATAACTTTTGTTTTTTTTCGTCCTACTAAACTCACCCAGAAGGCCGCGCAGATAGTCAACACAAGGCAGGTCTATAGAGCAACGAATGGGACAAAACTCACCATCATATTTTCATTATTAATTTACCTTTAGAGGTCAACAGTCAGAGTAGATTCTGCAGTTTGTGCACTTACAATCATGATCACGGTGGCCAGCGCTCTGGTTTTGTCACACATTTTTTTCAACTGCCTCATGGGCCCCATCAGAAACATGGTGCTGTTGGATCGTAGAAAATAAAAATAATTAAAAATGTAAACATTTATAATACATATCCCTCCTTAGAATAAAGCCATCAGAATGTCATTACTTGCAGCTTCTGTAGGCTACTTAAGTACCATTTTAAAAAGGTACTTGTACTTTGTATTTCCATTTTCTGCTACTTATACTTCTACTCCAAAACATATATTGTACTTTTTATTCCACTACATTAATAGTCATGTAGCTGTATTTACTTTACAGATCAAGTTTTACATGTAAAACATATAATCAGTTTTTAAAAATATGACGCAGTCTCATAAACTCCATAACACCATATTAAGTCGTATAAATCGACAACATTAAAATGCATCAATGATAATATTTTAATCATTTATATAGAATATAAAAGTGGGGTCTTTTTGCATAAGGAGTCTTTTAATACTTTAAGTGAATGTTGATGCTAATACTTCTGTATTTAGTAAGATTGTGTTGCAGGACTTTTGGCTGTAATGGAGTATTTTTACACTATGGTATTAATAATTTTACTTTAGTAAAAGATGGTTGCAGAGCATTGCTCTGGACACTAACCTGCCCAGAGTACATACGTTTCCAAAAGTGTAAAGAACGATGAAGAGAGTGATCCCGATCCTGGGGAGGAAGAGCAAACAAACTCCCTGCAAGGAACACATGAACACATGAAGACACAAAACTACGAAGAGACACAAAATGACTACAAAGAGACTCAGAACTACAAAGAGACACAAAATGACCACAAAGAGATACAAAACAACCACAAAAACAACCAAAGAGAAACAAAATGACTACAAAGAGACACAAAATGATTACACAAAGATGCAAAACAACCAAAGAGACACAGAACAACTACAAAGAGACAAAGACACTCCAAAGAGAGGCACCATGACTCATCCCTTCCATCATGGGGCAGACTGCATCTTCCACATTCCTCAGAGCAGGAAGAACCAGCACAGCCACATCAGCTCTCTGCCTGCTCTTTGTCGCGTGGACCTTATTAAAACAACTAAAGAAGATTTATTATTAAAGAATAAATGATCACGCCTCACCAAAAGTGTGCAAGCGCCCCCCAACACGAAACAGGCGACGAATCCCTTGACACGTGTCCCCCAGCCCAATGTCGAGGCTTCATTCACAGTCTGCGTTTAGATTAGAGTTACATTTATTAATAAACCTCTACAGTTTGTATATTACAGTTTGGTGAAGTTTGATTTTACCTCTAAAACGGTTCTGTCGTCCCTGCGCGCCTCCTCACCACTTAACACAGACTTTAATTTGTCCATCTGCGGGTCCCTTAAGGTCTGCTGGGTCAACACAGGTGTTTATTTCCTGGAGCGCGAGGGAAAGTTGCCGGTTTCCAAAAAATCTGTGGATGGACAACAACGTGACGTGACTGCTGTCAGATGTGTCACCTGCGGGGATGTGTCTACAGGTGAGACACACCTGAGAGCAGAAGACGTCTCACACTGATCGGTTTCTCATCCACGTGAATGGGAACAACTCAGCAAAATGACCCAGATTAATAATTCTTATGCACATTGAGATTCAGCCTGCTATAGAAGCTAATGCTAATATATATATATATATATACCGGTATATATATATATATGGACAACAACGAATATATATATAATATATAACAACAAATATATATAAATATATATATGTGTGTGTGTGTGTGTGTGTGTGTATTCACAGGGACAATTCACATTGATCACCACTAATACATTTTATTTAAATTAATTTAATTTAAGTCCCTTGGCATGATGTTACATTTTCCATAATGAAATACAGAACATATAAAAAAAAAAGAGATGATTTACATTTATTTCTAGATATTTAGTTAATGTGTACTTTCTTTTGGGACTAATTTGCAGCACTGTAAAAGTGGAAAACACAAAAACATTTCTTTATTTATCTGATTTAATTTGTACTTTTCCATACCTCTGCCAGGTAGAAGTTTTTTTATCGACAATCTAAAAGAAATAAATTGATTAAAATGTTCTATAATTTAAATATTTTTTATGTGGGATACAAATAGTTAGGAAGTTATGAAGGAAAGGACTCATAATAATATATATCTAAATAATAGTTTCTATTATTTTGGTCATAAATCAACACACAAGTATTTAGAAGCATAGCTGATCACTTTCAGTTATTTTTTAAATTAATTTAGGGACTGTTGATCAGTTTCACAATTTTCTGACATTTTATACCTCATATGTTAATCAAATAATTAAGAAAATAATTGGCAGATTGATCGATAATGAATATAATCTTTTGTTGCATCAGGTTGGTATTTATTACATTAATGCACACATATCTCTCTACATTACATATTCCTTTTTTACTTTGTATTGTCAACCTTTGCACAATACTATTTCATTTTAATTCATATATATTTTACTTTTCTTTCTTTTCTTCTATTCTGTATTTACATTTCTTGATTTCCGTAATACTTGCTTTTATTTATTTATTTGTTTCTCTTATGTTATGCACTAAAACACCAAGAACACAAAGTAAATTATTTGCACTAAAGTGGATTCAGATTCTGCTCGTTATAAGCAAAGGAGATTTAACAGAAAAGTAAAAGCAACATACTATAGATCCAGCAGATCTGTTGCACTGGGTTGACAGCAGGATGCTATTTCTACCTCCTGATGGTTCTGTGAGTTTTAATGAGATTTTACTTAGAAAGTGAGGAAAGGGAAAATACATGTATAGTGACATTTATTCACCTTCATTCTAGAAAACATCTGTGTACATTAAAACATATTTATTTATAGCTGCTGCTGTTTTGCTGCAGGTTAGAAATGTTTAACACGAATTATACCGGAGAAATACAACAGTGACGGAAAAGTGTGGCAACAAACCCCGGTCTCCCCTAAAGACATGCATAAACATTAGATGCAACCATAATACAATCTGTAATAACGTCACACAGCAAAGTCTGAAAGATTAAAACAACTTTAACAAAATTCTTATTTTTTGGCATTAGGGTTTAACTCACATGTCGACTCATCATCATGAAACAAAAAAGCCACAAGATGGCGTGAGTGGCGAGGCGAATGAAAAGCATCCATAAAAAGCTTTTCCTTATGATGAGTTCATGTTCACTTATACTGTATGTGCAAATCGATAATAAAAAAAAGATATGAGAGTATACGAGAAGTAAAATAAATAGCAATGAACAATAAAGCGAGAGGGGTTTACAGCTGCTTAAACACGGCAGAGGTAAAGATATATTTCCTTCACTGTCTGCATTGTGCTGCTGCTGGAACTGCAAACATCATATCCCTGATTTTATTTTTGATATATCACGAGTCACATCATAAAATCTCATCCTCTGACTCTGGGTCCCTCTCTCTGGACTTCAGGAGTCCCATCTCCATCGGAGGAGTCCGTCTCAACCTGGAGCGCACCACACTGCAGAGCAAGCACAGAGAACCGTCAAAGACAACAGGAACTGTGAGAGAGAGCGCCGGTAGAGGCTTTTAAGTTTATACTTACAACAATTAGTGGACAGAAAAACTATTAAATGAACTAAAGTCATTTTTCATGCAAAGAAATTCGGTTTTCAAACTCTAAAATATGGATATAATAATAGATTTGCTGCTTTTCGCTATTTAATATCATATTAAATTACTTATTTCTAAATAACATATATATATTTTTTTTTACACAACCAAACAAAGAACCTTACAGCAAGAATATTGCCCAATTACAGAGCAAGCATAAATAAATTAGCTAACATACATTTACAATATTTACATTTTTGTATAAAAAAGTGTTTATTTTGTAAAAGCAGCGTGGGAGCCCTTTCTGCAGTAAAAGTGAATATCTTTAATATCTATGTCATTAAGGTCATTTTTCCTGCAGAAATGTCTTTTAAATGCTGTTTTCAGCATTTTATTTAGATGTTTTAAATAATATTTCATACATTTTTACACAACCAAACAAAGAACCAGACAGCACAGATATAATATAAATAAGTTAACAAAATAAATTGTTATAATACATACATTTCTGTATACATTAGCATACTGTCAAGGGAGAGGGAAAAAAGTGTGTAGGACGTATTTGTAAAAACAGCGTGGGTGCCCCTTCTGCAGTAAAAGTGAATATCTTTAAAATCTATCTCTATATTTAAAGTCTTTAAAAGCTGTTTTCAGCCTCTCAAATATGGAGATTTGCTGCTTTTCTCTGTTTTAAATCATATTAAAGTGAATATCTTTATTTTATTGCTTTTTACACATTCAAACCAGAACCAGACAGCACAGATATTACCGAAGTAGAGATTAACAATAAATAAATGAGTTAATATACATATGAATTACAATATATGCATTTTTGTATACTTGAGTACCATGTCAAGGGAAAAAGTGTGTATGACGTATTTGTAAAAGAAAACGTGTGCGCCCTTTCTGCATAAATGTCAGAAAATCATATTAAAATGAATATCTTTGACAAAACACGACTTTTAAAGATGTCACTTTGGACTTTGAAGATCTGGAAAATACATTTTTCACTTTTTTTCTGACATTTTCTACACCAAACTATTAATCTAAATAATAATTGATAATAGAAATGCAGCTTGTTATGATGCAGCTTGGATGAATGTGCAGCAGTTTATGGGATGTCTGGTGTGGAGCAGGTTCTTACCAGCTGACGGTGCAGTAGAGCACGCTCACGACGAGCATGGCGAAGGCGAGGTGCCAGGAGTAACACATGGTGATGAACATCATGTTGTTGTGATCCGTCAGGTCCCACTCAGCGCCGCTGGGGGGGTACAGCACGAAGCCAATCTGCAGCCACACAGAAGCAACGTTCGGAGTTAAAGCACCGGCGCGTATCATGCAGAATGCTCGTTTTAAATCCAATATGAAAGAATTAGAGGCAAATTTCTTCAGATTTAAATGTTTTTTAATTTACCTTGTTACGAAAAACTACATTTCTCTTTTGAAATAGGAGTTCCCTAAGCTTGATTTTTAGTTTTCATTTTGTCTGCTTTTGTGTTTTCTGTCTGTAGCAAAGAAGAGAAATACCAAAGTCTAAAAATAGGTAAACATACAGAAGTATTATCAGCCAAATGTACGTAAAATATCAAAAGTAAAAGTACTCATCCCGCAGAATGGCTTCTTATAAAGTGTAGAATGATTATAGAATATTATATTATTCTGTTTTTATCATTTTCAAATACATGTAAGAGCATTTTTATGTTGTAGTTCATTAATGTGGAGCCACGTTTTTTATGTTAAAAGTGACTAGTAACTAATGCTGTCGAATGTAGCAAAGTAAAAAGTACAATATTTGCCTTTGAGATGTAGTGAGTGAAGTAGAAAGTAGAATAAATTAGAAAAACTCAAGTAAAGGACTTTAGTACTTGAGTAAATATACTTAATTATGTGTTTTTATTTACACAATGCTGCTCCCTGTCTTGGCCAGGTCTCCCTTGAAAAAGTGATGAAATAATCTCAATAAAGGTTAAATACAGATTTAAAAAATAAATCTGCTCATACATGCACACGTTCTGATTTACCTGCCAGAACCAGCTGCCCTGCAGGAGAGTGAGCACGCAGCGCAGCAGCTCCAGGAGGATGTTCCCTCGATGGAAAACCTCCAGGAAGGCAACCAGAGCCTGGCCAAAGATGGCGAAGAGCAGCAGGTGGTGCACGTGCACGTCGAGCATGCTCCGGCCATGGAGGTGGTAGAAGAACAGAAACCCTGCACAAACAAAGACAATACTTAGTCTCATGCTGACATTCGGGAATTTGTCAAACTGTCAAAAGTCCTGCACGTTTGCTTTCATCCAGTTATTTTCATGCATTCATTGAGGCACTTTTTGGGGGGAAACTAGTCCCCTTTCGATCTGCTATTAAAATCTGTAAATGTAGGATATACTGTACTTGTGCAGTTAGCAGAGGTACGTGTAAACAGTCACCTAAAAATAATGGATAAATGCCTAAAAAACTGTTTTTTATTGTTTACTGTACATGCAGTTTAAATAGTTATATCTAAATGTAATGGCTGTATAGTGTAAATAGCTTAACGTCTTGCGTGGACCAAACCTTAACATTAACAACAGTATCGCAACTGTTGTAAAATGTTTTTTTTTAACAGTATTCAGAAAATAAAATAAAATTGTATGAAAAAATGTTTTAACAGTATTTCTAAAAAAAAAGTAAATTGTATGAAAAAATATTATGAATAGTGTTTAATATTACGATTTAATATACAGGTCATTGAATTTTTTTATATATAATTTCTTTATTTTATTTAATAATTATATAATTGACATTTAATATAAAATTATTAAACCGCCTAAACACTGAGTGATACGACTGAAACCTATAAAAACATGTCTTGTATATACATACATATATATATATATATACATACATACATATATATATGTTTTTTTGTTTTTAGTATTTTATTTCCATTTTACCTGGTATTGTTGTAATTATCTGATTTCATTTCACTTCTGTCCTGAAATGTTTTATATTCCTTTTTCAACCATGTAAATCTTTAACCTAAAGTAATAAATAAATATAATAAAGATAAATATTTGAAATAGATTAACGTCCAGCATCTGCCACCGTAGTACCAAACTAATCTAAACTAATAATGAATACCGTAGTGTTAATTAATACAATGATGCATTTAAATGATTACATTTGGACTTGGCTGTGTGGTTACGCCTCAAAGAAAAAAGGTCTAAATAAATCAAATTAAAGTGTAAAAACAAGTGTAATTCTTCTTACCTTCATTAAAGAAAGCAATGGCCAGCATGAGCCGATCCAGCGCCAGAGGAGCCGCATCTGTGGTCTGAATAAAGAGAGACACGGTGGCAGCCAGGCCGAAGAAGAGGTACATGGTGGCATGCTGCCAGTTCATCAGGAACTCCCAGTGCTTCTCCGTGAAGTTGTACAGCTGCAGTCTGGGTCCGCCGGCTGCGAACTGCTCCGCCAGCATCCCTGCAGAGGCAGAGCAGCAAACACTCAGAGCTCCTTCAATAAAGAGGGAATTCTACAAACGCCTCATTTGGTAAATGGTAAATGTTCTGCATTTATGAAGCGCTTTTCCAATCTTTGCGATCACTCAAAGCGCTTTACAACCGAAGTTACACGTTACGGATGCATTAAGAAGATGCATGAAATTAGCTTTTTTTTGTCAGTCTTTGCGTTGTGTAAGTGAACGTAAAGACGGACTGACCAACTAAGGAGAAGAAGAGTACGACAGAGTTTTCGATGATCTCCAGGCGGCGCTGCGAGGCTCTGCTGGCCAGCCGAGTGGAGCCGATGTTCTTGTTCCTGCGGGTGGCGTGCCACAGCGAGTGTTTCCCTGTCCACCAGATCCCAGCCACCAGGAAGAAGCTCCCAGGCAGCGCATGGCCCTTGAAGCTCCCCATGACTCCCAGCACCTGAAACACAAGAGGAGACACATCCACTGACAGTTGCTGTGGAAAAATCAGGAGAAAACATGACTTTTATCTCAACTTTATTTCTTCTTGCACTACAACAAGAACTTTTATTTTATTTTAGAATCAGTATTATTTTTATTATTATTATTCCCTTTTTATCAATATTATTATTATTATTATTATTAATAATACTTTCTTATCTTATTCCCTTTATATTGTAATAGCTTCCTATCTTATATGTTTTAGACAGATAGATACTTTATTGATTCAGTGGGACGTTGGACTTTGAGAAACTAGATTAATCAATTAATTTAGAAAATAATTGCAGATTTATTGATAATAAAAATAATCTCTATCTCTATCTAAGAAAAATGGATTTCTTGCACTACAACAAGAACTTTTCTTTTATTTGTTTTAATCAGTATTATTATTATTTCCTTTATAATCAATGAGGCTGATTAAATAAATAAAATGAAATAATAATATTAATACCTTTTTATCTTACATGTTTTTGTCATGTTTGATCTGTACATATTTTGTTCTAAATAAACTTGACTTGATTACAAGATAAAACACAGATTTCTACACAAATCAGGGTTTTATTCCCAATATTGCCTCAAGAAATATATGTTGGTTTCTTTTTTTAAATGAAGTTAGTTAAATGTTTCCAAAACAAAGAAGATAATTTCACTTCTTATGCAACTAGAAAGTGTTCTTCGGCAGCATGGGGGTGAAACAAATGTGCAGGAGTAATAAATGGGAAGAGAAAAGGAGGAGTGCCTGCAATTGAGTTAAACAGCATAATCAGACATAATTAGTGTGTGTGAGTGTGCGTGTGTGCCCTTCAGCTGACCTCGGTAGACGTGTGTCTAGAAAAGAAAATAAACCTGCTTTCGTCTCTACTTTTAAACATGACCCTGTCTGCAGGTGTACAGACGCTCCTCCGTGCTTCAGTTTCCATCAGTAAAGCTGCAGCTGACGGCTGCGTGCTCCAGCCTGTGGCTGCCATCTCCTGCTGTCCACCCCGACGCCTCGATTCTCACGCATGCGCAATAAAAAGGACAACGACAGGCAGAAGTCTGGGCAAACAGGTTTCTCAGTCTGAGCCTCAAACTGCTGGAACAATCTTCTTTTTGAACATAGACAGAACAGTAATTACATTTAAACATAAAGCAAAGCTCTCATTGTTTTCATATCTGACACTTTGTCATGTTTTATGTACTTTATTGTGCTGTATTGTGTTGTGCTGCAGTGCCTGCTGAGGCATTGTATTGACGACATTAGGCGACTCGTTTGTAGGACTGTACTCGACTAAAGAAATTTGCCGCTTATGCGTTGATGGATGAGTTGATCTAATCGACAGATCTGTAAAACTGAGTTTCTCAGAAAAAAATATTTATTTTATTTAACTTGGAATTAAAGACTCATTGAGATTAAAAATCTATTTTTCAAGAACTATTTACAGGAATAAAAGATGACAAAGATGACATCAATTACTTTGGGTTAGAGACAATTTCCCCAGAAAAGTGTATTGTTACATAAAATGACTTTTGTAACACGTCCAGCCACAAACTAAATATAAGTGTTGTAGTTGTTTAGATCTGCAGGACTTTAATACGAGAGGCATTCAGTGAATTATTTTTAAAAATTGATTAGGATTTTAAAATGCAATATTAGAAAAATAATAAAATCCTACTTCCCATGTCTTTTGAAGTGATTTAAGACATTTTGTATTTTTAGAATAATAAGTAAAATTCAGGGCATTTTAAGACATTTAGGGATCCACTGTAACCCTGAAATAAATAAATTAATAATTAAACACCAAAGGAAAAAGATCAAAAGCAAACAGGCGAGCATTTACAAAGTGCTGAGCTCTTTCATCCATTGAGTGCCTCCTCGTGGTTTCACTGTAAATATGAAATTAAAAGCATAAAGGAACCCGTGAAACACCAACAGTGAGCGGAGGACAAGACTAACGTGCTGCAGTGGCTGTTTTGTGATGCAGATGCCGGACGGCAACAAGGGGAAGCGTTTGGATCCGATGGTTTGTGATGTTAAAGCACAGCCGCAGCCTCGCCACACCGAAAACACTTCAGTCACCGTGGCAACCGCTGCTGGCTGATTTTCACTAATAATCAACGAGAGACGACATCTGTGCAGTTTTGTGCCCAGAAACAAGAGTTAGACTGCAGGGGAATAAGGTTTGTTTTATAACAGACGTCAGCATGAAAACTCCTCCAGTTCATTACTCACATTAACACAATTATTCTTTGTATTGCACGTTTTCTGAAATGTGATGTTTTAATATGCAAATGAGGCTTTATCATGTGCTAATTTGCTACATTTGCAGATATAAATGTGAACGTTGGATAA
>CALSBV010011200.1:9290408-9302073 GCA_943590825.1 Bovichtus diacanthus | reverse complement strand
GAACAACATGAAACCAGAACTCTGAACCTGCTTTATCCAACGCTCACGTTTATATGTGCAAATTAGCACACATTTATTGAGATAATGCTTCAATAGCATATTTACATTTACATTCACATTTCAGAAAACTTGTAATACAAAGAATAATAGTCTTAATGTGAGTAATGAACCGGGGAAGTTTAATGCTGATATTTATTAGATAAGGATTTGAACCCTATTCAGTGGCGCTGATTTAATCTCTGCTAATATTCTTAAGTAACATGTTTGCAAAGCATCTAAATATAGTTTGTCTCTCAACTCAGGACAGTCAATTCATTGACTAGTTACACAACGACAACAACCAGATTCCTAAATGTATATGTCACAAAACAGGCACAGTATCAGGTATTCTCTTTACATACCGTACATAAAACACATCATACACAGTTTCCAGTTACTATTTTTAAGACTAAAACAGCCAGACCAGCAAATGATAAAAAAAAAAAAAAGAGAAAGGACAGACTCAATAAAAGAAGAATAAAACATCTGCAACTTCCATAAAAACAACAAGCGTTGATTTTCCTTTTTACACACCGAGCATCTGTATTTAAACTAAATTAAAGCTTCTCGTGTTTACTTTTCCCTGATCGTGATTATATAATATTTGGTGCTCCAACAGTTGTAAAACTTGCCCCCAGGGTGGTTTATTGAAGCCTCGCTCACAGAACACATGCATTAAATTGACCATAGCACATCCTGTATGAGCCGCAGTGTGTTGTGTTTGACCTCTGACCTCCCAGCGATGAATCGAGTGTATGTAACTACGTGTGTCCTCTGTTTGTGTAAGAGCTCTTCAACATCAGCTGTATGTGTTTCAGAAAAGACTCCTGTGAGAGGCCGTGTTTGTTCCAGTCACAGCTGACGTTAAAGTCACTCACAGCGTTACTGAGTCTGTACTTTGTAGGTTTCTATGTTGGAATTAAATAAAAGTACAGGAAGTCGAATAAACTCATGTTTCTATGTGTTGCACCAATAGATAAGAAACGTTAAACAACATATATTAGTGTTTTTTTCTTTTGCATATGATAAAATACAACAATTTAATAATAATAAAAAATAAGACACACAATTTCTGACCTAAAATGAACATTTATTTAACACTGTTGTTGTCTGTTTTTTGTTGATAATCTCTATTTTGATAATCTCTATTTTGATAATCGTTTAATTGTCATTTTTCGTGCAGAAATCTTTTTAAATGTTGTTCTCAGCCTCTCAAATATGGAGATTTTTTTTCTCTGTTTCATATCAAATTAAAGTGACAAAACAAGACATTTAAAGACAAACCCAAACTTTGAGGAACTGGGATGGACATTTTTCACTATTTTCTGATAATTTATACACCAATCTATTAATTAATTAATTAATCTGTCAAATAGTGATCAATAACTAAAATAATCGTTAGTTTCAGCCCTAATTAATAAGTTTACTTCAGTTTTAACACTGTTTGTGCTGTGGTCAGACAGGTGTTTTTTTTGTTTTTTTTAAATGTCTGTACATTGTATATTCTTTAATACTCGTACTGTCAACCTTTGTACATTCCTTCACAAAGCTACCACTTCTAAACGGGCACAGCTCTTCCACTTTTAATTCATATTGTACATATTTCTATAGTATTTTTCTTACATTCTTATTCTACTTCTCTTCTATATTTCTATGTTTCTTGATTTTTGCAATACTTGCTGTTATTTTTTATTTGATTTTCTAAGTTATGCACCAATTCACCAAAGCAAATTTGTCGTATGTAAAAACCTTCTTGGCGATAAACCTGATCGTGGTTCTGATGTTCAGTTCAAAGCTTCTGTTTACATGTGACTGCACTTACACTTCCCTGTACAAAGCCCCGTGCATGCATTCCTTACCACGGTGGGGAGCGAGGCTCTTCGGTCAGCCTGTGTTCTTGCAGATCTTCTGAAGCTGCTCTTTCTGTCCCGGGAGTGTCCACCTTCTGCTCCGTGACCCCAGTAACTGCTCATCCACTTTGTGAAGTTACCATCATCATCATCATCATTGTCCATGAAGCCAGGCAGGAGCCTGAGAGACATGATGGAGGTGTGCAGCAGAGGAGTGTGATCCAGCCGCTCTGCTCTGCTCCACGAGCCACGAGGGAACTTATTCAATTAGATCCCTGCGGAGCCTCGAGCGCTGTTATTCTTGAATGATCCCAAAGTAAACGGCAGAGCCTTTAAATAAGTGAATCCCCTTTAATCTATTTAACGTGGCTGGTAGAAAGCACACATGGAGGCGATGGGAGAACGTGTGGAGGCAGGAGGCAGAGGGGAGTGGCGAGTGTTTTGTTGGCTTGTGTGCTTTTAATCTTTCCATTGCAGTCCTGGGGCGGGGGGGGACTACAGAAACTCCAATTCCCCCATACTTTCCACTCGCTGAGTACATCAAACCTGTCAATAGTTATGGAGTGCAGTGGAGTCTGCTGTGTGCACGGAGCCCGGGGCCTGTGTGCTACAGGACAGAGCTTATCTTTCATATTCAATCATATTTATTTACAAAATCCTCCTTGTTTGTTTTGGTTTTGACCTGTTGCCTTGATTGCTTTAAGCTTGTGTTGTATTGATTATTATTGTACATTGTCTTCTTCCCCAAAAACTTTTGTAAATAAACATAAAATAAAGTGTAAAATCGCAGTCTGTCACGGTGTGCTTAATACGCAAGATTTGGTGCTTTTCTCTGTTTTATATCAAATTAAAGTGACAAAACAAGACATTTAAAGACAAACCTTGGACTTTGAGGAACTGGGATGGACATGTTTCACTATTTTCTGATAATTTATACATTAAACTATTAACTAATTAATTAATCTGTCAAATAATGTGATCAATAACGAAAAAAAATAATCGTTAGTTTCAGCCCTAATTAATAAGTTTACTTGTTTTTTTTTTTTTGTTTTTTTTAAATGTCTGTACATTGTATATTCTTTAATACTCGTACTGTGAACCTTTGAACATTTCTTGCACAATTTTGTACATTTCTGCACAAAACTATCCGCTACAAACTAACATGCAAGTTGTCATTCTGATGAAACTTTAAAAAAGAAAAAGATATTGTGAAGCCTGAGTGAGGACAATACAGCAACTGGAAAAGCAACATCATTCCTATCGTGATGAAATCATATATCGCGATATCGTGATGCAAAATCAAGTCGTTTAAATTGATGAATACAGGCATAGAACTCAAATTTCTCAGAAAATCTGAACTATTTTGAGGGAATATCAAGATTGTGATTTTATTTTTACATCACACTTTACATTACCAGTCAGTTCCATGTGATTTACAAAACTGGGCTCCAACTGGCAACAGATACAGTTCAGGACCCAGCAATTAATTAGTGATTATGGAGAATAATCTGTAAACGTCAATTTGGAACACAAATGTTTAAAATTATACGAGTAGTGTTTTCGATCAGAATTGTATTAAAAAAAATAATTTTATTAATTAATTCATTAATTAATACAATCCTGTTCAAAAACACTACTTGTTTATTAATATTAATTAATTAATTCAGCTTTATTGGTCTGCTTATGGGAATACTGTATAATAATAATAATAATAATAATAATAATGTAGTTAAATTAAACTGTTGTTTAAGATGATTACTCTGTGTTTGTGTGCATGCATGTGAACATAGTCAGTGTATAGCTGTAAATATATATTTTTTTCTCTATAATTTCATTTTAAACTTATGTTCATTTTGCCCTAAAGTTCTTAATAAAATGAGAAAATACTTAAGTATTAAAAGATTGTGCTTTACCATGTAGTTATTTGATAGACTATTTATTTATTGAATTACTGGAGAACATGCTATATAGTAATATATATCGTTATCCAGATGTGAATAATAACTAAAATGTTTACTATATTTTATATAATATTTTTACTAGACTTTTACTGCTGCTGATGATTTTTTGCACACTCATATTTTATCGTTATTTTATTATTCATAATATTGCTTATATTTTGTACTTATTTATTTTCTTATAACAGATATTATTACACGTTATTTATTCGTTATTTATACACTTTAAATGAATTAATGAGAGAACATTTTATTACGAGCATTAAAGTCTTATAGTCCCTGCGGGTTAATTTCAAGTAATCAGAGTACTCGGAAAGTGACATAAGAAGCACTGAGCAGCTATTTAAAGTGACTAAATCCTGTTATCTGACACCAATGACACGTGTAGTCATACGTTGTACTAAATGTATATACAGTATTAAAACACAACTACAAAATGTGACATGGTAATGATGTATAAACTGCTAAATGAAATGCAAAGTCAATATTAAACAGATTTTTAAAGGTTTTTTTGCTTCAAGTTTTCAGCTTCAGGTAGAGGAATTTCTTAAAATGAATTTTACACTTGAATTCGAACAAAATCTTCCTTCACAAACTGAAAAGATAAAAAGATGTGACTCATCTCAGAGAGTTGACACTAATCCAGCCAAGATTACAGTAATCTGTTGGTTTAAAGTCGTACGTGAACACAAATGATCAAATGCTCTTTTTATTTCCCGAGATACGGAAGCCCTGAGAGGCAAGTGAGATCCATTTTCTAAGTTGTATCTAAATTCTCTCCTGTGTTTAGGATTCAAGAACAGGTTTTAAAAAAGTTCCCTAAATTTAAAAAAATCTGTGAAACAGTTGAGGAAAAAAAGTTTTACTTAGGATATTTTTTCATCTTTTTTTTTCCATCCATTTTTTTCCATGTTTTCGTATGTGAAGAAGAATTATCAGGTGAATTATTATTTTATTGTGTTTGTTGTTGTAATACTGAATTATGCCAGCAGAGGCTGAAGTGCACCACTAGCCCCATGTTCTAAATACTAAACCCAACATACGTACATTGTGTTAGCAATTAAAACATTACTGTCTTTCTTTTGGCTTTAAATGCATTTTAATCTGCAGCTTTCAGTACTATTGAAAACATTGTTTTGTACATAGACAATGACACAGAAGAATCACACGTCTCACACACACTTCTTAAACTAAGCCCGGCGGTGCTAACAATAGCAGACAGAGTCAGGAATAGCTGGAAGATCAGACGTCTTTATTGTAACCTCTGTCAGTAACCCTGCTTTCACCTCCCTGCAGCAGCAACAATATCTGCGCTCCTCATGGAAAACACGAGGTTATTGTGCCTCACCACGTGCTGGAGTTTATGGGCAAAATTGATTTTATGGCTTTTCAAAACAAGCTACTGTGTCAGTGTAGAATGGATTATTTTAAAGGGCAGAAACATGTTATTATAACCTCCCGAGACCCGAGCTTTCGTTTGGTATGCTTTTCTAATTTCTCCTAGTTTTTTGGAATAAGCAGGACACGCTAAGTAAAAAAAACAACACCTAAGCGTTGGCTTTGAACAGGAAGTAGTTTTGCTAAATGAAAATGTCCTCATATTAGGTTTATTTGACTGTATAACACCAGTGTTTAACAAAGTATAACAGTGTTTATTTCAATGCCTTAATATTGCTTTGCAAAAACAAAATTGCAAACAAATGCAACATTTCTTTAATGTTTTGTAATTCTGCACGACTTTTTCTTGCTCGTTACTCCAAACTAGGAGAGTCCTTGGAAACAGTCTGCTACAAAATGCCTGAACAAAACAAAACAAAATGAACAATGCATTTATAAAAGCTTTGTGATTTGTTCATTTTGTAACTCTGCATGAGTCTTTCTTGCTCCATACTGCAAGCTCGGAGTGTCTGTCACACCTATTGTCTAGTGTGAAATGATAATAAAGTACAATAATAAAGTACCGATTTCCTCAAATGAGTACTTCGTAATTAGCATATATATGAATATATATTTTTTTTGTAAGTTGCTTATGTGTTTTTTCCAGTATTTTTGTCTAAATAATATGTCACTGAATATATTATACAGTTTTGGACAACTTGCAAAAAAATCACAATAAACTAAAATAAACATATTTATTTCCTAATTTAGTATAAATGATACATTTAAAAAACCTATTTATTAAGTAAGTATGTTACTTTTTAATTTGTTACAAATCCAAAAAGAGAATAAAACGATATGTAGCCGACTGTGAATACCGGGGGTCAGTTTCAGCATAATTTAGAGCGTTTCATTGAATTATAAAACGCCACCCGAGGGAACAGTCGTCCCATCAAAGGTCTACTGTATGTTCACAGGCTTTCCTGTAACCAGCTACACACAGCTGACTCTGAAAGCTGCTCGGATGCTCACTGGTTGATGACAGAATGGCTTCAGGCACAAATTGAGTAATCAGGCTGCAGCAGCGTCCACACAAACACCACAAATAGGGAGACAGAATAAAGACACAAACACGGACTCCAACTCATAATAAGTCCACATTGATCAGTATCACATGTAGAGTGTTGGGGCTGGAAAACTGTATAATAATAATAATAATAATAATAATAATAAAGTGCTTCACATGGTTGAAACATCAGACAAAAAAGAACTATTTAAATATATTATATATACATATATAATATATAAGTAAAATAAATAATATAATGCTATAATGTTAAAAATATATAGAAGACATGGTGGGAATAAAATTATGTGATCATATTAATAAAAAAGCATTTTCTTTTCTTTTCTTTTAAAGATTGTGATTGGAAAGATGTCACTGATTCTTTCATTAAATAATCACTATTGTCAGACTACACTGAAGTACTGTCTTTTTATGACAGAAATAAGTATTCTCCACAATAAACAAAAAATAATGTGTATGTGCAGGTATCATACAGTCTATGGTAGGTATGGACTTATAGAGAATCAGCAGCACTGCTACCTAGTGGCTGCAGTCAACCTGCAGTGAATTACACTATTAATTCATTAATTTAATTTATATGTTTTCAAGATTCAAAATATTACTTTGATCAATGTTTATTTAAAATATTGATGTTAAATCGTATATTTAAAACAGGGATACAAACAAATATTATGTCAAGTAGAAATTATAGAACAGTATAAGAGATAATTCAAATAGTCTTGTTCTATTAAAAGTCTTGTTCTTCCCTAACAAAGAATGGAATTATTTCATTTTTTTTAGACTTTATTAGATTTTCAAGAAAACATAAACGATACATGACTATAGGCCTAATAATATACAAACATACAGGAAACAAAGAAAAAATGTAATATGAATACAGTAAAAATGTAATAAATACTAATGATAATTAAAAAAAAAAAAGACATGCACACATTTATTACTTCTAATTATGCATCCCTGTTAACATTCAGTTTATTAGTTTGCAATACTGTCTACCACACATTTATATTACGTTATGTTATATTTTATTTATATGTATAGCCCTATGTTTTTACTGCAGTATTGTATGTCAAAAATAATTTTTTTTTTAAAGAAATTAAAATAAACATATCAAATGACTGCTTCTCTTTAATTGCTGTTTATAATAAATAAATAACTTGCTGCTGAGGTGATGTTTGGACTACAAAGCGCTACTGTCGAACTACAACTACACACAGCCCCGTGTCTTGTCCTCCAGTATCCCATGATTCCTCTGTGTGACCTCGCGCAGCACAGGAAGCAGTAGAAGAAGAAGCGGCGCTCCTCGCTCACGCTGCAGTCTGGTGGTGGTTACTGGCCGCTGGCTAAACTCTCGCTCGGTTGTACATCATGGCTTCTTCTAAGCCAGTGGAGCCGCAGTCCGGGACGGGACTCCCCCGCTGGCAGCTGGCCCTGTTAGTCGGGACTCCCATAGTGCTGGGAGTCGGGGCGGTTTATCTCTGGAATCGCAGCAGGACGAAGGAGAGTAAAGGGACCGGGGAGCGGAAAACTCCAGAAGGCAGCGCGAGCCCCGTGCAGGGCCAAGACGGCTCAGCTCCGGCCGGCCGGGAGCCACCGAACATGGTAACGAAACCGAAAATTACTGCTAATGTAAAATCCCCCATATTAGCTTTACCTGCCTTAGTGCAATGCATGCGTTTTTCGGACTAAACGTGTCATTGCCGTAAAAGTGTCGTCAAGGACACCAAACGTTACCACCAGTGACAGCTAGCCTACCGATAGCTAGCAACCGGTTCATCCGTGGTGGATTAGCGAGGTTAACAGCTAGCTAGGTTAACCAGCCCGGTTACAGAATTAACTAATATTACCTTTTAAAGAAAGCAAATAAATGTCTGCAGCTGGTAAAGTATGCGCTAAAACAACACGTGTGAACAACATGATGATATGTTTTAGCTATAGCTTTGTAATTGTAATGCTTTTGTGACATGCTAGCTAACGTTATCTTCTCATAAAGTCAAGGTGGGCGGGGTTAGCAGTCACTAATCAGTATATACTGTAGGCAGAGGTGATTTTATTAAATATGATAAGAGACTGTCACCTCATTCATTGCATTGTTTCGTTTTAACTTTAGGTAGAACGTGTATAAAAGGGGAGTGGGGTCCTCCTGCAATTTCATGGATTCTGGTGAATTGTTCTGCATTCATTTATGGTGGACATGGCTTTATTTATGTGAAGGAAAACACAGAAATTGAGGCAGCCGGTGACAAATCAGAAAATAATATAATATAATGCAGTAAAGCTCTCAAGCATTCTGTATTGCTTTAAAATATTTATTAACCTGTGGATCAATTTTTCTTATTTAATGTTATCTCTGCTGATTCTGCTCACATGTAGACATGATTTACTCTTTTGTGTCTGGAGTTTTAATACCTCAAAATGTTTTAATTGCAGATTCACTGCTTTCACTTTCACGTGTTGTCACATTCCTGCTAATGTACAAATCTTTGCATCATAATAAGACTTGAAATAAGTTTCTTCACCTGATATCAGTGCATTTTTGTTTTGCCCGTCTGCTCTTTGTTGTATATTATTTTATTTTGTATTTTATTATTTAACTTTTCTACTCTGGACTGCAGCCGCAACATTTAGGAAACTTTTCTACGAGTGGAGCATTTTAAACTTTAATTTCTCAGTCGATCAAGTTAATTCTATTGTGAAAAGCCAAAATGGTGATTTAATATTCAATTAATTCTGCAGCCCTAGTAAATGGACTGCATTTATATTGCGCTTTTCTACTTTACCAAATAAAACGCTTTACAATTATTCTCTCTTTCACAAAGGCTGCAACTAACTATTATTTTCATTGTTGAATAATCTATTGATTATCTCAATTAATCTTTTAGTTGTTTGGTCTATAAAATGTGAGAAAATTGTGAAAAATGTTAGTGTTTCCAAAAGATGGAAATGTCTCAAATATATTCAGTTTACTGTCACAAAGGAGTAAAGAACAAAAAGAAAGAAAACATTTTCACATTTAAGAAGCTGGAATCGGATCATTTTGAATCCTTAAAAAAAAAATGCACTTATTGATAATCAAAGTAGTTGGTGATTTTAATTTAATAGTTGACAACTAATCGATTGCTTGCAGCTCTATCATCCACACACTCACACACTGATGGTGGCAGAGCTGCTATGCAGCTTTGTGTTCGGTCTCCCACAATAAGTTGATGGTGGTGAATTTCCCTTATTATAATGATAATCGTGAATATCCTCACATGAGTGACTTGGAAAAACCTGTCTAGCTCGCTATCATGGTAGAGAAGTGAAAAATAGATCCTAATGAATTTTTTAAACTACAGGAATTATGTAAGAAAAGAACAGACTCACACGATGCAATATTTATGCAGATTTATGTTCATTAAAAAAAGATGTGATGCAAACAAATATTTGTTTCTGAACAACGGGACAAACTTGTCAATTCCAATTATTTTGTCCAGGACAATCGTGACATGAAGTTTTACTGAGTTGCCCTTTCTCTCTTTCATTCAGAGCCCGTTGGATCGGGCCCAAGCAGCAAAGAACAAGGGCAACAAGTACTTCAAGGCTGCCAAGTACGAGAACGCCATCCAGTGCTACACTGAGGCCATCGCTCTCTGCCCCACAGAGCAGAAGACCGATTTGTCAACATTTTACCAGAACAGAGCAGCAGCCTACGAACAACAGGTGGGCTCCACCTTTTCTGTTGATCTGTGCAGAGATTGTTGTTAATGTGAAAGAAGATTTATAAAAAATAAAAAGCAAAATTTTGATATATCTTCGTTATGTAAGTGTCTTGGGAAGAAAGTGAATTTCTCAGTATTGTGTCTGTCTCTTGCTGTAATGAATGCATGGAATTGATTTTTATTTAATGTTTTGATGCAAAAATTAACAATATGCAACTCTCAGTGAATTCAAGACTCGGGTCATACAAAAAGATTAAATGCTGCTTATTACGTAAATAAAGTTGTTAGGATGGCTGCCTTTTTTTATTTCTCACAAACCTAACTATTTCAAAAATATATTGTACACAAAATAACAAGTACAATTGGTATTTTATGTAATAAAAATAATATATATATATATTCAACAAATCACAAAGGGTTAAGGTGTTTGTAGACGGAAAGTCATGCATGTCAATACTTTTTGTTCTTGATTGAACTTGAAATATACCTGAAATGGCTTCAGTGCAAACTAACTTCTTCTCACAGCTTAAAGCCAGAATAGATGCCGTGTCTCGGCAGCTGACTGACTCCTCGTTGGTCAATGTGTAGCAAAGTCTTTGCCAATCATCAACTTTCTCAAATCTTTCCACCCTCATGTTTGACTGAAGGTTTTTCTCACAGAAGTTAATGCAAACTCATCCTTAAAAGTCTTACATTTGATTTACAGAATTTGAATAAACAATCATTTTGGTTGGTTTAAAATGTTTAGGGTGACGCCTACTTGCATGAGAAGCATCTCCCCACAGGATTCACTTATTTAGTTTTGCTGTGGAGAGAATCTTAAAGTTTCTCTTTGGAGGTCTTTGAAAGGTCTTAAAGCATTTATATAGAAAGTGTGCAGAAACCCGGCATGAGGTGTCGCATTAGCCCTCCAACGAAAAGTGTAATGTTCTATCTTTGATACAGATGCTGTTTTGTTTTTAAAGATTAGTTTTTTTATATATAAAGGTCTTCAGAAATCATTTTCAATATAGGTCCCTTGGTCCACTTTGAAGTCTTTGCTATATATTCATTGGCAGATATTTTTTGGAAAAGGGTTTCCGCAGGGCCTTAAAAAGTCTGTTATTAGTCTTATTTCCTTCATAAACTTCTTACTTTTTTGCCAGTATGGATGTGAAATGGGTCTTAAATTGCATTCATAATGCTATTTAAATTGAACTTGTTGAAACTTGCAGAAGCCTTGTGGATGATAACCAGCCCATAACTTATCATTTCAGATGAAATGGACAGAAGTGGTGCATGACTGCTGTCAGGCTGTGGAGATGAATCCACGCTATATCAAGGCTCTGTTCAGGAGGGCTAAAGCTCTGGAAAAACTCGACAACAAGAAGGAGTGCTTAGAAGGTAAAACTTTCCTCTTCTTTCTAAAAAAATGTTCTTCAAGTTAAACATGTAATATCTAACATTTCCCCATTAAAATGTATAAAAACGGCCAGGCCTATGTTCTATATATAGAGAGTTGTTCCAGAGAAACGTGTAGTGTCCCTGAAGGCAACGTTTCCTCTCTGCTGTCATGGCGTCGTCTCCCCTTTGAGCAGCGTCAGCTTGTGTTTGTCTGCCAGAAGCTTCATAAACTGACTTTTTATCCAGTTTTAAGACACATTTTTACATCTT
>CALSBV010011200.1:9273024-9290008 GCA_943590825.1 Bovichtus diacanthus | reverse complement strand
TGCTGCTGCGTGCCACCTTCTACCTGCTGATTGGAAACGCTACTGCTGCTCAGCCTGATTTGGACAGAGTGATAAACATGCAGGACGCCAACGTGAAGGTACGAACAGTTTAATTTATTAACCTGTTCGTAGCTGAGAAAATACCAGACCAGTTCAAGTACTGGGGCATATTAGGGCCACTGTAGGTTAACAAATAAGATGGGAGGTCTGGGGGTAATATGCAGAGAAAATATCAGAATTTCTAACATTAAAGTGGTAAATTTACGAAAGACTGATTTTCCTGAAAAGGAAAAAAATGGGAAGAAAAAGGTTATTTTCTTGGGTTTTGTCTCGTAAATTTATGACTTTAATCTCACCGTGTTTATAATTTTTTTTCTTGCAAATGTTTGATTTTATAATCTCAGAATACTCAAGTTTTTTTTCTCAACGTCTTTTGTGAGTTTTTTTCTTTTAAATTTACCACTTTAATCTCAGAGAATATCCAAGTTTTTTTTTTTTTCTTTATAAATTTACGACTTTAATCTTGGAAATTGTTTTTTCTGAACATTACCCCCTCTCCCCCGGCGTTGTAAATATTATTATTTTTTCCTACATTGGCTCTAATCTGCTGTTGTGTTACTAAAACTGCGCTACAAATTAATTGTATTTATAGAAGCCTGTCAAGGTTCAGATGCATCTGCAGATTTCAGTAAATGTACCTCTGGTTCTCGGATCATTTCAGTGCAGCCCGCCAGATGTTTCCAGCTGAACTTTTATATTTTTAATAATTTTAGAAAATGATGATATTGCTTTTTATGCCGTTTTATTTTCTGGGAGGTAAAAATACTCGTAGTTTGCTTTTGGCCCGTCACCCACCATGAGGTTTCAGTTTTGGCCCTCCAAGGGAAAAGTTAAATTCTTGCCTTGTTCTCTGATTATTTGTACGCAAAGACATCCTTTACAGAAGACTTGTTGTCACTCTGTTCTATGGTCGGATGTTTTACAGCTACGAGCCAATGCTCTGATCAAGCGGGGCAGCATGTACATGCAGCAGCAGCAGCCTATGCTCTCTACACAAGACTTCAACATGGCAGCCGACATTGACACGCGCAACCCTGACGTCTATCACCACAGGGGGCAGGTAGGAGCACGTTGAACTGGTTTCTTTAACATCTGCTTGTGAACTTGTTGTTTTGATTGCTGTCAGTTGTTACTAACTTAATGTTTGAAATGTTATATGCTGTAGCGCTCTCTCTAAAGTCAGTTTTTCTTCACAGTTGAAAATCCTGCTGGACCAGGTGGACGAGGCAGTGGGAGACTTTGATGAGTGCATCGTGCTGAGGCCCGACTCCGCTCTCGCCCAGGCTCAGAAATGCTTCGCTCTCGTAAGTAATCGACTGAAGATCATTTGAAAAGCACGCGTGCCGTTATCTAACCTACCTAATAAATAACACTAGCATTAATGGCTGCTACAACTAAAGTTTAGCTGCTGAGTTTCTTTTTGTTGTGTTCTTCAGTACAGACAAGCATACACTGGAAACAACCCGTCACAAGTGCAGACGGCCATGGACGGCTTCGAGGACGTTATCAGAAGGTTCCCCAAGTGTGCCGAGGGCTACGCTCTTTATGCTCAGGTACACAGTCAAAAACTGGATTTTCTATTTACACGTCAGTGTTTGGCCACAACTAACGAACACTTTCATCATCGATTAATCTGACAGTTATTTTCTAGATTCATTATTTTGTCTACAAATAATTTCCCACAGTCCAAGATGATGTCTTCAAATGTCTTGTTTTATTCAACAAACACTCCAAAAACAAAATATATTCAGTTTACTATTATGCATAGCAAAAAAAAAGCCTCAAATCTTTATATTAAAAATGCTGCAACCAGCAAATATTTGTTATATTTACTTGGAAAAATAATTAAAAAGAATATTCGGTAATCAAAATATTTGTCGCTTGATTTTTTTTCCGTTGATCATTGCAGCTCTAATTTGCTTCGGCAATTTTACAATATATTGTCTGTGTAAATCAGTTTGTTATTGTTATTTTTCAGGCTTTGACCGATCAGCAGCAGTTTGGAAAAGCCGACGAGATGTATGACAAGTGTATCGAACTGGAACCAGACAATGCTACCACATATGTCCACAAGGGGTAGGCATTTCTTTTCCTTTATGTAGGCGTATTGTTAAACTAACATGTGATTTATATGTGTCCATTAGTCATCAGTTGTTAATGTTCAATATATGTCCAGTTTGTTGCAGCTTCAATGGAAACAAGACCTTGACTTGGGTCTCGAGCTCATCGGTAAGGCCATTGAAATCGACAACAAATGTGACTTTGCCTATGAAACGATGGGAACCATTGAAGTTCAAAGGTGAGAATAACAAACTTGACTCAATCTCCACACATTGCAAGTCTTCTTGAAGTGTAAACTAACCAGAGCATTTTCTTTTCCAGGGGAAATCTGGACAGGGCGATAGATATGTTCAACAAGGCGATTAACCTGGCCAAGTCTGAGATGGAGATGGCCCATTTGTACTCGTTATGTGATGCGGCGTACGCTCAGACAGAAGTGGCGAGGAAGTACGGGCTGAAACCTCCGACACTGTAACGTCTCTGCCAATCCATCGCCAATCTCAATCTTCATTGCTGAATTTAACTGTGTTTGAATGCAACTGTCTGACTTAACTTTTGATTTGTATAAAAAAAAAAAAACTGAGTACTGGATTATAAATGAAAAAAAAAAGGAAGAGCCCTGAATATGTTTGGGCAATATGTTTCCAAATGTTATCATGGAAAGAAGGATTTCTATTCACTATAAAGCCGAGGCTGCAATCCAGGCCTCTGGTTGATTTGGTGGTTTGTCAGGTTCAGGGCTCTTAACCGACGCAGCCCTTTGCTGACACAAGGGATAGTTTGGATATTTTTAAGTGGGGATTTATGAGTTATCCATAGTTGGTGTGTATACCTACAGTAGATGCAGTTTGGAGAAGCAGGAAGCTAAACATTGTACTGCTGTGGACGCCAGGCTCCTTTGACAAAAACAGTCATTTTACCTGCAGAACGCAGGAGTTGCTGGTCTACCTCTGCGTCCATCTGTTAGTTAGTTTGTGTTATTGTGTGACTTTGGTGAATCTGAACTAACCCTTTAAAACACCAAAGTAACACAATAACACAAACTAACTAACCGATGGACGCAGCAATAGACCAGCAACTCCTGTGTTCTTGGAGGTAAAATTATTGTTTTTGTCAATGGAGTCTGGTGGCTTTGAAGAGCGCATAGAAAACGGCTTCAGTTCCCCAACAGAAAGGGCGAAAATATTCTGAATATAGCGTACACTTAAACAGATTTTTCTTTTTTTAGTTGTCTAAAAAAACATCCACAGCAGCACATTGTTTAGCTTCCTGCTGGTCCTCCTCTACGTTTCTACGAACTGCATGTACAATGGAGAATTACCTCATACAATCACACCTTTTTAAAATATCCAAACTATCACTTTAATTCAAACAGAACATCGTCATCTGACCTTTTTATTGCTCAGAATAAAGAGAAAGATATTTAGAGAGAGAGACATGAATGGCCATGTATACGTGTCTAAATCGAAATGAATAGTAACTATGTGAAATGTAAGTGAACTGAAATGTGCGCAGTCTGTTGAACCAATTACTGACTTTAAGGCTTTTGTGACTTTTAAACCTACAGAAAATACTGTGAGAGCTTTACATAGTTCTAATGGACTGTTCACGTGTTAATTTATGCTGATCTAAAGTGTTTTTCCCCCCCGGCTCCTTTTCATATGTAACATACACTATCAGTTCTGAATGCAAGATTAAAATTATAGTCAAATGTGTAATGTCTGTGTTTGTAATGCTGGATTTGATCCCATGGATACTGGGCTAAAGAGAGCTTAGTTTAGCATCCTGCAGTGTTTTTGTTTTTTAATACTGGGATTGCCTGTTTACTTTTTTCTTTTTTATACTTTGTGCAGCATGTTCACTTTATAAATAAATGTAAATGCAATGCTCGTGCTGTATGGAACACTAGGAAAACCCCAACTATAAGATGCGTTGGGCAAAACAATTTGGATTAGAAAAACTTAACCAACTTAATGTATTTTAGTTTTTTTGAAAATGTTATTTTTTAATTGTCAGAAGATGTCACAAAGGATTGGATATTCAGTGATTTTTGATTTTTTTTTTTTTTTTTTACTAGCTGACGTTAAATGAAAAACATGATTTATTTTCTATTTTATTGTAAACTGTTTATTTTTCATGCAACATAACATTTTTTGACAGTAACTTTAAAAAAGAGTGGTTTTATTTTTCTGTCCTTTTCAAAGTATATTCTCACAACCCAAGCCTTACTGCTTCTTCTCTTGGTTCCGTGTATGATTTGGTTCTCGAGTAGCATCTGTACTTTGTAAAAAATAAAATTAGCCATCACTCCTGAATGCTTGCAACATTTTCTACTTTTGGAAAACTAAATTCAAATACTAATGTTCTGTGACATTCAGTTCTGGCTACATTTTATTGAGCGTGTGGTAATACCAAGGAACCGAATCGTGCATTCAAGCTGCTGCTGCTGAAGATACTTTTCTGCAAAAATCATCTGTTTTAAACCTACAAAAACAAACAAATTGAACCTTTAAACAATGTATGTAACTGCCAGCAGCTAATCTACAGATATCTACAAAATATTGGTTGTTTAATAGAAATGACACTAACATTCTCCATCAATGATCTGTATGGTGACCAAAGTGAAAGAGAAAATGAATCCTAATAAAGTTATAAATCCTGGGATGAATTTCACCTTTGCACGTTTCTTCCGGCCTGTGCAGCCTCACGAATGTTGAAATGAAGGTTATAGTCTTTCTTAATTATAGCTAGTTCATTCTCAGGTCAGGTGGGTTTTTTTTATTACAATAAAAAGGGAATAAAATACAAAGGTATTAATATTAGTTATTATTAAATAAAAATGTAATCATAATAATCAGTGGTGGACAGTAACTAAGTACATGTGCAAGTACTGCACTTAAGTACAATTCTGAGGTACTTTATTGGAGTATTTCCATTTTCTGCTACTTTATACTTCTACTCTACATCTCAGGCACTACATTTATCTGATAACTTCAGTTACAGTAAGATGAATAATACAAAATATAATCAACAAATAATTTATCATGTATTATTTATGGGTTAAGATAACTTTTATTGATTCGTTGGTGAAAATCATAAGCTACCCTGCAGTATATTTCGTAAAAACTGCTACATTAAAGTGATAAACACATTAATATTTATCAATAATCAATAATTATAATCCAATCATATAACATATTATTCTTAATATGGGGCGTTGTACAGATTAAGTACTTTTACTTTTGGAGTACCTTTTTTTAAATTCAAATAACATTTTGAATGCAGGACTTTTTCATGTAACAGTATTTCTACACTGTAGTTTTATTACTTTTACTTAAATAAAAGATCGGATCCATCCACCACTGATAATAATAATAATAATAATAATATCAACAATAATAATAATAATAATAAATAAAATAATACTATCAATAATATCAATAATAATGCTGATAATAATAATAATAATGTTAAAGTAAAAGTTTTAACCACACACTTTAAACCTAACTAAGAGCTTGCATTAAATATTAGTTCAGAGTAGGACCATAAATGACTCGTGCTACACATCAGAGCTTTATTTAAGAGTTGCCATCTTTGTTACATGACGAGGCTGATTGGTTGCAGTCACTAGGCAACTTCTGTTGCTCATTAATCAACGACAGCGTCGCGCGACACGTCGGCCGTGTTGACGGGATTGAACGTGTCTCCGTCAACACAACAATGGCGGATACCGTAGAGGAAGCTCTTCTGGGCAGCTGGTGAGACAATTTGTTCGCGTTCTAACATTACAAGATGCGTTTTATTCGATTGTCAAACCATTGTGTCGATCTTACCTGACAGTATTTAATGTTTAATACCTAAATATGTGTTTGTGTAGTTCATGTGTTCTGCTGACGATGGATGCTAACCGGTACTGTTACTGCTCGACGGCTAGCCAGCTAGCCAGCTAGCTAATGTTAATTAGCCAAGTTGGTTCTGATAAATTAGCAGCCCAGTCATCACAAGACGGACACAAAGAGCTTTTTGAGAAAGATCAAAGTATTTATAGTGTATTCACTTTCTTTCTCGCATTAACAAGTTTATAAACAAAGCTTGTTAGCCACTAAGCTAACAATAACTAGCTAGATAGCCGGTGTTTTTCAGTTCTTTACCAACCGTCGCTTTAAACTTCCAGTTTGTTCCTCTCATATGAGCTTAACACTCAGTGGTGGAAAGTAACTAAGTACATGTACTCAAGTGCTGTACTCGAGGACACATTTGAGGTCCTTCTACTTTACTTGAGTATTTATATTTTGTACTTTTACCCCACTACATCTCAGAGGTACATATTGTCCTTTTTACTGCACTACATTTGTCTGACAGCTTTAATTACTGTTAATATTCAGATTATTAATACAAAATATAATCAATAAATAGGAAGTGCTGCGCTGGGTCAAGAAACTTGGTAAAAAAATCAGGCGCGCTTTAAGAATAGGCATAAGAATAAAAGACAGATTAATATGAAAAATATCCTAATGATTTAAGAATATAAAAGCAATGACTGTCTAAAAAGCGTCTGATGCACTGTGATTGTAAGTAAAAAAAATAATTTATTGATTCCTAACAAAGGCTTTTCGACTCAAAGTCTTCATCAGGTATAAACTTTTAAACTGCAGGACTTTTACTTATAACAGAGTATTTCTACAGTGTGGTATTACTACTTTATACTGAAGTAAAACATCGGAGTACTTCTTCCACAATAGTGTTAACACGAAAATAATCGTATTACATAATTTAAAGTAATCTAGGAGTTGTCTGTAAGTATTGGACTTGTCAAGACTCATAAAGCTAGGCATGTGGTCGTAAATTAATTATCATATAGGGATTCTGATATCTTTGTCATGATATCTGCCCTTGAATGGAAAATCACCTATAAACTGGTCGAGCAAAAGTTCAACACATTTCCCTGATAAAGTCACTTTGTTTGTAGAACAGCAGTTACACGGGACGTGGCTGGAGCCCAAACGTTAAGTCCATTAATTGATCAACAGAAAAATAATTGGCAACTATTTTGATAATTGATTAATCATTTTAGACTCAATTTTAGTAATTTTTTATGCAGAAATAGTGAAACAATTTTAAGATTCTCTGATTTCCAGAAACTCAAATGAGAGAATTTCTGGCTTTGTCATATATCATTGTAAACAAAATATTTTTTGGTAATAAGACTTTTCGTCGAATAATATAAGACATTTGAAGTCGTCACCTTTGGCTCTATGAAGTTGTGATGGCCCTTTTTTGATGTTTCATAGACTAAACGATTATGGATTTTATTTGAAAAATTATTGACAGATTAATTGATGAAAATAATCTGTTGTTGCAGAACTACATGTCACTAATGGTTATTTTAAAATGTAATTTATTAATAAACAAGTGCTCATTACAAGTTGCCAGAGACCAAAATTGTTGCTTAAAATTGCTGATTCGACCAAGCATTGTCAACACTCAATGTTTCGTCGTTTTACTTGTTTTATTACTCAATTAAACTACTAATTATTTTTAATAACAGCAAAATGTATCATGATTCAGAGTATAAATAGACATGAAAACAAAAGTTATTTCAGTGAAGGGTCATATTCTGAATTTTCTTTACAACATTGTGGAAACTATTGGTACGTGTCACACATATGAAATCTTCTCTTTGTTTTTCTGAACATTTCTACTGGATCTGTTAACTCTTGTAATTGTGTGCTGCCTCTTCAGGGACCAGGATCTAGCTGAGGCTCTGGACTCGGGCGGCTCTGACATGGAGATGGAGAGAGGCATCATCCAGGAGCACTCGGCTCAACACAGGGCCAAGATGTGGAAGGTCAGCCAAAAAAACAAAAAGCAGCTTCACTTATAATGTGACTGTCACTGTGGGTTTAACGCATGTAAAAGTTCATTATTAGCGATGTACAAGATATTGTGTTTGAATTAAAATCAGTAATGCTTCTATTGTTAGAGTCCATATGCTGTTACGGAATTATTTGCGTCAGACACAAGTCAACAGACTGGAAAGACGAGCATCTCTGACTCCAATAATGTTAATGCCATCACGTCTTTGTGACACACCCACAGTTAAGCTGTCCGTGTTGTTTTAAACGACATCCCCACAACATTTTTCACATAGGAATGAAGACAAATACTGAAAGGTTTTAGTTTGGACAATTAGTTAACACCTGTATATTTCTACCCATTAGGACATTAACCCTTCTGCATCCCTTTTTTATAATAAAAAAAAAAAAAAAACCTGCCATAAAATCATATGTTAATGTTATTTTCCACTTTCACAGTTAAGTCTCAACCAACTTCAGTCCTGATCATTACAACCAAATATTAATTTTCAGAATTTTAACCCTTTTCTATATGCAAGTTTGTTTACATAATGCCACCGTAGTTTTTTTATAAGAAAATAACAAGAAAATTGAATTATTTTCTGTATACTGAATAATAGGGGGATTTATATTTTTTCACAGTCTTGGATATTTCAGTAAGTAACAACATTGATTTTTTTTAATGCAATTTAATTTTTTGTGCAGTGTCAGATTTAAAAGAAAAAACTCCCACTAAAACTGCGATACAATATATTAATATTATTTTTCACTTTCACAGAGTTACTTTTTTTAACCAACTTCAGTCCTGATTATAACTACCAAATATTAATAAATTATTTTTAAAATGATAAAAAACAAAAATTAAAATTATATTTTATTCTTAAAAAACCCACATACATTTAACTATTTTCTGTTAACTAAGCTCTAGGGGATTTCTTTTCACAGTCTGAGATATGTCAATGATTAGCAACATTGATTTTGATACATATACATTTTCTGTGCAGGAAATTGCATGTATAGGGCAAACATTAGAGTAATGCCATATGCATTAACAACCAAAACGATCGAAAAATAAAGCCAAAATGTCTCTGGTGAGACACAAGGGTAAACTCTGTGTTATACAAAATACAATCTGCCCTTTTTAGGTTAATCGATGCCACATTGTTGTTGGCTATGCATACAAAAAGGCCATTCTGTGAAAAGAGGCTTTGGCTACTGCACCTTTCTGTTAAGCTACTTTGAATAAGATGTTTGTACAGCGTCCGTCTAAAATGTGTTCAACCATACATGGATTCTAACCAACCGACCCTCTGATGGTGTAGCATTGCTTGTGACCTTCCTCATCTAAATAACTAAAGCTAGTTCATAAAATAAATTAAAAAAAGACATGACCAGAATTGTATAGATTTCTGTTTTCACTCTGAATATCACAAGTTATTATTTGAAGCCATGCAGCTACATCTCTGTGGATTTATTGGTGGTTTAAGTGTATTTATCGCTCAGTAGCTGGATGTTTAGCAGTGATTCCTTGTTTTGTGTTGGCAGATCGCTCTAAATGTCTCTGGAAAAGGAGACAGCCTGTCTCCCTGGGACGGCGTGCTCGATTTACCAGAACAGACCCTCATTCACAACCGCAGTCAACAGCTGATTGGTGAGTAAATGAATGTGACCCTAATTCACCCACAATCCTGGATTTTGGGATAACTGCAATAAAAGTACGTAGTCTGCAGCAAACAATGAGCAGAATGGATTTAGCTGCTAGCTGTTTGTGAAGGTCCAACGTGTGAATCCTACTCTAAATGTAAAGTACTAGTCGTAATATAACCAAACCATAAGGTATCAGAAAGACCATGAACAAAATAGTAATGATAATACGATTATTAATAAATCAATATTTCTAGGATGTTGATCATTTAGAAGATTAGCCCTGAGAGATGATCTGGTTTGTGCTATTTACATTTAATGTAGGTGCCAGGTTTTGAGAAGGAAAAGGAATATGTGGAATAAAAAACTATCTGATTCTGCTGCATTGATTTTGATCCTTTTTTTAGAGTCCCACAGTGTTATAGAGGAGCAGTGCTAAATCGTTGGAGTACTCTTTTAATGCTACTTGTGCAGTAATTAACATATTATGTCAACAATCAAACTGTTCGGCCGTCTGAGCAGAAAAAAAAAAATGAACATCAACAATTATTGTGCTTTCTTGGAGCCATGGTGAAAGCATGGCGCTGATAAACCTGTACTCTGTATCCACTGAACAATTTATCAGGAATCGATAAAGAATCTGATCGATAAAATCCTATCGATTCCCATCTCTAGTAATTACAGTGCAGCAGAGGAAGAAACCCTGAAAGCTTTTTTCAGTCTTCCTCTATTAAAACAAATAAAAAAAAAGACATTATTACTCATCAAAAACAAAACCAACAAACATAGCAAAAAGAAAATCTACATACAAAATACACAAACAAGCATAAATGGAAAGAAAAAACAAAGCTTGTATAAGTAATGAGAAGATTTCAGTGTCGTATTCAGTGAGTTCCCTCACTGTGAACCTCTAAATTTGAATTAAATCGTTTACTTGATGTATGACAATAGAGTAAATGTATATTTACGTACGTATATTTCTGCCTAGTTCATAAAAGAAGAGAGGGTTGTGTCACTTTTGGGTCTCACTCACATTCTGCCAGTATGTGAAGAATATTTCAGAGGAACAAATGACTTTTATTGGTCTGCTCTTCTGACGACAAGCTGACAACAAGATCTGGTGCAGCTCAAAATAGAAAGCCTCTTGATGCCCAGAAAAGTGCTCTTTTCATGCATTATTTAACAGTGGTGCTAAACCTATAATTAGCTTTGTCAGTGTGCATACTACATTTCTCTGCTTCTTGTTTTTGATGTGGACATCCACTTCAGTGTGTGATGTTTCTATAAAAAGGCGACTAACACACACTCTGTGCTGGCTCCCGTGTTTCAGACCAGCTGAAAGTATCGGAGGAGGAGGGGAGTGACATGGTTTCTGATGTCGAGTCAGTCATCACCTTCTACTGCAAGTCCCGCAACATTTCCTTCACTCCGGAGCTGAGCTGGCCGCACCTGCTCAAACCCCTGCTGGGGCTTCAGCTGCCCCGCAGCGACCTCTACAACTGCTTCTACGCTGTCATGAACAAATACATCCCCAGGTGACCGTCCTTCACCTTACACTCAATAATGGACAAGAAATACAGACTTCTATTGTAAATGGTGTCAAATCTGTACATTTCCAAGGATGGAGTTCAAATGGCTTTTTTAAGATTTTTTTGGACACTTAAAATGCTGCTAAAATTGTCCCAACTCGCTCAAATAAATGTTGGAGAAATTGTGGTGCACAGATTGGCAAGCACACCTGCATATTGTGGACATTCCCCGAATTAAGAACATTTCGAGGCCCTTAAAGAAATGTTCCACCACAATTGCACAAAAGATCTAAAGGTGTCACTCCTGAGAGTAATACCAGAAATAAATGCATCATAATTGAAACCTCCCTACATATGGTGTCTAATTGGTATTAAAATGTCTTGAATCAATCTTTTAAACGTTTTAACAATGACTTGAGAGCTGGGATTTTCTGTATAATTTTTTTCTGACATTGACAAAAGTGTTTTTTGTGCAGGAAGTGAGTTTTAAACTCGGCGCGATAATGTTGTTTTCTTCAATTTTGGTTATTATAAAGTTGGTTTTAAATTGGTCTCAAATTTAATTTGAATTTAATAAGAGTCTTAAATCTAACTTGCCTTAAGCTTTAGGAAACCTGATATATGGACTTCATGAATCTTTGTTGTCTTATCTCTTTATCCTTATACACACATTCACCCCCCCCCCCCCTTTTTATTTTTGTATTATTATTGATCCTTTTCTCCTAATTTGTACCTCCTGTTTTACGCTAACTATAACAATGAATACTTCAAGCTGAAATTAAGGTTTTTTTGTTGTTAAATGATCTACAAACCTGTAAATACAGCTGGAAAATGTATAGAAAAAAACCAGTAGGCATAATTGGGAATATGATTTGTATAAGTTGTCTTTTATTTATTTTAAAAATCTTTCTGTTTCAGGGACTGCGTGCCAAACGGCCGACCCTTCCACCTGTACAGACTCCTGCTGCAGTACCACGAGCCAGAGCTCTGCTCCTTCCTGGACACTAAAAAGATCACACCCGACTCCTACGCCATCTCCTGGGTATGTTCCTTCTTCACAGCTGGGGGCAGCGATATGTTGACATTTTCCAACCGGCTATGTTCCACAAACTGTCTTGGTTTTCTTTAAATCTAATAAATAAACATAATAAACTCAGAAAATGTCAAGAAAGGAAATATTCTTACACATTTCCTTTTGAATGTAAGTTTTTAGTTTTTTCACCGAACTAAGACTAATTGTGTTGTTAATTCATCGTGGAACACAGTTCATTCAAACTCGACAGAATCTAAAATAAAACTCCCAAGAATCGTCTTGGTTAGTCTTTCCACTGTTTCAACAATCATCCACTGTAGTCTGGTCAAAATAAACGCTAAATTCACCGAGAACGATGTGAAAACAGCCGACTCCGCACGCGGTTTTCCAGCTGTCTGTTTCTGCTGTTGCTGTTCTCTTTGTGTGGTTAGGAGTCTCACAGCCAGATCTCCACACTTCCTGCTAAGCAGTAGCTCTCACTCGCTCTTCAGAGGCAGATCATAAATTAGCTAAATAAAATGACACAAGTCGACCGACTGTACTTCAGTCAGTTATTCGTGTAACTCCGGGCATGTCTGAACTGCTGTACGTGTCTGTGTTCATATTTCTTCCGTAGATGGGCAGTCTGTTTTCCAGCCACTGCCCCCCCGACGTTACCCAGGTCTTCTGGGACTGCTACCTCCGGCAGGCTGACCCCTTCCTCATCTTCTTCCTCATGCTCATCATCCTCGTCAACGCCAAGTAGGCAACCACTAGTGGACGGAAGCTACACAGAAACATGATCCTACTGGGGAACCTTAAATGTTAACTTAATTTCTCTGCTTGATTTCTCCTTAGAGAGGTCATCCTTTCACAAGAAGGAGACGGCAAAGAAGACCTCATCAGTAAGTTTGACTTGCTGTCGTTTTATTTGTGGGTTTGTTCAAACACTGGAGTTAAACAAGAACTTCTTTGTCGCAGAAATGCTGGAAGAGTCTCCTTCTCACCTGGAATCTGAGGATATTGAAGATTTATTTTCTCTGGCGCAGTATTACCAGAGTAAGACCCCTCTGTCACTCAGAAAGGTGAGGTGCTACATGTGCGTGTTTGTGTTTGATACCCACTGACAGAGAGGCAGCTGCACAAGAGAACTCATTGTTTCAAAGCCGTTGTCCTGTGTTTGCTTTTTCAACCCGGGTAGATGAACCAGAATCTGTTTGGTAGCAGCCTGGTGGCTCTGAAAGAAGAGGACACTGATCTGAGTCAGGCTCTGTGTCTCCCCGTGTCTGTCCCCGAGATCCTGCAGGCCAACCAGCTGCAGCAGGTCAGTAGCCCTCACTGAAGTCAGCCATGTGAGAAGCAAGGTTAGAATAGTTTAGGTACGTTTTTATTTAATCTTAGTTCAGTTTAAGTTGGTTTTCAGAGTGCGTTTGCTAGTTTTAGTTTAGCTTCAGTTTTTCAGAAAGGTTTAGCTTTGATATATTTGGTTTTAGTTTAGGCCAGGTATAATGTCTAAGAAGTATGTAGCGATATATACATAAAGATTCCATGTTTGGAGAACTGTGTAGGAACGGCCATAACGTTTAAATCTTTTGATTTGGGAATCCCCAGTTGGTTAACATCAGACCTGAACTTAATCTACTGCAATATTTAAAACTTAGAAAACCAAGGATATAGTTAAAATGCCAATATTGGGCTACAAAAAAAGGCATTTTAACTACATCCTTGGCTCGGTGCTTTTCTTTTTCTATAGTGGACCAGTTTGACTTTTAGAGCACCTTGAATGCGCCTGAAGTTTACCACGTTACAACAGAGAGCACTCTGTATTTTTCATTTTTCTTTTGGGAATATTTATATCATGTTTTTGTTATTTAATTCTACAACAGTAGACTGCATGTGAAACATAAACAGGGATTATTTGTGAAGCAAATGCAGCATAGCTCCATCTCCTGGAAGGTCAGTTTCTGTGGTTAAATGTCACGACAGCTGACGGAAATTCGTGTATCAGTTGACCATAATATTTTTCACATTTATTTTATTTTTTTATTTTATTTTAAATTTTTAGTTTCTGATAAAAAACCATGTGAGCCAAAAAAAAGGAAAATGTGATAATATATTTATATATATATATATTATATTATATTATTTTACTTTCAGGATGGGGTACGTTTCTTTGTGGTGGATTGTCGGCCTGCAGAGCAGTACAACGCCGGGCATCTGTCCACGGCCTTCCACCTGGACTCTGACCTGGTGAGAGGACACGATATTAATTCTGTGTATGGAGCACATGTATATTTATTCTGTGTGTGTGTGTATGGAGCATATTTCCTGAGTGATTATTGTGTTTTCTTTTCCTCTCACAGATGCTCCAGAACCCCTCTGAGTTCGCTCTCTCTGTGAAGTCCCTCCTGGAGGCTCAGAAACAGTCTTTGGAGTCCGGCTCCATCGCCAGCGGGGAGCACCTGTGCTTCATGGGCAGCGGCAGAGAGGAGGAGGACATGTACATGAACATGGTGCTGGCCCATTTCTTGCAGGTGAGGGACACGAGAAGAGAAGGAAGCTGCAAAGAAAAGCTCTTGTGTCATTTTTTGCTTCCTGTTAAATGATCTGTATTTCAATATTTATGTGATCCTTGCTAATAAAAGGTTTTCTGTTACAGAAAAACAAAGAATATGTCAGCATTGCTAAAGGAGGTTTCATGGGTGAGTAGAGAAACATGAGGATACTGAGACACTTAGTTCCAGATGTATTAAACTCTGCGTAGATTCACCTCTAAAACACAGACGGAAATATCCTCATGCTGTTTTTTCGTCATGATTATAAAGCTGTGCGTACGCCTGGTTTAGTTGTGTACATACTTCTAACATTGTAGAATCTCTCTCTGAAAACAGACTTTATAAGCTCAATCAGTACATTTTATTTATCATGTAATCATATAAAATACAATTCCAGTGAAATGTAATCCCGCCAGTTCCTTCAATTCGTCCATTGAAAAGAGTTTAAATTGCAGAAGGTGAAAGGAATATCAATAAAGTGAAATAAATTATGCCTCTGATTTATAATTTTAAAAAATAATAATAATTTTAACTGTGCGAAATGGTGTGTGCATGTTTTGTTTTTTTGTGTGTGAACACATTGTTTATATATCTGGCCCAGTTTGAATATTTGTGAGAGGTGGAAACTCAGTGATATTTGTGTGATTTCAGCCCTCCAAAAGCATCTGGTCGACATGAACATCGAAGGTCTGGACTCTTCGTACCTTCACTGGATCGTCAGCACGTCAGGATCTCACAGCAGCCTCAGCTCTGCTGACGTAAGTGGCCGGAAACATTTGGACAAATTAGCAGTTTAAATGAAAGAAAATCACTGAAACATTATGTTTTTCTGATCCAGGGAGATTCACTAAGTAGCCCCGGAGATGGCAAAGGCGTCAAGTCTTTGGTCAACAAAATGACGTTTGCTCTAAAGTCCAAGTCGGTGAACGTAAAGGAGAAGATGATCAGCTTCATCGAGAACACCTCCACCCCCGTAGACAGGTGAGCTCCTTCTAAATCTCCCACTAAGAAACCTGAAACTCTGAAACACCAACTGCAACGCACAACATTCTTTGCTTCTTCATTTTTATTTCTTTAAATCTTGTCTGCTACAATTTCAAATTGTAGGATTTCAATTTAATATTTTTTATGATTCCTCTATAATAAAATTGTAACAATATTAACACAAAACAATGAAACCACTTTATACAGAAAACAAATGTTACACTTATTTGTTCAAATCACAATAAATTCCCCAAAATGAGAGAAATTGTAAACATTTATTAATTCCTACTTTGCCATTTGGGTTAAATACATATTTATACCTCACTTACCACATTATGAGGTGTAAAAGGTACCGAATGTCTTTTTCTTAACGTTCAAAGCTTCTATTGAAGTTTTCAAATGAAGCTTTAAACGTCTGTCGTCTTATTTTATTACGTAGTCACCCTAAAAATATTAGTGTAGCCTAATTTTAATCTGCAACTGTGCAGAAATACTAGTTTAAATACAATGAATAGACAAAAACAAAGAAGCTTCACAGAATTTGAATGTAGATTTAGCTTTTTAGCCCGAGGTGTGAACTATGTAGTCTGTAAAAATGTTTGAAGACTTTTCTTCTTGCACACTGGACTGGACTATCAAATCAGACAACTGTGGTCATTTGTTGAGCAATTTCTTTTGTATTTTAATTTAAGTTTTACCATACCTTGTGCCTTATTCCACGCTAGAATGTCTTTCAATCTGCCCTGGCCAGAGAAGGTGATTCCAGATCGGTAAGAGCTCTCTGACATCGAGCTGTTTGTCACCAGCATGCCCACTGGCTGCAGACTCGCACCAGTCCGCGGGGTTGTAGGAGAGTTAGCCTGTGTCACATTAACGCATGCTTAGTGCTCCTCTCACTCATGTAACCACACGTACAAGAAGTTTAAGATCTGTCTTCATGCTTTCACTAACAACATTGAGCGGCCTTTCAGGAAGCATTGAGCCATCTTTACATCTGAGTAACTAAAGTGTTTTAGGTAGAAACGTCACTTCACTGCTGTCTGCTTGGAGATGCACTTAAAGGGACACTTTGGTCTTTTTCAACCTGGACCCTGTTTTCCCATGTTTTGTGTCTTAAGTGACTATTGACAAGAATTTTTGAAATTGGTCCAGTATTAAGTGAGAGCGCTGAAGCCGCCAACGGGCTGCAATGTAATGCTATCGGGAAATTTCTCACCGTTGATGTACGTCCACTAAAAGTGTTTCTGCACTGACGGCTCAGATAGTTATTATAAGTCTGACTAC
>CALSBV010011200.1:9250094-9264200 GCA_943590825.1 Bovichtus diacanthus | reverse complement strand
AAGTTATATCAGAAGTTATTAAGTTATATCAGAATTTATTAAGTTATTATCAGAAGTTATTCAGTTATTATCAGAAGTTATTCAGTTATATCAGAAGTCATTAAGTTATTAAGTTATTATTAGAAGTTATTTAGTTCTATAAGTTATTAAAGTTATTAAGTTATTATTAGAAGGTATTTAGTTATGTAAGTTACTAAAGTTATTAAGTTATTAAAGTTATTAAGTGATTCATTTATTTTCCCAGAGTTCCGCCTGGCTGTGGTGCAGCTGCAGGTGACGAGCGTGAAGCAGGACAACCTGAGTCGAGCCCGGCGGCTGGTGAAGGAGGCGGCAAGTCAGGGGGGCCAAGTGGTGCTGCTGCCGGTCAGACGCCACATGTTGCTTCTTTACTGTCCAGTCAACATATTAAAGACACTTCATGATGTCATTTATGGAGAGTTGCTGCTGCAAAACTGAAATAGTCTCTTTTCTGTCGTTACGACAGGAATGCTTCAATTCTCCGTACGGCACCAGCTTCTTCTCGCAGTACGCGGAGAGGATCCCCGGAGAGTCCACGCAGCTGCTGTCGGAGGCAGCCAAGGAGAACCAGGTGTTCCTGGTGGGAGGTGGGACACACCAGGGTCCATGCAGGGTCTCGAATGTTTACTTCTAATGATAATGCTGGAAGTCTCGTGGATATATTTACAATAAGTATAATATCGTGCACAAATGTGTCAGCTTTGTTTCTGAAAATTAGCTTCTTTATTCTGAAAATATATGTTTGATATGTCAAATAGTCGTAACACCAAAGAAGAGCACAGAAGCCTGGACCAGTGCTGTCACGATACTTGAATTTCTAACTTCGATATCTTCAAAAATGTTCGATATTCGACGTAAAAAAAAAAAACGAAAACAACATTGAGTGCGTAAAATCTTAGTTTTTATGTTAAAAGATAAACATAACAAGGCTATAACAGCAGAATGACGTCGTAAAATAAACAATAATTAAAGGTTTTTTACCTTAATGTAAACAAACAGCGGAGAGTTTGTGTCAACTCTTTTTCAAATAATCAGAATCAAGATGTAGCGAAAATTCGATATATTTGCCAACTTTAAAGTGCAGTTGTTTCTTTAAAACCGCTGTATGTGGGATAACAAACGTATTTCTTGTCATAATGGGTTAATTAGCTCATTAGCTTGAAAACAAACCCTTTATGTCTCTTTGTCGCTCTTCTCTGTAGTTTTTATTTGTTCTCAGTCTTCAGGGTTTGGTTTGAAGAGTTAAAGGCGAACAGACTCGATTACAGCATTTTCCTCGTTGTTCGACAGGATCCATCCCCGAGGAGGACGGGGGGAAGTTGTACAACAGCTGTATGGTGTTCGGGCCTGATGGGGAGATTCTTCTGAAACACAGGAAGGTGTGTGTGCATCAACCACAGCGATCGTTCAGAATCAGCTTCTCACAGAGAGCTCAGCAGCTAATGTTTCCTCCTCACAGATTCACCTCTTTGACATCGACATTCCGGGGAAAATCCGCTTCCAGGAGTCTGAGACTCTGAGCCCAGGCAACAGTTTGTCCATGTTCGACACGCGTAAGTCCCGTCTCCTACGTCCGCTTGGTGTCCCTGCAGCTGGACGAGCTTCATAAGTTTTTCTGTGTAATTCCCCCGACAGCGTTCTGTAAAGTGGGCGTGGGGATCTGTTACGACATCAGGTTTGCAGAGCTGGCTCAGCTCTACAGCAGGAAAGGTAAGAGTCTGGCTGTTAGACTTAAACTGGGCTGTTTGTGATGATGATGATGATGATGACGAAGGTGGGGTGTTGTTGTGGTCCTCAGGCTGCCAGCTGCTCGTCTACCCCGGAGCCTTCAACATGACGACCGGCCCGGCTCACTGGGAGCTCCTGCAGAGGGCAAGGTCACACTTCAGTCTGCATGTGATGAGACGAAACAAATATATCATATAATTCTGACATCAGTAGCAATGATGCTGTACATTTTTGAAAACAGACAAATATAATAATTCTTAATTATCACATCATTGCCATGGATACAATCCCTGTGTTTGGTGTTGCTTTTAAACTGTTAAACATTTATTAATCCTACTTGGATCTCGCGGGACTTTCTGTTTGAAAGTGTTATCTCTTTTAATTTGACATATTTTATTATGATAAACTATAAAGATTTTCAAGTCTGCAGCTTCTGAAAATTAGATCACTTTCATCCGGGATGAATCCTGACCAAATATAAACTTTATATAATGTTGTTTCACGGACACTTAAAGGGAAGATTTGCCGCCTTTTTTATGTGGATGTCCAGTCAGTGTCGATGGTAAATGTAGTCGATTCCTCAGTGAGAGCTACTGCCTTCAGTGCCTACATGTACCAGGATGCATTGCGCACGAGCTGGGGTCAAGATTATTCCCAGGTGAAAATGATCTTCAGAAGCTGCTGACAGAACATCTTTGTGTCACAATAAAACGTGTCAAACAGCGAGTAGAAAGATATCATTATTAATAACAGCGCAGTGATTATGAATTATTCCATGTTTTGCTTGTGCTGAGGAGCTTTTAAAGAAACGTGTTCTTGCCGATCGGACTAACATTATGTTGTCGTCTCCTGCAGGGCGATTGATAACCAAGTGTTCGTGGCCACAGCGTCTCCGGCCAGAGATGAAGCTTCTTCGTACGTGTCCTGGGGTCACAGCAGCGTCGTGAACCCCTGGTACGTGCTCACACCACATCTACCAGAGAGAGCTGTGTCCTCAGCCAGATGCACCAAAAATATCAGAAACACACACAGAAAAAGTTGCATTGCTTATGCAGAAACATCTTTCCTTTGAGTGTCACTTCATTACATTATTATATATAATATTGTTTATTATTACAGATGCATTGACGTGTATTTGACATTTTACTGTTGCAGCTGGTTGAGGTGAAGCCAAGTTTAAGTGCGTTATATGAACATTACATTTAGTACGTGAAATGTAATAGAAGGGCTGCAGTTTACCATTAATATCCATTAATGGATCACAACTGGACAAAAAACTCCACATTTAACTGCACTCAAAACTATAGAAAACATTGAATTTAGATCACTGAATTGCAGACATAATGATTAATTGTCATCATTAGAGCTGCAATTTACAATTATTTTATCGACTAATCTGCCGATTATTTTCTAGATTAATAGTTTGATCTATAAAATGTCAGAAAATAGTGAAAAATGTCCGTCCAGCCGACGTCTTTAAATGTCTTGTTCTGTCACTTTAATGTGAAATAAAAGAGAGAAAAGCAGCAAATCTCTTAAATTTGAGGCTAAAAAACAGCATTTAAAGACATTTCTGCATCAAACATTACGTTAACGGTTAATCAATTATCATTATAGTTGGAGATTATTTTTCTGCCGATCGACTGATCGCTGCAGCTCTATTTAATAAATAATCATGTTTTATTTGTAAAATTTTAATTTGTCATGTAAGTAAAAAGTACAATATTTCCCTCTGAAGTACAAAGTTGTATAAAATGGAAATACTCAAGTTCAAGTACCTTAAAATTGTACTTTGACAGCAGTTTATTAAAGTTATGTCCTTGGATATTAAAAGTTTCTTTTAGTTTTCTGTGAAACGTTTTAGCTGTTGAATTTTGCTGACTTATGATTTTGCACAATCTGCCGTTGCAGGGGAGAAGTTATCTCTAAGGCTGGAGCCGAGGAGGCCGTTATTTATGCCGACATCGGTGAGTGGAAGAACTTTTTAATGCTATATTTCGATTATTATTTTTTATTGTTTGTACAGGAAACCATGGAAACAGCATGTATTTGTCCCAAACATGAGAAAAATGTCTCAATCTGCTGGAAAATATTAAAAAGTAAAATGTTGAAGCCTGTAGTTGTGAAGCTGAAATCAGAGGAAGCAGGATGTTCAAACATCTTGGTTTTAATGTGTTTCAATGGAGACATGTTTGTCCTGAAGGCTTTGGAAACACAATTAAACACAAAATAAAGGAGCTGAGGTACAACTTCCATCATTTTAAGACGTTTCTTTTTAGCCTTCACACAGTCAAAACTATTTAAAATGAAAATAACTAAAATGTCCCAATTATTAGTTATTCCAGAGCAGTTGTATTGGATCTCATCATGTAGTTTCCTCAGCGCTCTGTGTCTGTATCTGATCTCAGATCTGCAGTATTTAGCCGACGTCCGGCAGCAGATCCCGATCTCGGCTCAGCGGCGGGACGACGTTTACACCGTGACGTCTGTGCAGGAAGGATCGAGCTGACCGGCAACGTGCAGCGTGACGAGAGCTGCAGCGTGGAGGGCGACGCTCACTTCTTAAAGTTAATTAATGTCAATTTTTGGTAAGCAGTTGATTGTTTACATCATTTATTAAGTAAAAATAAACCCTTGCTGGTTGGAGCTTCTCTAATGTGACAATCTACAAATCTAATGCATTTAATTTCATTGTGAATGAAACCTTTAGCGTTTCTTGACTAAATGTGGCGGTAAAAATATTTTCTCTTTTTTGTTTTTGCCGTAAGGTTGTATTGATTGTGGAGAGATTTCAAATGTCAAATGTTTTTTTTTCATGATGGAACATCATAAACAGATCTGTAAATAAAAATAAAACATTTCCAGGTATTTTATTTTTATTTTATACTTTCACATAAGGCGGCTTGAAATCCAGATAATGAAAAAAAAAAAGGGACAAAAACAGAGAAGAATTAAGAAAAACAAACATAATTAAGACAAATACAACAAAAATAAACGACAACAAAAATCCGCAGAACATTAAACAAAATAATAAAACAATGCTTAAAAATTTACTGGGATTGAGCCTCTTAAAAGCTTGAACGGAAAATGTTATTTTATCGTAACTTTACTTTTTTCTACATTTGCTCCTCAACAACACACCACTCGTATTGAACATTAGTGCTGAAGCCAGCGGTCACAACAGAAACATATTTACAGATCAGTGCAACATCAACGCGTCAGGAAAGTGACGTCGAGGATCTCTTTACACGTCAGTCTCCTTCCGCTCCACCTTCAGCGCCTCGGCTTCCTCCTTATACGGACTTCTGCTTTTGTATCCTGCCGACGGCAAACATTCATTTCAGTAAATACACTCGAGTACGTGTTCCAGCTCTGCAGAATTAACACAACTGTTTGTTTGAGAGAATTTTATTTGACAATTTTCTTCTCCAAAAGTTTGTTTAATTTCTTTCCAAAGTCAGTTGGTTTCCACTGAATAAACAACCCTGTGGTAAAACAGGTTATAATCTAATTATCATTCAAGTGATATATTGAATATTATTATATCTCAGTGTGACATTACGCCAAATATTAGTAAAGTTTGTCGAAATTCTGCTTTAGAGACGAAACAAGATCCCGGCCTGGCTGGTGATTGAACCCCCGACCTTCTTTCTCAAAGCCTGACTACGAGACCACCACCACCCAACATCACCGGGAAAGAGTTTTACTTTCTCCAAACGTCTCGGTTCAAACAATAAATCCACACACTGAATGCAGAAACGTGCTTCTGTACTGCTGTTAAATCCTTTTAGTCGCAAACACACGTCAGACCAGAAGGTTTGAACTTCAGGACGCGTGAAACATCTGAGGCTCAGCCGGGACACGTACCTCTGTTAGTTTGCTGCTTCTGGAACTCCTGCTTCTTCCTCCTGCTGATCCTGTCCAGGTGAATCTGGTACACGACTCCCGTCAGCACCATGACCCCGACCACCGCACAGAGCGCCGTACTGAAGATCCACATGGCCTCTGACGCTCGACTCACCAGCGCGCTGCCCTTCACTGCGTCTTCACACCGACAGCAACCAGATTAGTGAACAAGCGCTGCGTTTAGACGCAGTGGAGGAAACTCATTTGGAGGGGAAACTTTTGCCTCAACTCTCTAAAAGAAATCGGGGCATTTGGGGATCTCAAAAAAAATTGTTATGTTTGCTGATTTTAATAAATGAGCCCAGTTTAAAATACATCCAGTAAAGCAGAGTATAACTGTGTGTGTGAGACACTTTCTTTACTTCTTTATAGCGTGTATTATTCTATGGATAGTTCTGGAAATACATTTTTTACATTCCCAAGTTTAACCATGCCGACATTTTGAGGGCGAAATAAAATGATAGACACGACTATGCAGCACAGCATTAATTAAGTAAAAGTAAGTATAACCAGGAAAATGTACTTAAAGTATTAAAAGTACTAAATGCAGAAAGATCCTTCGAGAAGCTGTAAATATGATTGAATGTAACATATTTTTTATTTCAGCTGTACTTGTAGGCCTATATATTGTTGGGTTGTTTAATTTATAACTTACCATCATATTTTATAAACTTTGTGTGCAAGGATCTTTATTTGAAAAGTAACTGAAGCTGTCAGATAAACGTAGTGCAGTAAAAAGTTTTATATTTCCCTCTGAAATGTAGTGAAGTAGAAGTATAAAGTGTGAGAAAAAATAAATACTCAAGTAAAGTAAAAGTACCTCAAATGTGTACTTAAGTGGAGTATTTGAGGAAATGTACTTAATTACATTTTCTTTTAATAAAACAATGGCTTAATGTGGTTTTAGGATATTTGCCTAAACTGGTAAATATAATATTTGAATTTTTATAAACTTGGGGGCTTTTTCGCCCCTCGATCACGGTGTTTCGGGGCAGAAATGTCCCCCTTTTGTTTGTGACAGTGATGATCACTCACATGTTGTGGATGTCAGGGTTTCGTTCATGGACCGGTTCTCTACGATGCACGACACGCTGGCGTCTTTGGAAATGTTGACTGTGAGGCGGCTGGTGATGTTGTACAGATTGGAGTCTGGGAGAAACGCTGACAGGGTCCTCACGGAGCCCTCGGGGGGCTTCTCCGTCTTGTTGATGAGCCAGTAAAGTGCAGGTTCAGGGAAACCCCCGCTGGAGTGACACAAGAAGGCCGCCTCTCCTCCCTGCAACGGCTCCTCCCTCTGCAGCAGCGGGAAGCTGAAACTAGCTGCAAGCAGCCACAAAGACACAGTTAGTTTCTCTGCAATATGTTACATTTCTGCATTAAAATGTCTAAAAACAACTCTCCCTGTGTTCTATATGTAGTGAGTTGTGTCTCAGAGAAATGTGTAGTGTCCCTGAAGGCAACATTTCCTCTCTCCTGTCATGGCGTCGTCTCCCCTTTGAGCAGCATCAGCTTGTGTTTTTCTGCCAGAAGCTTCATAAACTGACTTTTTATCCAGTTTTAAGACACTTTTTACATCTTGGAACACTGAAGGAACCCTAACTCCCATGATGCACCGCTGCTGCACCACCACACCAAACTCCCATGATGCACTGCTGCTGCACCACACAGCTCCCACTGTTGTTGTGATTGAGAGCCCCCTAGTGGCCGGACATTGCAGATCGTGCCTTTAAATAAGTGTCTGTTCCCGGTGCACTGACCTGCCGTCCTGAGGCACACGCTGCACAGCTCGGAGCTGTGGTTATCTTCGGAGATGATGAACAGACTGTAATACGTGTTGTTCTCCGTGAGGTCGATGACGGGCAGCTGCAGGGAGAAGTTTCCGGTCAGCGCGGCGTCCACTGGGGTCGTGGCTCTGTTAATGCTCCACTCCTCCACGTCTCCATCCTCTCTCCACACTGACCGCAGCACCACTTCGTCGCCTCTCCTCCACTCGATGGACAGATTCACGGAGATTATTAAGTCGAAGGAGACGCAGGGCAGCGAGACGGGCCGTCCGACGACACCGAGGACGCACTCCTCTGTGGAGAAACAGGGGAAAAGCATCAGGAAGTATCAGAAGCAGAAATACTGTAGTGATCCCTCTTACAGTTGCTCCATTTTAGAATAACATTTTATAATTTAATATATATATATATATATATATATATATATATATTACCTATATAAACAGAGAAGTTTATGTAAAAATGTGCACATTGTACAATAATATATGGCAACAATAAATATGTAAAACTAAATCTAATACAATATATACAATAGTGTAATAATATTATATAATTAATCATTATTATATAAATTAATCTACATCAAAGTAACATTTACTTAAGTAAAGTTTTGAGTGTAAACAATTTTTTATAAAATGGCCTTTAATGAGTTTTTAGTTTTATGTGTTTTTTTTTTCTTCTTCGTTGGTTTATTCTTTATGTTTCTATTTATTGTCTTTTATCTATGTTTCTATTTATTGTCTTTTATCTATGTTTCTATTTCTTGGCTGCGTTGAACTTATTCTAATTTGTTAGCACGCTTTGTATTTTCAGTTGTTATGCCTGAAGCACTTTGTGAACTTGTTTTTGAAAAGTGTTTAATAAATAATTATATATTGTGTAATAATTATTAGTTAAATATAAATGTTCTGCTACTTCTGCTATATTCTCTTGACTGTTTTTAATTGTATTTAAAAGTCCTTTTATAATTCCTTTTTTATTAAGCACTTTGAATTGCGCTGTTGTTGAACTATATGATATATAATAAATAAACTTGCCTTAAACTGGTAAATATAAAGTATTTATTTTTTCAAAATATTTTACTCCACTCCATTACTCAACTAATTAATCATTATTATTGTTTTGGTCTCAATCGATTTCTTTGTTTCTTTAGTTTTGTTATGCATCATTAAAGTGATGCACTCATTAATGCGTCAATAATTATATTATATTAATACAACATGTATTATTCTGCAGAATGAGTACTTTTACTTTTGGAACTTTAAGTATATTTTGTTGCTAATACTTTTATACTTTTACTTTAGTGGGAGTTTGAAAACAGAGTATTTCTCACTGTGGTATTACTACTTTTACTGAGTGTTTTATTTGTGCATATGATCAAATAAAATAAAACAGAGAAGAAACATACAAAAAACTAAATATTTAACTTTCTCTGTAGAAAGAACCAACCTCTTTGAAATTAAAGACAGCTGTGTATGTTAGCCAAAAAAAGAACAAACTATACATAGAATATTTAACGTTTAAAATATAAAATAATAATCCAAACAAGAAGAACGACTATCAATGCACCAAGGAAGAAGAAAAAAACATTAGAAAAACTAACATTTCCTCTGTTTTTCTAGCTAATTGCGCTGTTACGCCTCTTGTTCTGTCGTCGTGTACAGGCACATCTTACCCAGACAGGCGCAGACCCCGAGCAGGCTGAGCAGCAGTCCTGTGCGCCACACGGCCGCTGGCATCGTCCGCTGTGTTTGCGCATTAAAGACGCAAAAACAATTCCAAGATATTTTCCTCTTTAAACTGGAAAACGCAGACGGGCCCATTCCCAACACGCAGTCTGACTTCACTTCCCTGTTTGCTCGCTTCAGGTGAGACACACACCTTCAGTGTGAGCTCACGTCAGTCATGTTGCGGCTTGTTGAGCCTCCGCTGGTGCTCAGCGCAGGGATAATATATGATATTTATATATAATATATAATATATCTGTCTATATATAGAAAGATTCACGCACAGTAATCACTTTAAAGCCCTCTCAGAATCCATCCGCATACATCCTGGAGAGACATTGTGCAGATTGGTTTTACCTGTTTGACTTGTTTTTACGTCACGCGCGCCCACACCCACGCGCTGGCACCCGCGAGGTTCAAGTCAAAGATGCGCAGACAGCAATGTTATTAAAATGAATAAATATTGAACTTTTCCTGTTTTCCCAAATAGCAAAAATAAGTGCATTAAAAAATGTTTTTACAATTATTTTTACAAAATATATTATTGTGATTAATTCCAGAAGTTTAATATTGAATGTAATATTTGCACTTTTTGGGAAGATGAATTTTGCAAACACAAATCTTAATTTTTGACACATGCATACATTTAACCTTTTGTTGCTTAAAAAGTTTTGTTGGTAAAGCAAGTTGTGGTTTAGTATATTGCCTGGGAGGAAACGCTGCCTGGAAGGCATGACTCAGGGCAAAATGACACAGTGGAACATTCCAACGCTCAAAATATATAAATATTTTTTGGGATAATTTCTTTATTATATAAAATGTATATATCCTGCAGCGCCTGTTGTTGGTTTGAGGTGGGATTTTTATTTTATTTTTTTCTGTTGGTGATGTTGAAGAGTGTGTATGTGTTTGTTAAATTAAAAAATCAATAAAAAATCAAAAAAACTGAGATATTTCCCCACACATCTTTCCTGCTTTTTTACTTCATTACATTTTTTAAAGTGATAAGAACAAGCATTTTAAATGATTTATAAACCAAACAAATGGGCTTTAATACATTTCTACAGCAGGTGGCAGTGTGTGCCCTGCAGGCTGGTGTGGGACCCTTCGGAGAGCCAGAAGAAGAAAACGTCAACAGTGCGCATGCGTGATGATGGCTTCCAGTAGCATGATCACCGAGTTAGTTTGAGGTAAATGTGCAGTCCCAACATGAGAGCACTGAGGAGGATTCACTCGTGGCTTCCTCTCGTGCGGAGCACGCGCACACACTGCGCCCACAGAGCAGCCTGCAGAGGAGTCACCTCTCACACTCGACCTGCAGCTTCTCCCTCTCAGCTCAGGACGTTTGCTCTTTCCTCTGCCTGCAGGTGGAAGGACACGGATGAGTTCAGCGGCAGTGGGCACCAGGAGGAAGAGGAGGAGGAGGAAGATGTCCTCGATGAGCGCGAGGTGGAGGAGCTGTTCATGCTGCAGCCTCCTGCTGGGTTAGGAGAGGATCAGCAGCACAGGGTGTTCATCGTGCACCCGAATGTGAAGTGGGGGAGAGAGAAGCAGTACCTGACCACAGGTACCGTCACTCCTGAAGAAGTGCTCAATACACAAGTTAAAGTCATGCATACAAAAGTACAAAAGTATAAGCATCAAAACATATATTTAAAGTATCAAAAGTACTTTTATTTGTGTTCATTACTTCAATGTTGCACTTGGTAAAGCTGAGGTTTATTTGAAATACTTTATATTCTGCTGAGTAGCTTAACCTATCATAATATATCATGATTTATTAGTTTATTTATATTTTGCATCAATAATCTAAATCTGCAAAAATAGCTAGTAACAAAAACTATCAAGTAAATGTAGAGGAGTAAAAGTATAAAGTGAAAATACTCAAGTAAAGAACAAGTACCACAAATATTTACTTAATTACAGAACTTTTAGATCTATATAAAAAGTTGTGTATTTTGCATGTTATCTTCTATTATGTTTTAATATCATATCTGTAACCTCTGGTCTGTTCTTTGATTTATTGATGTTTGTTGTGTGTCCTATAACTTTCTTTGTTTTCTATTCACCTTGTTTATGTCACGCATCTTCAAAAAGAAAGTTAGCATTTAAAATAAATCCTGTATTTAAAATCTTACTCAAATAAAAATACATAAAAGTAGCTAATTTATTAGCATCAACATCTACTCAAAGTGTCAAACAGTACTCTACATAAATAATCAGAATATTATTGATGCATTTGTGTAAACAGCTTTTTAATTCTGTCAAGGTAGAGCTATTTATATTATATATATTTATTAATATGCTATTATGGAGTTTAGATATCAAATTTTCTATACTGATCATTTTCTCTATATGCTAAAGCTTGAAAAGTAACTACAGCTACTTCACTTTAAATATAGTGCAGTAAAAAGTACAATATATGTAGTATAAAGTAGCAGGAAATGGAAATACTCAAGTAAAGTAAGTCAGAATTGTACTTAAGTGCAGTACTTTGGTAAATGTACTTAGTTACTTTACACCACTGCTTAGCCTTTTGCACAATCTGCATTTGTTCATATATTTATCTTAAACGTGTATTTTACATTATCCATAGTAGTTGTTATTCTAGAGCTGCAACTAACGATTATTTTCTCTTTTCTATTAATCTTTTAATCGTTCCGTCTATAAAAAGTCAGAAAGTGGTGAGAAATGTTTCTATGTCTTCAAATGTCTCAAAGATATTCAGTTTACTGTCACACACGAATAATAATCCGCAAAATATTCACAATTACTCAAACCGATAAACCGATTTTCTAAATATTTGCAGTTTGATTTAATATTTGATTACTGATCGACTGCTCTATTGTTCTTGCTCTGCTTTTGACTTTTTAAAATAATTTCTTAATCACATTACATCCATCGGCTTTCTGTTATTTATCTCGCTCACTGTCTGGTTTTCTGTGCAGCGGAGCTGATGATGGCCGAGGCTGTGGCGCTGGTCAACACGCTGGACAACTGGAGGGTGGTGGACAAGATCATCCTGTCCACCAAAACACCACAGAAGAAGAATATATTTGGCAAAGGCAACTTCCAGACTCTAACAGGTATAATCCGCTCTGTGTCCACTCTGTGAATCTGTGCAGCGAGAGTGTTTTAATGTTGTTGTTGTTTTTTTTTTAATCCTTTTCAGATAAAATCCGTCAAACACGAGGAATCTCTGCAGTGTTTATGAACGTGCAGCGTCTGTCTCCTCTGTCTGAGGTGACAAAAAAAACAAAACTACCACTTTTCATTACAAATCAGATATATTTTACATATATTTATTGTATTTTTTTTTCACATTTTTGTGGTAATTTTCTTCTCTTTATATTTCTTGATTTTTAAAAAAAAAAATTTTTTTTGCAATATTTGCTTTTATTTTTTATTTAATTTTGTCTTACCATATTTATGTTATGCACCAAAACACCAAAGCAAATTCCTTGTATGTGAAACCCTACATGGCAATTAACTATTATCTGAAACTCAGGAAGGATTCACGTAGAGTAGAATAATAATCTCCAAATATTTTGATAATTGATTAATTGTTAAAGTCATTTTTAATGCAGAAATGTCTTTAAATGCTGTTTTCAGCCTCTCAAATATGGAGATTTGCTGCTCTTCTCTGTTTTATTTCATATTAAAGTGACAGAACATTTAAAGACATCAGCCTGGACTCTGAGAAACTGGGATGGACATTTTTTACTATTTTCTGACATTTATAGACCAAACTATTAATCTAGAAAATATACGGCAGATCAACTGATAATGAAAATAATTTCCATCCACACAGAAAGAGTTTGAGGAGGCGTGGGGAGTGAAAGTGTTTGACAGATACTCACTGGTTCTCCAAATCTTCCGTCGCAACGCCAGGACTAAAGAAGCCAAGTTGCAGATCTCTCTGGCAGAGATCCCCTTGTTAAGGTGACTTAAACAAAATGTCCCATCATTGTTATTTATTTCCAAATTCAGTTTTTTTTGTTGTTTTTTTTGTGGGGATTTTAAAATGTCTTCGTCCGATTGCGGCAGATCTCGTCTGAGAAATGAAATGGCAAACCTGGATCAGCAGGGTGGAGGGTCGAGATACATCGGAGGTTCAGGTAACATGCGGACACCTGAGCGATGCACGGCGGCGTACGCACGCCTGCCTGCACGTTAGTGACCAGCTCCCTTAATGTCTTGCTCGCAGGTGAGACGCTGATGGAGGTGCAGCAGAGGGTGCTGAAGGAGCGGGAGATGAAGATTCGCTCTGCGCTGGAAAAACTGCGGCGAAAGAGGCAGATGCTGCGATCTCAGCGCATACACAAGGAGTTCCCCATCGTCTCTGTGCTGGGATACACAAACTGTGGTGAGAGGCCGCTAACATTGTTCTGATGTGGAAGAGAATAGAAAGCCTTTAATGTCCGTATACAGAATACAACGAAATTTAAGACACAAAACAAAACAAACATCCACAGAAGACAACACGGGTTATAAAATGATATGTAAAATACATAAAAAACGATGTTAACGATGTTAATTAATGCACTAGAATAAATGTAATGCACAAGAACAGTCTTTCTCAAAGAGTGGTCGTCCACGGACCAAAAGAAAACTTAATTTTCTTGAAAAAAGCTTGAATGTGAAAAAATACTAAATTTTTTCATGAAAAAAGCTTTGATGGAAAAAAAAAAAAAAAACGTAATTTTCATGGAAAAAAATTGTATTTAAAAGAAACTTAATTTTCCCGAAAAATGGATGTCAAATACTTAATTTTCATTGGAAAAATAAAAATACTTTCTAATACTTAATTTTCTTCAAAAAAAGCTTGGATGTGAAAAAAAACCTTAATTTCATGAAAAAAGTATTGCACAAGAATAAAAGTGATTAATGCACTAGAATAAATATAATTATTGCACTAGAATAAATGTGATTAATACACTAGA
>CALSBV010011200.1:9227865-9240782 GCA_943590825.1 Bovichtus diacanthus | reverse complement strand
TTTGTGTCTCTTTGTGGTCATTTTATGTCTCTGTGGTTGTGTTGTGTGTCTTTGTAGTCATTTTGTGTCTCTTTTTAGTCATTATGTGCTTCTTTGTAGTCATTTTGTCTCTTTGTGGTCATTTTGTGTCTCTTTGTGGTCATTATGTGCTTCTTTGTAGTAATTTTGTGTCTCTGTAGTCGTTTTGTGTCTCTTTGTGGTTATTTTGTGTCTCTTTGTGGCCATTTTTTGTCTATTTGTAGTCATTCTATGTCTCTTTGTAGTCATTATGTGTTTCTTTGTGGTCATTTTGTGTCTGTAGTAATTTTGTGTCTTTTTGTGTCTCTTTGTGGCCATTTTGTGTCTTTTTGTAGTCATTTTGTGTCTTTTTGTGGTCATTTTGTGGCCATTTTTTGTCTATTTGTAGTCATTCTGTGTCTCTGTTTTACAGGCTGCTGTTGCAGGATTACTACCGTTTTTGAATTTCTTCACTTCCCTGGATTTATAAAGCACGAGTGTATACCCTACAGGAACTGCGCCACTCTGCAAATGCAACCAAACTGAAAAAGTTTTTTCCTTACTAACTTCTAACACCAGTTAAATCGATGCTCTACTTTATAACCGCGCTGGTTATGTGAAAAAAGTCCCTAATGTGCATATTTGGAGATTAATACTTTCTAATTTTATTGAGATAGAGTAAACATGTTCCGACTTTCATTATAAAAATAACAGTAAATATATGTCATAGTATAAAAATAAAATATAATGTTGGGGAAAGGAAAGAAGAATAACAAAAATAAACTTTATATTATTTATATTTATACTTTATACTTCTGCTCCACTACATCTCAGAGGGAAATATTTGTACTTTTTACTGCAGTACATTTGTCTGATAGCTTTAGTTACTTTGCATATCCAAGATATAATCATCTAATAAATACTGATGTATTATTATACAATAAGCTCCTCCTTTACCAGCTGCAACTTTAAAGTGATTAACACATTCATGCATCAATCATTTTAATCCAATAATATAATATGTGTTATTCTGAAATGGGCCGTTCTGCGTAATAAGTACTTTTGCTTTTGATACTTTAAGTACATATGTAGATGCTGATACTTTTGTGCTTTTACTTGTAACGCTGTGGTATTACTACCTCTACTGAAGTAAAAGATCTGAATACTTCTTCCACCGCTGGTAAAGATCATCCAATGACTTTTGTTGGCGGCCTGCTATCTTAGCTTGTTTTGTTCATGTCAAACGTCCACAGGCGGAGATATTAAACACAAGTCGAGTGGAAAGATTACGTGAGAGGAGACGTGGAGTTTAAACTTGGCTACAGTAAGACAGGATGGGGAGTTAAAAAGTCAAGGACTAAGAACAGAAGATAAATTCTGGATATTATCGGAGTGGAACAAAGAGATAATTCACAACTTTATGACTGACCGCAAACCCCTTTAATTTATAATTACATTCAACAATGTGCGTGAAACTCACTTTCTCATCCATGTGGGTTGCTAGATTCTTAAAACTGTTGACAGTTGAATTTCCACAGATTGGTCACAAAGGTCATAAATGAACCTCTTTTTTTGTTTTTCTCAGCGTTAATTAGCAGGACGCTGGATTTACACCTACGTTCCAGCTCGGAAACCTGCGCAACGTATCATTATTATAAAAAAAAGAAAAGCCTATTTAAATAGCTTAAAATGTCCTGCAGTGGCATCTCGTTGGTGTACACAGCAAACAATAAAATAAAACCGTGTTTAAAACTACCTCATCAGAAAGTAGGGATGTCATGATAACAAAAATGTAGTATTTGATAGCAATACCAGTGAATTTCCACGATTCTCGACACCCAATTCGATACCACGTTAAAAAACAAAAACATATCATGTACATACTGGTTTTTGTCAGGAAGGCAAACGGGTCATAATTCCCTCTAATATCTATTTTATATTGCTGTGAAAACATCTTCAGTTTTAAAGTATACATTTGAACACATCATGATAACGTTATAATTTACCTTCGCCTAGTACTCATTTTACTGAATAGACCTTGAACGCACCATAATGTAGCTATATGGAACCTCCGTTAGCGTTAGCTGCTAGCTCCATTATTTAGCGTTAACTGGCTCTCCTCCTGCAGATGTCGACACCTAGCATTATCAGGAAAAAATACGTCATTACACCAAACAAACGTAAACATGATCCAGCGTGCGTCACGTCAGTGTGAATGTGCAACTGTCGGCAAGCGTCGATAAGAGGAATCGATGGTCATGAATCAAAGAATCGGATCTGGTTCTCGAGTCTCTACAATGTGCCTTATTGTGTCCTTATTAAGATGTTATTGAATTAAGTAACTTAGTGGCCAATCTATTGTGAAATAAGAAGTAATATTTCTTAACTGTGAAGCGGAAGAGTACACTTCCTGAAAGGGTGACTGAAGATCTGATTGGAGCAGAGAAGCGCTGAGAGGCGTGGCCACGCCTACGTGCCAACAAAGGGCCAATAGGACCTGGCCCCAGCCAACCAATGGGAGAAGACTATACCTGAAAGGCGGCGGGTATAAAATATGTTGTAAACTAGAGATCGTGGCCGTTGTGTGGATCTGAGACAGAGTCACTACTTAAATGTGGTCTGTGGACAGTGAAATGTGTCCTCAGCTGAGTACTTTTGCAATGTTACCATAGCATCATGGAATAAATACAGTTAATATGAAGAGAAGTTTTCTGGAATTGATTTCTATGCGTCTCTATTTCAAATTAAACGAACACAACACTATATATCTGTACTCCTTGTACTCTGTACTTTTCACCTTTTTTGCACATTTCTGCACAATACTACCACTTTTAAAACGGCAGAGCTCTTCCAATTTTAATTCAGATATACCCTACATATCTTTCTTAGTTATTTGTCATATTCTTATTGTATTTACTCTTTTGCGTATATTTATATTTCTTGTACACATTTATATTTTTTATAATATTCCCTTTTTTTTCCTTTAATATTTGCTCTTATTTTTCCATTTTAATTTATCTTACTGTGTTTATGTCTGCACAATTATACGCCAAAGCAAAATCCTCGTATGTGAAAACCTACTTGGCAATAAACCGGATTCTAGTTCTGATTTGGATTCAGATTCTTCCTGATCAGTAGAAATCTGGGGGGGATCAGTCCCGCCTTAACGTACTAAGCTCCTGTCGGGCGCTGATGGTCGGTGAACAAGGGGGACTTGATTAAAAATGCTCATGTTTATTGGAAAAGCTCATCTTCACAGGCACAGCGGTGCAGCATCATTTTAAAACAAGGCCTCACCTGTTGGCTCAAGTCGATTTTATAAGTAAAACAGTCGAGGTTGGGTTCATGCAAATAAGATTTCCATGCATTTTGCATAAGTTTCATGTCTTGCCTACATTCTCTACGGATAAATACCTGTATTGTAGGTGATACAGTTTAACTACTTGCTACCCACATGTCATAATTATAAAAGTTTGCGACCTACATTACAGTCAGTATGTGCTCAATTAATACATTGCTTGTGCTTACTCGTCTAAAAAGTAAAGGTGAGATTAGTTGCATCATTATTGCTCTGGTAACAGAAAACTCATACAGTACATTGCATAAATAGTGAACTGAATGTAAACGGAAGTTCTTGTCGAAATACCAAAAAAGTCTGTTTTTAAAACTGAAATATACATTTCAGAATCGAAATGAATAATTCAAGTACTTCTTCGAAAACAAGCCCATGTGTTTTTCATGCTGTGATTTAGTTTTTTTGTGTAGAATAATGCATATTGGTGAAAAGTCACGAGGACCATTTCAGTAGTTTCTCATTCAGTGTGACGACGGTCGGTACGAAGTGGCTCTCGGTGATAAAGTCCCCGGCGATGATGTTCAGAGAGCCGACTTTGGAGCCGGGCGTCTGCTCCTTCACCCAGCTGAGCAGCGCCGGGTACGTGGACATCACCAGGTCCTTCAGAGACTCTGTGGGGTGCGTGCAGATGTATTTCAGGTCCTCTGTCAGATTTATGCCTGTGACGAAGAAACCTCCTGAAACACAAAATGTTTATGAGATGTGAGCGCCAAATACTGCCGGTAACACTTAAATTAAATACAGTTAATTAAACTTTAGTTCATAGTTATTTATTGTCAACAAACAATGAAATGCTATTTTGTATGCTATTTTATTTGCATTTTGATATGGTAACAGGGCATACAAAACTAAATACAGATTAAAAAGTATAAGATAAAATAACAATAAACAAAGCAAAGGAAGAAATATATTTAAAAAAAGATATAATAAAAAGGTTTTAATTTTTTTAATTTTGTGAAATAAAATTATTATTATTTTTTTTTAAGGTGAAAAATATAATAAGATAAAATAAAAATCAACAAAGCAAAGCAAGAAAGATTAAAACAAATAAAAAAAATAAAAGTACTTCATTTTAATTCACAAAATAAAATAAAGATAAAAATATGATAAAATATCAAAGCAGAGGAGGAAAGAGAAGAAAAATTTAAAAATAAAAAAGTTAAAAATGATGACGCTAAACAACAAAACAAACAACAACTAAACATTAAGAGTAACTATAAACTGAAGTTTAATGAATTATCATTTTATCATTTATTAGTAATAAAAGTGGTAAATCTTTACTTTCCCAGCCTGTTTATTTTACCTGGTCGTCCGTGTTGTTTCCGGTGTTCGAACTCCTCGATCAGAGCCTCCGCTTTGCACTTGTTGGCCCACCAGTACGGAATATGAGGCCACAGCTCGCCGTGGCAGCTGGAGAGGTTGTGTTCATAGGACACGATCACTCTGTGGCCCAAAGCCCACAGGTTACGTAGAGTCAGCACTTCCTGAAAGCAGCACAACAACAGGCTTTTTCAGTTTCTGTCAAGAATTATTAAAAATATTATTTAAAAGGATAAGGCTGGCGTTGTTCCAGATTTATTTTTATTGGAATATTTTTGTATTTTTTTTCTGGGACAGGATATAAATCCTCTACATCCCCAACCACAACACACAAAGAAAAAAAAACAATATAATACAATAATATCCAATACTTTATAATTATAAAAAAATATCCTCTATAGAACAGTATTTATCCAATATATTTTTAAGTTGTATCTCCTTTCAGATAAACTCTTTAGTGGGAATCATTTTCAGGAGTTCCCTCTTAAATCATACTTCCAAAAATTCCAAAAGACAGGCTCGGCCGTGATATATTTTCTTATAGCCCTCCAGAGATTATTAGACTACATTTACTAAATCTTTCTAACTTTTTCAAAAGAACGATCTCCCTTATCTAAACATAGCGAGCCACACGACATACTGTTTAGAAAGGATCTGTACCAAGACTGGAGTTTCAGTTATTAGCATAGATACAAATGTCAATGGGATTTTTAATGAGATTTTCTTACTTTTGGACAAAACCCCAGAAATGTCTCTCTTTGATTTAACTACGCTGTCAGCCCCGAGCCCCCCGAAGATTAAAATCTTTAGAAACGTTTCACACATGTTTAGTTTTAACAGCTGAGCAGTTTTTTCAGGACTCAGATTTCAGCGTGTTTTACTGTTGTTATTTTTATTTATAATTACATTTTTTATTCTTATTATCCTTGTGTGGTGTAAACAATTTCCCTACAGGGATTAATAAAAGGTTTATTTTATCCTAAATGTCAAACAAGAATAAATAGCAAATTTGTTGTGGGACTATTTTTAGCTGCGGATTAATACACATTTGGTGCTTTAATGAGTATTTACAGAAGCAGGAGGGTGAAAGTGCAGGAAGTCAGAGGAATGAGATAAATGTTGGCTTCACAGACAACACTTATACTGTTTTCACACCAAACGCGGAACAAATGTTTGCCTTGCTTTACTCGTACGGGATTCTTTGTGTTTATTCTTACTTTGTGCAGCTGGATCTGGTTTAATTGCAATAAACGGATCAAAAGGATGCCGTACTAACTCCATCATGATGATGATCTGTAAAAAGTCTGAACTCATGCTTTGTCAGGTCTGTCTGCAAGACAACAGGCAAACACCTTTTAAAATGCTTGTTTTCTGAATGGAGTTTGGCTTGATCAGGTTTATGCTAATATTGTAGCTGTTCAATAATAAACATTCAAAGTATCGTCATCTAAATTAAATATAAATACGTTTATACACATACATATCTACATACGTTGCATTTAATATGTTTATTATTGATGACAGAAGTTTTGCGATACAACGTCACACAAAATGTTTTGCTCAAGTTGAAAAATTACAAAAATGTAATATGAATTTTGCATCATTCTCATCACCCGACGCAAATGTCGGCCTATTCACATCTTTGCATTGACTTTGTGTGTAGTTGACTTTAAGAAATATGCAGATTTTGGCCAGCCTTATTCTTTAAGTCCTTATAATAAACTGGAGGAGAAGTTGTACCGTCTTGGGGCAGAGTTTGGAGGTGAATATGTCGCGTATGGTGGTGAGCAGCAGCATATGGAGCTCCTGGCTCAGGCCCAGGAAGTGGCTGAAGGAGAGGATGAGCACCTCTCTGGGATGAGCGTCCAGCCACTCTCTGATCTCCAGCAGGACAGTCTGACGGGACAAAATACTTTAAAAGTTAGTCTGCTTCTACTGCAGCAATGCACAATTCACAGCCTTATTTTGAAACATAAAAGCACAGGTGGAACTTGTAGCGTTGCTCAGTTATCTGGTCGCACTGGGTTTTTGGGATTCACGCATATGATGGAAGTCTCACACGTTTTGATTTATTATACAAGACGATTTTTAATCTTATTCTGCAGCTACCATAGAAATGTCCAGTGTTGGGAAGATACTTTAAAGCTTTCAAAGCTGCCCGAGGGAGAAATCTAGTTTAGTGCTAAAGCTACTCAGAAAAAGCAGCTCAAAACTACTTTGTGAAGAAGAAAGAAAATGAGCAAAAGCTATAAACTCTCAGTTTTATGCTCAGTATTGGAGCCATGTTGAATTGCATTGTCCCTATAAAATAAAAAATAAATAAAAAGTAAAAATTAAATAAAAAGTAAAAATTAAATAAAAAGTAAAAATTAAATAAAATAAAATAAATAAAATAAATAAAATAAATAAAATAAATAAAATAAATAAAATAAATAAAATAAATAAAATTGAATAAAATTGAATAAAATTGAATAAAATAAATGAATAAAATAAATAAAATAACAAATCAATTAGGCTGTTTTGCTGCTACAGTTGTGGTTGTCCTGGTATGACCAGTATTTTATGGTGGCAAATTTTAGCTGATTTCAGAGTGGTTTATTTTTGGACACAGTGTTGACAAAACATTCATAACTCATCTAATTAAAGTGTTAAAAGATGGGAGGATTTAGTATCACTGCAGTGACGATCGTCTGCTGAGCACGGCTTCTTTACGGTTATTGTTATGATGCAGATGGCCTGAATGTCACAGTGGATAATCCTGGTGGATGTGTGTGTGTGTGTGTGTGTGTGTGTGTGTGTGTGTGTGCATTACTTCACCTCCACAGTGAGCGTGGTGTATACTCCGTGGTAGAAGTACAGATCAGTGGAGCTGTCGTTGGGTCGATGTGCAATCCTCAGGTCACAGTATCTGACCCCACAGTCCAGCTGCTGCTTTATATTGTACTCCTGCAACAATTCAGAAAATAAAAAAAGTATTATTTAGATTTAAAAAGACAAGAAACATTTAGAAAACAAGAGCAAACTCTTAATATATCTCATAAACAATATTAATAAACAACGTAAATAAATAGCTCTTTGAAATGTATATTTTCTACATCTCCTAGAATTTTTTTATTATTTATTATTTATATTTGCACTTTGCTTGAGTTCTATATACAAACCATTATTACTAACAATGAGTAACGTGTTTCGTTAATTATCCCCGGGGGGAATTTGATTTTGTTACAGTTGCTCCATTTTAGAATAAAATAAATTAAAAAAATTAATTAATTAATTAAAAAAAAAATATATATAAATAATAAAAATATATATATATATATATATAAAACATAGAAATTAAAGTAAAAATGTGCACATTGTACTACAATATATAACAACGATAAATATATATATTACAATATTTACAGTAGTGTAATAACATTATTATTAATAATAATAATGCTGAAAATGGAATCTATGTTTATGTCTTTGCAGGAAAGTATAAGTAAGCTACACAAGTACAGTACAGTACAGTTCGATAAGCAGACACTTTTCTCCAAAGCGACTCACAATAAGAGCAAACAATCATGAGGATACGACTCTAAACAGCAAGAATCTTGCAAGTACATAAGCTTCAAACAGGTGAAATCATACAAGTGCAGAACACTAGCTTCAAATAAGACAAACCAAAGTAAGAGCAACAAAGAGAAACAATAGAATAAAAATTAAACCATTAGCGTCAAATAAGCCAACCAAGTGCAAAAGTACAAGAATATTGCCTGAAATGTACAGTGTGACACAGTAATCAAGCCAAAGTGATGAGTATTGCTCACTTGAATAGTGTTGCACAGTTTAAGTATCATTTCTGTGACTTATTACCTGGGTTATGGCCCACTTGTACACGAAGGGGCGAATAAGAGGCTTCATGTATTTGTCCAGTTTTTGGAGCATGTCCGGCTGCGTGAGGTCGACGGGAGATCTGTCGTTCATATCCAGACAGTACGTTATTGCATTGTGGCTGCCTGCACGGGGAAAAGATAATAAAGATAAATCATCACCACACATTTCATTGTTTCATGTAATAGATATTAGGGCAATATGAACATTTCACGTCACGATTATCCTAGCTAAAATAATTTAGGATTCCCTATAACCATCAAAATATGATTAAAACTCTTAGAAATGTCCCTAAAAACATACTGGAATCACATTAACTTACATTTTGTTAAGAAACTAATATTTCTATTGCATCACAGATAGGACAAATCTTTGTTTTAGTGAAAAACAATCTTAAATAAGATAAATAAATCATAACGTCGCCCTGTCTAAATAAAAGGATAAATAAGAAGAAATATCAACATTGTGTGAATCTGGTATTTCTTACATGATAATAATGGAAATTCACCTTCAACTTATTGTGAGTTTTTCACCGTGATCTGCAATAAAATCCGAAATCGTCCCAAATATAGAAATCTGTATTTGTCGTCTGAACTTTCAGCACTTTGTTTTGCTTGATAAATGTTGAAGATGTTCATCTTTACTTGCGTGTGTTTGCATTTGTTTACCTTAGTTGCAGCACATTGGGCCTGAGCAGCCAGAATACTCTGTTAAGAGTTATCAAATTACTTTTAAATTAGTACATTTTCTCTGCACTTCAGTACAAAGTTGAGGTACTTCTACTTTACTTGAATATTTCCATTTTCTGCTGCTTTACACTTCTACCCCAATACTATTTTTATTGCCCAACGTTTATTTGATAACGTTTAGTTTCTAGTTACTTTGTTGATTTTGATTATGTATTATTAATCCAAATCTGCACATTGTTGCACAACCGAGTGCAGTTGTAGTCCATTTATGCTACACTAGAAAAACAAGACAAATCAAAAACAGTGTTAGATTTAAGATCCCCTGCAGAATATAAAGTCAGATTAAAGTGATGAACACATTAATGCATCCCTAATTATAATCAGGGAATATAGCCTAATATTTATGAATCTGAAATGGGCCATTCTGCACGAGGAGTACTTTCACTTTTAGTACTAGAATTCGGTTTATTCCCAAGGAGGTTTACATACAAGGAATTATCTGTGGTGCGTAATAAGATAAGATAAGATAGAGCTTTATTTATTGCTGTGCAACAGATGCAATACACAGTGGGAGACAGTATAACAATTCTAAAATGCACAAATAGTGCAATGATTTTTTACAATATATATATATATATATATATATAAAAAAAAGACGTAAACAAAAGATGAGCTGAGATGGAAGGTGCAATATTCAACAAGGTGAGGTAAGGTGCGGTATTTAGCAAAATAATATAAGAATAAAAATTACAGAAATTACAATAATTACAAAAATTACAAAATTACCAAACCAAACTGAGTATAAATCGAAACTGAGTATGAAGAGGGAGGTGAGCTACATATGAACCAGAATATAAGACTGAGGAATATGAAGATGAAGAGATGAAGAGAGGAGAGAGAGAGAGAGGACCTCAGGTCACTGTGTCTCCTCTGTCCATCTCACGACCTGATGGAGCATACATTAACAGAGTAAGAGAAACTAAAATGTAAAATAAGAGCAAATATGAAAGAACAAACAAGGAGAAATATTAGAAAAGCTATTATAAAATCAAAAAATCCTACATTTCCACTAACGAGCCAGTAATCCCGACTACGATGGGCTGCTCGGTGTTACCTGGGATGGCCAGCTGGTACAGGGGGGTGTCCCACAGAGCGCAGGGCAGGTGAGACATCCAGCTCTCCATGGGCAGCTCTCCCAGAGACGGCTCACTCTCCAGGGAGGAGGACATGCTGAGCTCCAGGGTCTGTGGACAACATGCGTTTAACGCGGGACATTATTAAGGGATGCTTCTTGCGGTGTTGCATCAGCAGCTGTAGGGCATTCGTGTTCGTTTAGGGGGTAATTATGATGAATATCGCACAGAAAACTTCTGCATTGTGGTTGGTAGCACATAGCATGGAAGAGTATTACGGGCAGGCTTATAATAAGGGGAAGAAAGGACAAGGAAGATTTTATTTTAAAAATAAAGTAAAAATGTTGAGAATAAAGTCAAAACTTTGAAAATAATGTTGAGAATAATGTCGAAATGTCAAGAAATTAAGACGAAAAAGTCAAAAAAAGTTAAAATAATTTTGAAATGTTGGTAATAAAATCGAATTGTTGAGAGTAAAGACAAAATGTTAAGAATAAAGTCAAAACGTCAAAAAAATGAAGATGAAATTTTGAAAATAATGTCAAGAATTAAGACGAAATTTCGAGAGAAAATGACAAAATTTCAACTTTATTTTGACATTTTGTCATTTTCTCTCTCGAAAATTTGTCTTAATTCTTGACATTATTTTCGAAATTTTAATGTTAAAAAATAATGTTGAAACGTTGGTAATGAAGTCAAAATGTTGAGAATAAAGTTTTAAATGTTGAAAATAAAGCTGAAATTCCACAAAATAATGTTGAAATGTTGGTAATAAAATCGAATTGTTTATTCTCAAAATGCAAAAAAAACACAAAACATTTTCCTCCTGATTTATGTTTTCTTATTCCTGCCATTAATATTCAAAGTTACGACTTTATTCTCATCATTACGACTTTATTCTCAACATTACGACTTTATTCAACATTACGACTTTATTCTCATCATTACGACTTTATTCTCAACATTACGACTTTATTCTCAACATTATGACTTTATTCAACATTACGACTTTATTCTCATCATTACGACTTTATTCTCAACATTAAGACTTTATTCTCAACATTACGACTTTATTCAACATTACGACTTTATTCTCAACATTACGACTTTATTCTCATCATTACGACTTTATTCAACATTATGACTTTATTGTCAACATTAAGACTTTATTCTCAACATTACGACTTTATTCTCAACATTACGACTTTATTATCGTCATTACGACTTTATTCTCATCATTACGACTTTATTATCAACATTAAGACTTTATTATCAACATTACGACTTTATTCTCAACATTACGACTTTATTCTCATCATTACGACTTTATTCTCAACATTAAGACTTTATTATCAACATTACGACTTTATTATCAACATTACGACTTTATTCTCGTCATTACGACTTTATTATCAACACTATGAAATCATTCTTAAAATGAAAGCAAATAAAATCTTCCTCCTCTAATTGATGTTTTTTCATGTCTGGTGCCCCCCCACCCCCACCCCATGGCCCTCGCGCTCCTCCGTACTCACAGCAGTCGGTCTGTCCTCTCACTTACTTGATCAAACCGCTTCCTCTCTTCAAACCGGCCAAACCAGCCAAACCAGCCAACACGAGGACTGAAACTCAAGGCGCGCGCCAGAAGAAGTCCACCCCACAGTGTCGGTGGATGTCATGTTCAGGATCAAACACGAGAGAAAGATGATGAGGAAGCGCGGCCGTGTCCCGCAGCAGCAGCCTGGTTCCACCTGCACAGCCCGGGAGGAGGAGTACGCGGGGTCCGGCGCATTTTACCTCCAACCCCCGTTAATCCATGACGATGTAATGTCCACGTTACGAGCTGCCGGCTGCTTCAGGTGCAGCAACATACACCGGGTGTTTGTCGGTGTGCTGGGGCGCAGCTGCACAGTGTGCGGGCCGGGGAGGGAGGCGGGGAGGGCGGCTCCGCGGCGCGCCTGCTGACGGATCAGCAGATGCGGAGAGGCTCTCTTAAAGAGCCCACACAGGGGCGAGCACAGGCTGTCCGGCGGGCCGGGGCGGACACATTTAAAGGGCTTCCGCATGCAGAAAGATTAGATTTCTAGCAGCCTTTATATGGTGGACTGTAATGACGTATATACGTACCTGCTCTTAAGTAAGATTTTGAATGCAGCACTTTTAACAGAGTATTTCTACAGTTTAGTATTTCTACTTTTACTTAAGTAAAAAGTCTGAGTACTTCTTCCACCACTGATGTCCCTGCATCATGTTTTCTCAATTTAAGGCGACTGAGAGCAGTGACTGTCAAAGAGGGGCCCATGAACTGTTTTCAGATTCATTCATTTAAAGGTAGAAAACGTAACATTTTCACATTAAAATATGTAAAAACACTAGTCCTGTGTTATATATTTAGTTAGTTATATATTTGTCTGCCAGAAGCTTCATAAACTGACTTTTTATCCAGTTTAAGACACATTTTTACATCTTGGTGCTGTTTAACTCTATATTTGAATGGGAGAACTCCCATGATGCACCGCTGCTGCACCACCACACCAAACTCCCATG
>CALSBV010011200.1:9196529-9227855 GCA_943590825.1 Bovichtus diacanthus | reverse complement strand
AACTCCCATGATGCACCGCTGCTGCACCACCACACCAAACTCCCATGATTTTTTTCAACAAATATTATTTAAATATGAAATAGTTCATAGATTATGTTCTAATCTGACAAATTTCAAGACTTTCATAGTTCAACAAATAATATTTTTATTTTTAAATATAGAATTTTTATTTATATAGCCCAATACCACAAATTACAAATTTGCCTCAGAAGTCTTTACAGACTGTACAGTGACACACGTTACAACAGATGTACAGAATAAACAACATAATAAAATGACAACATAGAAAATCCATATTATAAAAATTATGATGTGAACATATATGAAAAAGATATATAAAAATAACGACTATAAAATATGACTAATAATAATAAATAATAAGATGAACCCTTGTTTTTGATATTTTTCGCAGTGTTACCTGCAGCTAATTGCCTTGTTTTATGGATATTTTGATAAATATTTTTTAAATCTCTTTCTAATGCATTTCTCTTGTGTTGTTCTTTCACATAAGTGAGAGAATAGAAAAGTAAAAAATGGTCAAATTGTTCCAGGGGGTCCCTGGTATATTCTCTAATTTAATCATGATGAAAAACATGGAGAAACTGCCCCCACAGCAGCATCTGTAGCTAAATAAATAAACAAAAATAGATAGAGAAATTACATAATTTAGACCGGACGGACCGGGAGTGGCCATGATGTAATTAAAGATTAACTTTGGAGTTATGTTTATTTTCATGATGGTGTTTTTTTGCACATCGATAAGTGTTGTGTAATTAAAAGAAGGTTAAGTTTTTGGTTCAGTGTGTTTTGATTACGGAAAAACTGCTGGCCTGATTTAAATTGAAAAACTTGACATTTTGGAGCGGATTCGAATACACGTATTATTTTTCACTTGTGGAAACGGCCTCGGTGGAGGTTTGAGCTCTCCAGGTGCCTTTTATTTTTTTTAAATCAGACGCTTCACAACACACACTGGTGCTTTCAGCTGGTGTGTCGATGCTGCCATCTAGCAACTTCATAAAGTACAATACTAAAGCAGGTAGTATTGTTTAAATCTTTTATTTCTTTCTTCCCACTAACACTTACCTTCTCATGAACATTAACTCAAAACTTTTTGCATGACAAACCTTTGACTAAATTTTCCAAAACTGGTCGGCTAAAAAAAATACAGTTTCATATTCATATTGTAAAGTTTTATAATATTGGATATTATCTACACAATTATTAATTTAAAAAAATGCCATGCATGCAGTTTATTTGATTCCTAATTTGAAAAGCATGTGACGTAATTTTTTTTTTTGTTATTACCAAATTGGCCTTGTAATTAAAAAAATGTTTGTGGAAATTTACCCACATTGACCTGAAGTCCAGTACAAGGAGATATGTTATTAAACAAATAATAAATAACATTATTGAGAAAAATGTTGGTGATGTTTCTTTCATCCCAATTACTCATTACTTATTACAATTATATAAAAATAAATAAAAGTATTAAATTCTTTTTTTTCCGGGTCTGAGGAGGGAATAATTATTACATTTTTGCTATTAGTCCTCGTTGACCAGTAAATAAATCCTCCCCACACTATGTATAACATTGTAAAATTATTAATGATGTGTGAAAGAAGTAACAAGTTTGAAAAATTATAATATAATAATAATTGCGATTATTTTTGACTGATAATTATTAGAAGGAATGATAATTTTTTCATCATTATTCTCATTTTTATTGAAATATATATTGAAATGATCTGTAGAATATGTGTAGGACAGGACAACATTTTATTTAATATTTCATTTAAAATGGTATTTTGACACCAAATCGCAATTTTGATAAAATTTGTATTAATTGTTCAGTAAGAAGTGAAAACCATGTTTCACATCAGCTGACGCCACTTCTGTTTTCCCCACTGGTCTAATAATAATAGTAATAATAATAATAATAATAATGACTTGTTGACGTCTCTTTCGAGAGCGTTATGTCACATAACACCATCATGTGTGCACTGGAAAATAGGGCTGCACAATATATATATATATATATATATTTTTTTTAATCGTCAAAAATGTTTTTATCACTGTAAAGATTTAACGATGTAACGATTTACTCTCAGTAGAAATCAGTTTTTTTTTTTATTGGTACTTTTTGTGTTCAGTTTAATGCTCATTTGTTCAATAAAATAATTTTAGAAAGAACTTTCGAAATTCCTTTTAGTTTTTATTTAACAAGCAATTTGTTGTATTTTATTACTGAAAGATGCAGAACTGAGTAACTTTAATATCAGTGTATTTATCAAAAGTAATATCTTCATTGCATATTTTCCTCTCGTGGTGCAGACTGCAAAACGACGGAGCAAAGTGAAATATAATTTCACAAACTGTCACAACTTTTAAAATGATTAAGCTTTGAGTCCGATACTGACCGTGAGATATTACACTGGAATGATTGTGAATAAAAGTGAATACCAAAGGAAGTTGACACCAAATGAAAGGTCAGATTATTTATTTGTTGATCAGATATCCTTATTTAAATCCTGATTTTGTGATTATTGTATTAAGACACCATTAAACACTGATGCCTATTTAAAATAAGAATAAAGCTTTTTCTGGTAAATAAAAAAAAGTCAATACAAAAAGGAACATATCTCACTAAAAGTACTAAATTGGCATCTGTATCAAAATAATCCTAAACACTGTAAACCAGTTATTCCAGGTCATTTATTATAACAAAGAAAAGGTGACAAGAAACAGAAAAAGACAAATTTGGAAATGATTCTGAGATAACAAAGGCTGATCACGTGATGATCTGAGGCAATGACACATCTGTACACATCTGTACTTCTCTGCATCCAGTTTCAGGTTCAGTGCGTTGCTGTGAAACATCGGACGCCAACGAGCAACTGATTTCTACGTTAATGGTTTGGTGTGTAAAATGTCCTGATGCCTTTAAATGTCCTGTTCCGTCAGCCCAAAGATATTCACTGTAATGAGTTAGAAAACCATATTTGAGAGGCTGAAACAGCATTTAAAAAGACATTTGTTCGAAAAATTACTTTAACAAATGATCAAAATAGTTGCCGATTAATTTTCTGTCGACAGACTTATCGAACCCGCTTTACACCAGGGAATGTAATTATAATTTCCTACACACATTTCGAGGAAAGAACTGAAATATTTCCATGAACCTAACAGTGTAAAAACACACAAAAGGCATTTCTGTTCAAAAAAAAACGACCCTACTACCTGACAAATACAAAAAAGGTCACCAAGTCGGTTCATCCCCTGCAGGAACACGAGCGGAACAGACTGTGTGACAAACAGCTGCAGTAGATGCTGGAACTCAGTTTGAACATGTGTGATTCAGTTTAACTTTATTTACATCCCAATTTGAACATCTTATGTACAGCAGTTTTAGTCAGAAAATGCTAATTGAACCTGTGTGTTTAATACAAATATGTGCAAAATGTATCAGTAGCCAGGCTGAAAGGCAGGCGTGATAATCTGAGGAGACAGATTAACACGAGGCTACGTTTCTTCCAATGAATCCACTGGGTGACGTTTGTGACGAGAAAAACCCGACATGCATCTTCTGCATCTACTCGGTATACAGCTGCAACTAACACATACTTTCTCAATGAGTCGTTTGGTGTACAAAATGTCAGAAAATGGTGAAAAATGTCCTCAAATGTCTTGTTTTGTCCACAACTCAAAAAAGATTTTCACTTTACTGTCAGAGGAGTAAAGAAACCAGAAAATATTCACATTTAAGAAGCTGTAATCAGAATTTTTCCTTTTTTTTTTTCTTCCTTTTCTTAAAAAATTACTCAAACCGTCTATCAAAATAGTTGGCGATTAATTTAATAGTTGACCACTAATGGATTAATCTCTGCAGCTGTAGTGTACAGCACCATGAGCGCTGGGGGTCCACAGAGACGGCCGGGCACTTGGGAAGACCGCCACGAGGTCAGGAGAGCGGTGGCAGCGAGCGCACACACAGCTGTCACCTCTGCATGGGGTGTCTGGAGCCCAGCGACTGCTTCCCACGACTGACCGCCTTCCTCGGGGGGTCCGGCTGAGGCAGCCCCACCTGCCGCCGCCTGTGCCTCCCTTTGGCCTCGGGCTCCGAGTCGCTGAGCTCCAGGTCGGGACAGTACCCGTCGCTGTCCTGGTACGATCTGCCGCTCTTCACTTTGTGTTCGGACACGGGTTTGGCCCATAGTCTCTCCTTGGCGGAGCCCTTTCGGGACAGTTTGTCGGAGGCCCGCAGGTCCTCCGTGGTCCGTACTAAGTTAATGGTCGCCTCTTTGAAGGACCTGCCAAAGTGCTCCATGGCAGACTTGCGAAAGCTGCTCTTGTCCAAAGCCTGATTTGAAGCGTCCGGGTCAGTCGGCGTCTGGCAAGAACTATCCTTCTGAGCCACGAATTTCTCCAAGAGGCCGTTAGATTTAGCCCTGTCTTGGTCCAGTTTGCCGTTACTGTTGGACGAGTGTCCGTGGAGTGCAGCGTGCAGAGCTAAAGGTTTGCCGCTGGGTTTAACGGGCAGCGCTGGGCTGCGCGAGTGGCTGGAGGACGACAGACGCCCGTTGGAGCGCTCCTCTCTCCGACCTCGTCCGTGCATCTGAGGCTTCCCCTGACCCAAACCCTCCCCTGCATGCTCCGTCACATTCCCACTATTGTCCGGGCACAGCGGCCCATTTCCAGATTTGGAACTGCCGTTTCCATTTCCAAGACTTGAGGATTTGGGCATTTTCAGCTTCAGAGTTATCCTTGGCGGAGGACGAAACAGCATGCTCTCCGCGGGAGATGAAGAGGGAAGGCCTGCCGACAAAGAAACACAAAACATGTTCAAGACTCAAATATCGCTGCGGATTATTGGCAGGAAAAATGAAATGATGGCCAAACAGATGGCTCACCAGCAGAGAGCTCCTGGTTCATGAGCTTCACGTGCAGGTTGAACATCTGCTCCTGGGCTTTGCTCTGCAACACCTTCAGCTTCTCCCGGCGACTCACCATGTAGCACAAATTCCTCACCTGCAGAATGAGGAGAAAAAGGTCCTTTAAAAACAAACACTACGTACTTCACATGTTATAATGTCTCTGCTACCATCGTGTACGGAAGCCCTACATGGCCATGATTCAAGAGGATTACGTTTAATTAGTGAAACATTGTTTTCTCGTGATCTTTAATAATTACCGTAATTAATGATCTTGAGAAATGTTATCTCGTTATCGCAGGAAAACATTTGTTATATTGACAAATGTTATATTTGTTATAACTTGATTTAATGGACAGATCTCTAAAACAATTATTTGTGGAGTTTCTCCACAAATAATATTGCAAAAGTTCCACTTTAAATCTTGTGTTTACAGAGATGTGACAGAAGTTTTTGGAAATGAGTCATTCAGGAGGAAAAAACAAAAAATAAATAAATAAATAAAAAGAAAATCAAGAAATCTAGGGGGCAGCCCTAAAATAATCTGTAACTATTTTGATAATAGTAATAAATATGATATTAAAATATATATTAATATGATAATAAACAAAATATTTGTTGGGTCTTGGGCTGTTGGTCTGACAAAAGAAGTAATTAGAAGACGTCACCTTGGGCTTTAGAAAACTCAGCATTTTTCCACATCCTGCCACAAATCCTGCCTCGGCTTTAGTTCTGAGGACTTTAACATTGTGGTTGAAGCCGTTCGTGTTTCTCTTTATGTTTTCTGTCTATTTCCAAGTGGCAGTTCTCCTGCAGACTGCAGCAGGTTTCATTTTGGCGTCCATTTTACGCTCTACTTCCACATGTGTTGCTGCAGAATGTTTTCTGCTGATGTGCATAAAAAGCGATGGCATGTTGTAAAACAAGGAAACAAAAAAAAATGTGAATGTACGTAGATTTTGTAAGAGCGCAGCTTTCACTTTCACAAAATAAGGTTATTCTTCTTCTTCACTTGAAGTCATTTGGTCTGCTCTGTTTTATATTAATATATTTTGTATATTACTTTTCTACTGCAGCTACAATTGAAGTTTTTCACCGGCTGACTCTGCAGGGTGCACACATGAAAAGCCAAAACATCTCCATCGCTCCCTCGTGGCTGGATGTTAGTTTAGGAAACGCATGATTTGATATGCAGCAGAGTTTTCTATAAGTAGAGCATTTTAAAATGTCAATCATCTTCATTTAAATCGTGGGAAGCCCAAATTTGTGATAGTGGTTTAAATTGGATTAATTGTGCAGCCTGATGGGTTATTAGTAGACACTGAAAGACATGTGAAGCGGAGTCCATCCCTCGCATGTACCAAGTATAAAGCTCTGTACCCAGAAACACTAAAGATTATCACGCTGCCGTGTAGAGAAGCACCCACCCTCTCCAGATCCTGCCGCAGGTGCATGAACATCCGCATGCGTGTGTGGATGCTGTCCTCGTGCGGCTGCAGCACCAGGTTCTCCTCCCCCTCTCTGGGGGACAGCAGAGCTTTGTTAAAGCTAGCTTTCCTCTTCAGCTTCCAGTACTGATAGATGAAGTCCACCAGGCGCACGGAGAGCCCGAGAGCCTGGACCAGCTCCTCCTGCTGGATCCTAGTGTAGAACTCCTCCTCCAGCTCCTGCAGCCTCTGAGCCCGCTGGCCCACCTTCTCCGCCTCGGCGGGGGCTTTGGAGCGGGCCGGGCTCAGGCCGGCCTCCCCGGATTTAGACTTGCTGTGCTTCAGGCAGTAAGACTTGAACTTGACTTCATCGCCTTCGTCCAGGATGGTCTTCATCTCCAGGCTGTGCTCAAAGGCACATGTCACATGGAAAGGAGTGGTGCAGTTCTTTACCGAGCACTGTGGGGGGGGACGGTTAGTTATGTTTTGCATGAGTTGCAACACTATGAATAATCAGGATTATTTACAGATTTTGCAGAAATTAAATTTCCACAGTAACTTCAGTTCACATGATTTGTTTACTTCTTATCTTATTAGCAAAGTAGTTACTCAGATCTTAAGTAAAAGTAATAACACATACTTCATATCTCAAACTTTCTGCAAGAACGCAAATAAGTAGGAGTCTTGGAAAAAAATGTATTCATGTAAGAATGTACATTTTTATCGTCTAAGATTCTGAATTGATTCACAACTTCCAAAAATGGATTTTTAAAAAGGTTTTCTTCTACAAAAGCAGCTGAATATGCTCCTGATGGACAGCAATCCTACACACCAGGTCAAAGTTGTGTCAAACATTGTGTGATTTTTCAACAAATCACACGTTTGACACAACTTTGACCTGGTGACACCACTTTTTACAGTTATTTTGTGTATAATTTATTTTTTGAAATTGGCAACTTTGAGAAATAAAAAAAGGCAGCGAGCTACAACTACCAATTTTATTCAGTTATAATCTTGAACACACTTTACTCTGCTTTCATGCCTCATTAGACATTATCTCCCCATGTACTGGATGCAGAATTACTTTTGAATCGAATCCTAAAATAATGAAAGACTTAGTTTCTTTCACCTAATCCGTGAATTTCTGACACAAAAGCCAAATCAAAACGATGCACGCTCACCTGAATACAAGCACCTGTCTTCCATTTACACAGGCTGCAGATGAGAGACCAGCGGCTGGGAGGGATGTGGGACACTTTGGTGATGGGCTCCATCCTCTCGGGACAAGCGATACTCACCTGCAGAGGATACACGGCATGATAAAAGCTTGTTCAACACTTTACTGTGGAACAACAAAAGGAGGAGGAGGAGCGTTTGTTTTTACCTCCGGGATCCACAGGGCGCAGCTCACATGGGCCCACTTGGTGCCTGCTCGCGTTGCCTTCATGGCACCGCCCTTCTGAGGACACAGGAGGCACTGCGGGTCGATGCCGAGGACGCACGTCCTGCACAGCCAGTTTCCAACAGGCACTTTGACGATGCCGTAACAGGCCTGTGGGGAGAGCGCCGCGTTCTGTAACTACTTGAAGGTAAACTTTGCTTTGTGTCAATACAGTGTGGGACGTTTATGCAAAGGGAACAATGTTTGATTTACTTCCATGTGGTTGTTTGAACTACAGGTTGTATATCGTCTTCACGGAGAGAGGGGCAAAGTTTAATGCTGGACATTCAGAGCTACATGTATGAGGCAATATACAGTTTAAAAGAATGACTGTGTGTGGAGGAGGATGAGGGACAAGCACCAGCGGGTGAGGAGGGAGAAGCATCGAGCCCAGTGCATTCTGGTTGGTTTTGTTTTGAGCAGGAAGTGAACACCACAGCCCCTTTTTCTCTGGCCATGTTGCACCCATTTCAAAAGATATTTTGCATCTTTCTCCTGCAGAGACAGTCCAGTTTTATGAAGAAACCATCTTTCCAACAGTGAAATACTACTTTAAGTAAATCAGAAAATACTTATTATTATATTAGGGGACAGAAAACTTGTTACTAGTAACTGAGTTAACTTTGAGTTCTTAAAGCATCAAAATCAGGGTTGATATATTTTTTGTAAAATAACTAATCAATAATCTATTCTCATCGAGTAATTTAATCTACAGTTCTTTTTATAAACTGTACTACATCACATTTGATTTTCTTTTATTTGCATCACATGAGACAGCACTTAACAGTAAAACTAAAATTATTTCAAAATAAAAGATTTAAGGTTCCTGAGTACAATCATTTCAAGTGTTACAGGTTTTAAAGGTTAACAAAATAAACTCCAGTGCACATGTCTGGTCATCTTTCTCCTCCTGCTCTGTATTCACAACTCTCCTGTTTTTTGGGCATCACACATATTTACAGCCCAGTTTCATTTTTCTCCTTGTTGTTTGTTGCATGTTTTTTTTGTCATAAAAAAAAAGAAAAAAGAAAAGAAAAAGGTGGACATTTTTTAAACCACATGCAGGCGCACGTGTTGCCCTGGTGTGTGTGTGTGGACGTGTTACCCTGGTGTGTGTGTGTGTGTGTGTGTGTGTGGACGTGTTGCCCTGGTGTGTGTGTGTGGACGTGTTACCCTGGTGTGTGTGTGTGGACGTGTTACCCTGGTGTGTGTGTGTGTGTGTGTGTGTGTGTGTGTGTGGACGTGTTGCCCTGGTGTGTGTGTGGACGTGTTACCCTGGTGTGTGTGTGTGTGTTAACCTGGTGCATGTGTGTGTGTTAACCTGGTGCATGTGTTTGTGTGTGTGTGTGTGTGTACCTGGTGCACACAGATGTTGCACTTGTCACAGAACACCATGTCGTTCCCCTCTTCGCTGTCGGGGGAGCGGCACACGTCGCAGATCACGTCCTCGTCGTACTCGATCCCCAGGCCTTCCACCGTCTCCATGGCGTGCTTCATGTTGTCATGGCACTGACTCTCCAGGGCCTCCATGGCGCGCTCCATTGTCAGCTCATCTATAGGCTCCTCCCCTGGAAGACAAACCAGGTGCTGATTTCACGGCCCAACACACTGCACATGGTCACTTTTCTAGAGGATTATCTCCATATATTTCTCACCCATGTGCTCCAGCTCTCTGTTGAGTGCGTGCAGCCAGTAAAGGTCCATGTCGTCCAGATCGTAGCGACACATGGCCTCCGAGAGCTCCTTGATGTTCACGTAACCCGGATCTGTGGACTCCTGGCTCGAGCCCTGGACGTACTTCCTCTGGTGGGTGTAAAGCAGCTCTTTGGGCTTCTCCACAACAACTCTGAACACAGAGGACAAAATCTAAATCTGTCAGCGCTGCAAAGCATCTCAGTGTTTTAGGTTGCACATGTTGTATGTATAGAAGTTAGTGTATCACCAAAATTAGCGCGTCAATGCAGGTTCTTTAAACGCAGGAAAACACTATTGATGTTTATTAATAGTTAACCTGGAAAGATTTGTGGCAGGGGCTCAGGTTGCAGAAACAAAGTATGATTGTTGACTATGATTTAGGATGTTACAGGGACTTTGATGAATGCAAATCCTGCTGTTCTGAAACTCAGACTTTATGCATATGATGTGTTCTTTAAACTATGATAGTTTCTCTAAAATTAGATTTAAACTAGAATTACTGCCTCGTGGTTGTTGGCTTCCAGTCAAGTTGCAGTTTACATCCATGTCTGTCCAAATCATTTTATCTTATTGGACATTTGTGTGAAATTGTCATAATTAGCGTATAAATTCTTGAGTTGAGGCCAAAAACATGTTTTGTGAGGTCAGTGACATTTGACCACTAAACTCTATTCAGTTCATCCATGAAAATTTAAAAGAAATTCCCTCAATGAGTTCAGGAGAAGATGACGGACAACATAACATTTTTGTCCAGTGGAAAAGGTTAAAATGCTTTAAGACAGCGCTACCTGACCGACGGCTGAGGGATGGTGTCCGGACTCGCCAGCACCTGGACTCCCTTCTCCCACTCCTGCTTCCAGGTGTCAGCCAGCAGGTAGTAGTCCTCGGGGGACACGTGGTGCGAGTCGGGCAGCTTCATGGCGCTGATCAGGTCTTTTCTGAACACCTGCGGGAGAGACAGAGGCACACGGTCAGTCAGACATTTAATTCATCAGACAGTCAGAGCCTTAAGGACAAACATGTCCCCATTGAAAGACATTAAAATTACAATTTTATAAAATCCTGCTTTTTATGATATCAGCTTTCCATCTGGAAGTCTGGGTTTAAAATTTTACTTTTTAATATTTTCCACAAGATTGAGACATTTTCTCCTGTTTGGGACAAATACATGCCGTTTTCCTAAAAACAAAAATGCATCAAAATTAATGTTGGTGATAATCATTGATCTAAAGAATTCCCCCTAGAATTTAGTAAACAGAAAATAATTTAATTGAGGTTTCCATTTTTTTCTTTTCAACAAACAGATGCATTATGTAAATAAACTGACATTTAAAGGGGTTACAATTGTGAAAATAATAAATATTTAGTAGTTATGATCAGGACTGAAGTTGGTTAAATGATGTAACTCCGTGAAAGTGGAACATAATATTAATTTATTAGTATTTTTATAGCAGTTTTAGGAAGGGGACATTTTAGTCCTTTAATTTTACAAGTGGGAGTTGTTTTGTGTTTTTGTTTTAAACAAAAGCAAAGCATTACATCAGTGTTGTTGCTAAAAACAATTGACTTAAAAAAATAAATAAAAATGTATCTCCCTAGCATTTAATATAAAGAAAATAATGAAATGTATGCGTTTTTATTTTAAATAAAGCACTGAGGGAAACCTACTTCAGCCGGTTTCTTCGGGTCGGAGGCGGGGGTTTCAGGTTTGCCGCCATACTTGTTGGAGGAGCAGAAAGAAGTCGAGGGACCTGAAGAAAGAAAAAGAACATGTGAATAAAAGAGCAGCAGAGAAAATGAAACAGCCCGGTTTATGTTGTTATTCTTTAGACGGATGACTTACTCTCATTGTCAGAACTGTCGCTGCTGCTTGAAGAATGGAGACGTTTCATCCTGTAACATCCTGAGGACGACCAGAGCACAGAAAACACTTCTTAAAAATCACACAATTTTAAATCATTAATAACGATCCATCGTTCTGGATATAGTGATTCAATGATAAACGATCCAACACCATCGATGCAAAGTGAAAACATAGATACATAACATCTTTAGGATACGCCTTTATTTTGAAATTCCCATGGCCTGTCTAATCGCACCTCCTTCCTGCGAAGCCCAGTCATCAAATTGTCAAATTATATTTTAGTTGCTTTTTTGAGTTGATATAAATGTAACATGTCGATCGCAGAACTCTGAATCCAAATCGTTGTCATGTCATTTACACATTAGAATTTTAAAAATCAAAAAGCATGCTCATAGATTCCTCTGATAAACCCTTAAGCACTTAATGCCAGCAAATAAGAAATATACGCTAACCCAACAAGCGAGTAAATGACACAGACTAAATGATTCATCTAGGAAAAAGTCGACAGATTATTCGGAAATGAAAATAAAGTTGGAGCCCAGAAAATAGTGAAATTTGCTCATTATTTCCCAGATGTCTTCAGGCTGCTTGTTTTGTCTGAACAACAGTCCAATAACCCAAAATGTTACATTTATAATTATATACAAATATAGTAAATGTCAAATGGCATTTTCACTTTTAAAATAATCCATCAAGAGCAACTAGTTGCTTTTAATGGCACAAAACTGAAAGAGAAATATACTTTTATTCAGAAAACTCTGAATAGATACATGGGGAAAATGTGTCAAAGTCTATATTTATCATCAATAAATTTCATCCAGTTCTGCATTTTATCGTCGGAATTGCAGCGTTATATTCACATTAGTCCTCATTAATCCAGTTTATGTCTCCGTCCTGACTGACTGCACAGTCTGCTGCTGCTCGGAGGAGAAATGCTCTTCATGTCAGAAACAGATGCTCGGCTGCAGCCGGCGAACACTGTGTACTCTGCGTTTTATCTTTAAAATACTTGTAGTCCAGAAACGTGCTGCAGGGTTCGTACAAAGTCTTTGAAGTTTGGAAAAAGTGTTTTCAAGGTTACAAATATGCTTGAATTTGAATATTCTCCATGAAAAATGCTTCAATGCGTCATATTTGTTTGTTGTCGGGCAGACCGTAGATGAGAAAGTTAAAAAAAAAAAAGAGCTAAATGAGTTTCCATGAGCACTAAACTTTTATAAAAATATACACAATATAAAATCGCCTCATCATCGACATCACAAACGGTGCATGTGTAATAATCTCATCGCAGGACGTGCAAAGTCGAGTGAATACACTTCACTTTTTCCAATATCGCGCAGCCCCAATACAGATATTACTGCAGTTACAGTATATGCAATAATGTAAACTGTTGAAACTTTGACGCCATTAAAGATTTTTTAAAAAAGGGGAACGTGATTTTCTCGCGTTCACTCGTAAGTAATTTCTTACTCTTGAAATTAGAAAGCTTTTAAAAAAAAAAAAAAAAAAATCCTGATCAAAACATGCAATCAAGGTTATTATGAACAGCTGGTAAAATAAACAACCTGGTTATAAAAGGAATTCTGTAAACTTGTCTTTCACCACTGCATTTAAAGTAAATATTAGATTTTAGGCTTCAAGAGTCTGGAAATTATTTGATTTAGGTACTTTGAAAATGGCTTTATTTTTTATTGTAGGCTACTTTTTACTGCACTACAACAGCTTTATTTACTAGTTTACTTTACAGGTTCAGATTATTAATACAACATTTAAAATCAAGTAATAAATTAGGATGTATTAAAAAAGGACTGAAAAATTAATTTAAAATTTTTAAAAAAAGAAGAAGTCGTAAGAGAGTAAAGTTTGGATAGAAACGTTCAGTCGGGATTTACTGCGTTCACACTGGATTATGTGGAAAGTTTGGAACTCGTGACTGTAAACAAACTGCCCGGCTGTTTTTCTAAGCAGTTGGCATTCGTGTGATTTACTTCTCCTGTAATGCGGAGCGGGTTTGCTTCATGCTTTCCCTCCGACCCCTCCTGTCCTCATGGGGAATGTGCGGCATGTCCTGTCTGTTCAAACAGCGTACTGTATTTGGAGCTGCGCTGGCTGCGAGTCGCTCAGGATTTTAAAAAACCTTTTCAATGACTTCAGTTCAGGAGGCGAAAAGGCAAAACATGTCGTCTGCTCTGTTTTACCTCAACTGTCAAAAGTATTATTTTCATCATCGACTAATCTGCACATTATTTCCCAGATTAATAGTTTGGTGTATAAAATGTCAGAAAATAGTGGAAAATGTTCATCCCAGTTTCTCAAAGTCCAGCTGATGTCTTTAAATGTCTTTTTTTGTCACTTTAAATTTGATATAAAACAGAGGAAAGCAGCAGATCACAAGAAAGACATTTCTGCAGGAAAAGTTATTATAACGATTAATCAATTGTTAAAATAGTTGGAGATTATTTTTCTGCCGATCGACTAATCGGTGCAGCTCTATTTAATAATTAATCATATGTTTTATTTGTAAAAAATGTATTTGTCAAGTAAATATAGTGCATTAAAAAGTTAAATATTTCCATCTGAAATGTAGTGGAGTAAAAGTATAAGGTTGTATAAAATAGAAAAATACTCAATAAAAGTAAAGTTCAAGTAATCATTTAAAGACATTTTTGCATTAAAAATTATCTAATTGTGATTATTTTTGATTGATGTTGCACTTATGACATTTTTGCATAATTTTTCTCATTTTCATTGAAAAGTATATTAAAATAATTATGGTGTGATGTTTTTGTGAGGATCTGTACCAAACAAGGATTTTTTTTTTTATTTGTAGCACGGTACATCTCACCGTGCACCACAATACTTCATCTAACATAGTATTTTGCATATAAATATTATCGCTCAATTATCAAAACAGTTGGAGATTATTTTTATCGTTGCAGCTCTAGACTAAACACTTAATATATAATAAAAAATATGCAAAGTATTAGTATATTACTCTTTTTTTTCATTTCAATATTTTACAAATTTTACATATTTTCAAAGTGATAAACACATTAGTGCAACAATAATTATATTACAATAATATATATTATTTTCCTAAATGAATGAGTACTTTTATTTAAGTAAACATTTTAAAATGACGATTCTGTTTTGTAACAGAGTATCACACACACACACACACACACACACACACACACACACACACACACACAATAACGTGGTGTGGGCTGCACGGATATGACGTCACTGAAGAAGTCCCCAGTTTAGAGGTTTCTGGGTAACAGGAAACCAGCTTTGTTTACATTTATTTCCTCAGATATTGTATTGTTTTCAATGCACTGATGTCTGGCTGCTAACTGTGAGCAGACTGGCTGCTTTAAGAAACATAAAACCATAAACAACCAACAGCCTGCCCTGCCCAAGGAGCCTTGTTGGCGCCAAACACACGCACTGAAGTTAGCTTCCGGTTGGGCAGTTAAGGGGAAACTTAAGGGACATTTAACCAACATTGCTGAGGACCGACGATTCTTTGTTGTTTTGTTTTTTTTGTTCTTACTTTTATGAAAGCTTGTTTAAAAACACACTTTTACATTTGTGAAACATTTATTGAATTTGTTAAAATCCAGGTCCAGTTTAAAAACCACTTAACGTAGACTGATCAAATCAGAACTAGATTATCACAGAGAAGCTAAATATTCTTTAAAACAGTTTCAGATTTGTAAACAACTTTATTATTTTTAAGAAAAATAAAAACACGGCTACTGATTTACAGTATTGCCACTACATGGCCTTTATGTGCAGTTTCATGAGGTCTAGATGTGGAAAAAGCATTAAAATCTAACTCTTATAATTAAAAAATATAATAAATATTTCACAAAATGTTTAATAATCTCCGGTTCCTCTGCGATAATCTAGGACAGATTTCACAAATCTAAGTAAAGTGGTTATAGAGAGAGATGTGGATGTTTTATGGTTTATTTTTACAATTTAAAAACAAAACAATTCTGTGCATCTTTAGTCTCTCTGGGATAATTTACTCCAGATTTGATAATTCCAAGTAAAGTGTTTTTTAATCTCGATATTGTCCAAAGAATTACATTTGAGGAAAAGTGAACAGTGAAATCTCCCTTTTTTTGCATTTTTTACAACTAAAATTAAGATTTTACAAATCTGAAATGATGTTTTAAAAAATCCCTGGCTTCTCTTCTAATATGGTAAAGTGTGTTTTTTTAAAAAAATATTTAAACCTGGTCCAGTGTGGTTTAATATTTTTTAACTTTTTTATAAAAACAACAATAAAATTAATAATATTAACAATAACAATAATTAGACTAAATGTTTCACACACCTGAAAGTGTTTTTTTTTTTTAATTACGTTTAACACACTTTAACAACTGTGAACAATTAAATAAAAAAAGGATTGTGGCTCATAAATGTAGATTAAAATTTCCCCTCAACTTTACCCTTAAATGGTGAATCGGAAACTCACAACGTGAAGCTAACTTCAGCGCGCGCGGGCCTGTAGCGGGCTGCACTGCAGGCTGTGGAGAAATCAAACGTGGGCGCCACTATCATACAAAGATGTCACTTCCTAGAGTCATTAACACGAAATATTTCACACGGCTACACTGGCTCCATTACTCAAGGTTGCGGGGGGCGGGGAGCCCCCAGAAACACGTCTTTCAGTCGCCGGCATTACTGGGGTGAAGAAGCCGGAATAAAGGCCCCGTGGCCTGGATAAAACCATCCAGGGCAAAAACCTGGCACCCTGAACACACGCGCATATTGTTCTCATTCCTCCCGTTTTACCTTCAGTCCACGCGCTGCTGTCCGCTTTATTCCCGCCACATATCAGTCCCGGTAAAACCTCCAACATACGGCTGTAACATCCAGAGGCTCCGGTGCTAGCTGGAGGGCGAATTTGGGGATTTTGTATCCCAGCACAGTGGGAATCTCCAGGGCAGCAATCTGTCCACCACCACGGCACAACAGCTCTATTGTACCGCGCCTCCCGCCGGGTCCTAAACCCCGCCGCTTTTCCTACAACCTGGGTAAGCTCGATTTGCTCACTGGCGTCCACCTTCACAATTCTTTTTTTACATTTTTTTTTTTTAAAGCAACTTTATTTATAACACATGGACAATAAGTAATGACAAACTCAATGTAAAATTCAACATATGCATAGTTTTAGTTAATTAAAAGTAGTAATATAACAGTGCAGCAATACTCTGTTACAAGCAAAACTCCTGCATTCAAAATGTTACTTTTTTAAACATTGATAATAATAATAATAATAATATAAATAATATAATATTAATCAAATGTGGCACCTTTCACACGAGAAATGCAGCACACATTGCTCTACAATAAAGGGGAATATATATAGAATATTGGCTTTAGTTAAAGGAAAATAAAACCTACTTGATAAATAGGATAAAGTTTCAAGGCCTTGATTTCACCCCCCCCCTCAAATTCACAAGCTTTCAAGGATTTTAAGGAGACATGGGAACCATGATTTATATTTTTAAATGTAGGTGTTGTCTAGATTATTTTTGATTAACTGCAGTTTCTTTATCCAAATAAACTAAATAAAGTCCTCGACAGTTTCCTTCTCTGGGTTTTAGCAGCAGTATGAATCCTCTCGGTCTATAGATATATAGATACAGTATATAGAGAGATGTATAGATGTATAGATGGATAGATAGATAGATAGATAGATAGATAGATACTTTATTTATCCCGAGGGAAATTTAGGATGACGTTTATGATGGACAGTAATCCTACACACCAAGTCAAGTGTCAAACACCAGTTTTACAGTTATTTTGTGCAAGATTTATTTTTAAAATGTTCACGTTTGTGAGAAATAGAAAGGCAGCTAGCCGACCGATTTTATTTATGTCACATAAATGTCACATTTTTTGTAGAACTTGAACTTCTTGAAGTCACTGAGAATTGAGAAAAACTTGTAAATAGTGTTTATTTGTGCAGGTTCAGCTTGAATAAATGTTCCCTTTGTGTGTTTATATCACAAATATAAACTCCATAATCTTACACACACTCTGCTTTCACGCATCATTAGCACCCCTATGTACTGAATCCAGAATCACTTTAACGTACTCAGTTATAACACACATTAAATCACCAGTCAGACTCCAGTGTGCTTTCACACATTCTACAGCTTTTAATGTAAAGACCAAACAAATTACAGACAAAATGTGCATTCATTAAGACAAATTGCTCTAAAAAAACTGTGTTCTCAAGTACAAAAGGTTTACAAATACAAAAGTACATCACAGGAGGTTCCTATGTATATTTCCTCTTAAAGGCAACTGTACAAAAACCTCTTTAACTGAAAGTGTTGCACGTCATCGTTGATAAATGAATAATGAGGGGGTTTTATTTTTAATTTTTAAACTGAGCAGAGCCGAGCTGTAAGCCATCGACTGGAACAATCGATAGACAACCAGATAAGAAAATGCTATTTGAAGAATCTGGAAGTAAAAGTTGCAAACTGTGGTTCACTTTAAAACAACCTATGATTAACTGTGCTGCAGAAAAAGGCTGGAATGAGTGTTGTGAAACCAAAATACGTGCTTCTGTAATAACACCAAAGGGAAAAAATTCACTAACCTTTTACCAGTTTAACACAAAGACATGCAGTCAGTCAGGATTTACATTTACAGCTTGTTCAAAAATGTCAAATGGCTCAAGTTGAAGTTTGGGAGCTCTTTATATAAAAAGGTCCTGGTGATGAAGTTACGTTCGCCTTACTGTCTGGTCTTCATACAGTATGATGGCATTAAAAGAAATACTTCACCCCCAAAATGACAAGTTTTATATCAGTTACTCTCCACATGTGACCTGAAAACTTTGTTTCTCTCTCATGCCTCCAACGTGAACGAAGAATAAAAAATTTTAAACTGAGAAAAGTCTGAAAACCTCAGTTTAAAAAAAACTCTCAAGTCGTGCGGATTAATCAAAGTCACTACTTCAAAGACATTTTCACTAAATCAGCACGATTTACAACAGTTCTGCAGAAACTGCTGCTCTTCAGAAGTGATTTAAATATTAAAGGTTTTAGTGAAAAGTCCTGTGAAGTAGTGAGCATGGACTGGATGAATGAGACTTTAATATATAATATATAATATACTTGTGTGAGAGTTTGTAAACAGATGTTTTCTTCTGTATTTACTTTAATTTATCAAGACTTTTCTGCATTTTTTTGATTCTCCGTTCACCGTGGAGGCAGGAGAAAGTTTTCTTCAAGAGTTCAAAGTCACACGGGGGAGTAATTAATATACTGAGGATCATTTTGGGGGTGAAATATCCTTTAAAAACTGAGAGAGATTAGAGGAACTGCACCAACTCAGGAGGATTATTCACCATATTGTCTGTCTGTCCGATATATCGGCTCGTTTGTCACCTTTAACCAGCATCACTGCTTTTCCCCCCCAACAGGTTTTAGGAGTGAATAAGCTTTAAAAAACAAAATAAAGTCACACGTAATGAAACATTTTACTAAAAATTTTGATCAAGAACATACATTTGTGTCCATACAAAAACATTCAGTAGAGTATAAAACAAACATTACAAAATAAAAATGATCACCTACTGTTGCAAAATGTTGCCTACATTGAAAACTTTGGCCTAACAGATCAGTAAAGATGTAGTTCTTGTCTACACAGCACAGCTCTAATATACACATCATCTAATCCACATACACAAATAAATCCTTGTACGAAATAAAAATATGGTTTATATATGTATATAAAATATTTTCCCTCAGGCAGTCGCATGCTCATGGTTTTTTTTTCATGAAGAGAACTTTAAATTAAAAATTACATTTCCAGCAAAGAGCTACATTCACAAAAATCGATGAAAAGCAACAGAATTACATTCATAGAAATATAAATATTCACAGCAATCAATGGATGTTAAGAGTTTTAAATTAGTCTGCAGACTCATGGTTGCATGAACTGCTTTGTTTTGCCCTTAATATTTTTCACTGCAATCAAATTTTTGAGGCCAAAAGAAATAATCAAACGTTACTCATAGTGAACCCGAGCGGCACAGCGGATTTCTTAATTCACAAGCCCATCTGCATGTCAGCGAAGTTGAAGAAGTTATCCACGTCTCGAGAGGATGTATTTTTATTATCGGAGACAAAAACCTGCGGAGAAAAAAAATAATTTAAAAAAATGCATAAAATATTTGAGGTTTTTGTTACAAAAAGAGAAGAGACGTGTGAAAGTAGGAAGCTCGATCACCTTGGTCCCGCCGAACACGTCGCTGGCGATGACTTTGCAGGCGTCCACCACACCGGCACCGTTCAGCTCGAGGGCGATAACGGAACCTTCAGTGGGGAGATATAAAAAGTCCTGTTACTTTAACACGCACTGCAGGTATGATGACGGGAATCCTGAAAGTTTACAGTTTTTACTACACGCCAGAGGATTTCTGCAGCGTGTACCAGAGCGGATCGAGTCGTCATAATCAAAAATCATGAGAGCGTGTTGACTCGTCGTATTTCTAACTTGGGGGGGGGGTACAGTTTAAGTATTTACGCTGGAAGAAGGAATCCAAAAGAAAAAGCAGCAGATTTAGTTAAAAACAACTTCATGGACGAAATTAAAAAAAATCTTTTCCATGACCTTTTAAAAAAAGGACTAATACATTTTCCATGACCAATCAAAACCCTTCAAGTATAAACAAAACTGTAAACTTTACTCCAAATGTTAATTATTGTAAATTAAGAAGCGTACGTTAAACAAAACGTCAGCAAATTATCGGCGCGGAAAATAAATTATCCATCATGTTACTTTACGAGGAAAGATATAATAAAAATATAATTAATTTCATTAAAAACACAACAAAAATCCAGGACTTTTCCAGGTTTTCCATGACTGTGGAAACCAGTAGTAATAGCATTATTTAGGGATATTGGAAGCTAACATACGGACACATTTTAACACACTTGTTTCGCTCTGCTGCAGTATGTAAGTATGTAAACGTACAACCTGAAACTTGGATGCGTAAACAAGCTGTCGGCTTATGAAACTTAAGATCTAAACACGGCAGGTTCCTGAGAGATGTTAGCGCAACGACAACAGAATAAAAAGACAACAAGAGGACCTTTGGTGATCCACTCCACCAGGTCCTCCGCACTGTGCTGAAACACTCGCTTCACGTCTTCGGGTCGCATCGACACTTCCTTCGTCTGGATCAGAACGAAGCCTTTAGCAGCCGCCTGTGCAAAGCAGATGGGAAAAGTTATACAATTAAAAAGCCGAGGTTTGCAGTGAACCATCAAGCATTTAAAGAATTACTCTATGTACACGCTCAGAGGAGATTGCAACACAACTTCCTCTCGGTCCCACGTGTGGATCCAGCCTCGAGCTTTTGTGACGGAGTTATGCATTTTTCTTTTTTGGCAACAACACAAACATCACGGGAATGTTTAAGCATTTCAGATGCAGCTTTCTACAAGTTCAAATACAGAAAAAAAAATATCTGATTATTAGGAATACTTATATAATACACATATAAAAAGATTTATATGTTACTCCTTATTATCCCGTCAGTATCTGCACGTCACGTCAGTGGAAATAATTGTGTTTTATCTTTAACCCACTTTTTTTTTGGATGACAATAATGTAAACTAAGTCCTGAAGTTAGATTTTCCTCAATATTTGACTTAATTTCTTTATCAAGCTTCTGTTCCTTGTGTAAAATGCTGTCGGCTGTGACAGTTTACACTAGTTTTGCTTCATTATGCAACCTTTTAAAAAGCACTGACTGCTGGCTGCACCCAAACCTTTATCAGTGAATTATCAGCAAGTGAACTCTGATATAACCACTCCCATGTTTCCAGCCACATACTAAAAAAAAAAGAAAGACTTCTGCTTTTTTTTGAGCACTTATAATAATAATAATAATAATAATAATAATAATAATAATAGAATAATGGAGTTAAAAGGGACAGTTCTGAAGTTTTGAAGTGAGGTTGTATGAGGTTCTTCTCCACAGTCAGTGTATCACCTACACCACTGTAGGTGGTGCAGTTTGTAGAAACAGACAGGAAGCAGGAAGCTAAACAATGTTCTGCTGTGGATGTGTTTTAGACACCTAAAAACATCTATATCAGTTTAACCAGACTCCATTGACAAAAGCAGTCATTTTACCTCACAGAACGAGACTTCTGCCTCGATCTGTTAGTTAGTTTGTGTTATTGTGCGACTTTGGTGAATCTGAACTAACCCTTTGAAAACACCAAAGTCACACAATAACACAAACTAACTAACAGATGGAGGCAGAAGTAGAGCAGCAACTCCTGCGTTCTGAGAGGTAAAATGATTGTTTTTGTCAATGGAGTCTGGTGTGTTTGAAGAGAGCGTAGATAACGGCTTCAGTTCCCCAACAGAAAGGCTGAGTGACAGCACGGTAAAGCAGAAATGATATTCTAAATATAGCGTGCCCTTAAACTGATATTAATTTTTTTAGGTGTCTAAAATACGTCCACAGCAGCACATTGTTCAGCTTCCTGCTGGTACTTCCTGTCTGCTACTACAAACTATCTACTGTTGGAAACACACAGACTGTGGAGAAGAACCTCATACAACTTCACTTCAAAACTATCCCTTTAAAAACGGAGCGAAACCTCCTCGCACGCCTTTTTATTCTTCTCACCTCATCGATCAGCTTGCGGGCATTTGCAGTGGTGTATTCTCCAGCGAAGAAAACGAAGAGGCAGGACTCTTCGCTGTCCTTACGCCTCCCTCCCTTCGTCAAAGGCACAATGCTGCGCGCCGGGTCAGTTGAGATTCGAACCGACTTGAATTCAGACTCGGGGTCCGGGTTTGGTATAAAATCGAGAACGGCTGAAGCCTCTGGCAACAAGCTCCAGTTGTTCTCTCCGGACACCGGCGTGAAGTCGTGGATGTTGCTCCAGTTGTTGTTGAATATGCTGAGTCCTGCGTCCTTGAAGTGGAAGGCCAGCTCGGGGTAGAAGTACTGGAAGCAGCCGAACTTCATACCCGTAGATGACTCTATGATGGGCTGAGTGGCGCAGCACAGGAACACCTCCATCTTTTTACAGTCTCGTGTGCGAAACTGCTGGCAGGCCACCACGCACTTGATGTCTTTACAGTCCCTGAAGAACACGCTGCCCTTGATGGGTCCCAGGACAATGCGGCAGTTGACACAGTCATCGATGGTGATAGTCGCCGAGTGGTCGAACACGAAGATGCTGCAGTTCTCGCAGTCTTGGATGACAAACTGTTGGCCGTTCAGTTTGCCGGGCAGACGGCCCACCGTGACATCTTTGAGCCCCGTCAGCATGTAGTCTTTGGGGTCAACCTGGGTCAAGAGAGGGGACTGGGTCAGTCAAACTAAATATTTACACACGCACATAATTACCTTTTTATATTTCCACCATCAACAAAAATACTTATAGATCACATTAAGCTTTTTAGACATGCTTATGCCAAGAACCTGGCAGTCATCTTCGACAGCGAGCGAAGCTTTGGACAAAACGAGGGCCGCACGTTATATCGTGCAGGACGAGCAGTGTCAAGTAGAGCAAATGAACTCAAACACGTCATGCTACAACTTTTTTTGTTGCTGGATACAAAAGTTTAACTTTTTCCTCTGATCTAAAGCCTCTTGGATGCACGCAGCTTGATGCTCGTGAGTGACCTGCAGGCTCTGAATGCAGCCAACCATCAAATCACAATCAGTCTTCAGTTAATCAAACAACTAAATCAGGTCGTAGAGCACAACCTGAAAATGAGCGAGGAGCAGGAGAAAACTCCAAAAAAAAAAAAAAAAAAAGGAAGATTTGTTGGTCAGTTGCATGTAAATATTTCAGCTACAGTAAGGATGATGATTTGCTCACGCATCACTTTTAACCTCCCTGCACGAGTTACCAATATCTTTTAGAATTCATTTTAAAATCTGACTCATGGAAGAGTAAGTAAACTGTTTACATAATACAGCTCTGTTGTGCAACCCCCTGATTTTAAGATTATTTTAATAGTTTCACTTGTTTTACCTTCTTGGATTATTTATTTGTGCTTGTATTTTGCCATTCTTGAGTTTTTAGTTTTATACATTTGTGATTTATTTTTATGCAGTCAATGGAAAGCACTTTGTGTTTTTTCCAAGCGTGAAAAGTGCTATACAAATACAATTAATATAATATTATACCAACTATGCATGGGATCTATTTTAATTTGCGTTTCAATAACATTACCATTGTTTGGCTTTTCCATGCATGATATTTTAAAACTTTTTAACCTGCAGGTATGTATTAAGCTATTTTCAGACACTGGATATTGCATAATGTGAAGTGTAACATTTGGTAGACCCCGGTTAAATGTGCAACATCCCTCGAGTCAAAACGGAAGATGAACCACAACCTAGTTTACGCCTACAATGTCTGAACAACTCATGTTCTGTGTGGTCAGCTGTGAGCTATACAGTGCTGTGTTGTAATCCCATAATAAGATAACGCTGACCGGATACGTGAGTGAGAGGGCTTTCAGCCAAAAACTCAGGAGTGTTGAGCATCGCATGCATCTCCTGGCCGGCTGAGCAACAGTTGACATGTAAAGCTAATTATTGTGCCGTGATAAAATGCTGCTGCACTTGGCACTGGTATGGAAAAAGAATCACAGATGAAGCGCAACTTAAATGGATAAATAAGACAGAAGGTATAAAGCTTTCAATTAGAAATTAAACGTAGATATTAAAGGCTAAACAGCATATATATATATATATATATATATATATATATGTGTGTGCTGTTTAGCCTTTAATATCTTTCAAATTAGGCCAGGACACTTTTGTAAAGTTGATTTAAAAATCAAATAAAAAATGTTATCTCTATAAAGGCTTTTCCTGGTTAAATATATAAATTATGTTGACAATGCAGTTTCCAAGCTTGTATAATTTTTATAAATGTTGCATCCATTGCAATTAATGTTCTCAATTTTGTATAGAGTACAATTTAATTTACCACTTTTTTTGTATATTTATGTATTTAGTATTTTAGATTTTTTTAAATTATTTTTTTTATAATTCCTCTTATTTTTCTGTATGTATGCACCAATACACCAAAGCAAATTCCTGAATGTTAAAACCTATTGAGTCTTTGTTTTGTGTCAATGCAGCAATTATAAGTCTATACATTATTATTATTATTATTATAATAATAATAATAATAATATATATACACATATATATATTTATATATTATAGGAATGTGAAAGGCTGCATTTTATCGAGTTAAAATAAAAGATTATAAATTATAAAATGGAGCATATTAATGAATCTCAGCACGTGAACACTGTTAGTTTCCCCTTTAGAGCTGCAGCAGTAAATCAAGTTAGAAATACAAACATCTATGACAAATACGGACATAATGTAATGTTACAGTTTGGTAGACAGACGACTGAAGATTTACACAAATCAATAAATTCAAGGTGTAAAAGCAGCTCTACCTGCAAGCGACTTAATAACACAAGTTCGAAGATGTAAAGCGGGTCAGGCTCGCGAGGTTTAGTTGGTTAAGACTCCAGCCATCAGCAGGTATAGGTTTATTTCATTTTCCCACTTTTATTTTTGCGTTACCAGGTGTTACCTTTTCTCTCTTATCCCAGCTGTACTGCTTCGGTTCCTCGTCGGTGTTGTTGCCAAGGGGAACCGCGTTGCTTGTCGTCGTAGTGTCGACAGTCGTTGTTGTCGGCGTACGTTCATCTTTTTCGGAGGACTTTCTTTTGGATTTTTTCGAAAAGAAACACCCCATTTTGGTCTTTCAGTGGCGACCAGTATGTCTACCCGTAACGAAGGGGAACAGGAGAAAATGTGAAGCAGAGGCTTACGTGCTCTTGAGTTGACAATTCTTTTTTTTTTTTTTTTTTTTTTGCTTCCTGTTTCATAGCTTCATTTCACAACCAATCGGTACCGTTGGTAGTCATCGCAACAGCCAATCACAAGTCGCGGATAGAGAGACGGCATCACGTAGAAGAGGCGTGCTCCCATGAGGCGTTTGGGTTCAACAAGTACAAAATGCTTTCCACAGGTAACATATTTAAACATATTTTAATGCGTGTTTATTGTATATGAAATAGAATACACAGAAGTACAAGATATCCTTTCCAAGTTCGACTAAATATACTAACTTCACATATACAAAACTATTCAGAATCAGAAATACTTTATTTATCTACCGGGGGATATTGGATTTTGTTACAGGTGCTCCATTCAATACTTTTTTTTTATTTAAATAAAAAAAATATATATATACTATATATATTAAATATATATATATATATACATCTTTTATTTAAAAAAAAAATTATTGAATGGAGCAACTGTATAAAATATATATAATATATATATATATATATATATACTATATATAAAAACATTATATATATATATATATAATATATATAAATATATTATATATATAGTATATATATATATATATATATATATATATAATGTGCACGTTGTACTACAATATATAACAACAAAAATTGACAATGTGATATTCTAAGGGAACATATTATACTCTGTTACAAGTAAAAGTCCTGCATTCAAAATCTTACTTAAGTAAAAGTATAAAAGTATCAGCACGACAAACATTATAAAGTAGGATGCTTTCAATTTAGATCGGTCTCCTTACTTGCATCAAAGATCAGTTAATAGAGGATATTATTTACAAGACGACCATGAACGCACCATCTTGCACACATTGGACTCGCCTCTCTGGTGTTGGGTGTTGCCTTTAGAATAAAAACCTTCTTATGTAAACTTGCCAGCTCCAGTTAATTGAATATCTTATAAAAAAATAATAATATAATGGGATAAAATCAAATTAAATGACTGAAAAGAATGTCAAGTCAAATCATGCAATTTATTTTATTTTCACACAACAGCCAGGTTTATATATTTGCAGCCTTGATACATCACGCACAACAACAAAACCACAAACAACATGTAACCATGTTGGTCCAGACATCAGATTAGCTTGCAACTTAAGCCACTAGGCCACGCTAATAATAGGTAATCCCCCATCATGCATCTGTGAGAGATGCTCTGTAGACATCCTGTGTAACCTCATGATGTGCTGTTGAAACAGAAAATACTAATGCTGCTGAGGAGGTGTAGGGTAAAGGCTTTATTAAAGGAGCCACCAGTGGTGGACAGTAACTAAGTGCATTTACTCAAGTACTGTACTTAAGTACAAGTTTGAGGTACTTTGCTTGAGTATTTCCATTTTCTGATAATTTATACTTCTACTCCACTACATCTCAGACAGAAATATTTTACTTTTTACTGCGCTACATTTATGAGCTAAATGTAGTTACTTTGAGGATTCAGATTAATTAGACAAAATGTAAGCAACTAATAATGAAACTTTATTGATACCTTGGTCGGGGTGGGCGATATGGCCATAATCTTCTATCACGGTATATGTAATTTCATCACGTTTATCACGGTAACGGTATACATCATGATACTGTAAACATTCCTTTAATTCAATTAACAAATGGTTTTAAATAACCATACCGTACTTGATCACATTTGATTATTTTCTTCTTGTATTGGCCTCACATGGAACAACACTTGAGTTAAAAACAAACCATAAAACTAAAAAACTATTCCAAATAATGCCATTCTGCATAATGAGTACTCCTACTTTCGCTAGTTTATTTTGATGCTAATACTTTTACCGAAGTAACATTTGAATGCAGGAGTTTTTCCACTCTGAGTTATTCCTACTTTTACTGAAGTTCTTCATCCAGCTCTGGAGCACCTGCGTATTACTGTCATCAGTAAATCAGTGTGAAACCAGAAACTCTAATTGTTATAGCACATGATGGTTTTATCCACTGATAATATAAAACTATTGATTGGTGCAGCTTTATAACACTTCTCTTGGTATCGTACAATCTCACCCTGAAACCTGAACTAAAGCCACATCATTGCATCTTTTTCTGCTCTTGTTTGTTCATTTCTTAAATTTCTTAAAATGCAAATAAGAAAAAAAAGTGATGTTGTAGGAGGGGCAGGAATATGCTTGTATATTTACGGTGTATTTTCTTTACTGCTGTACAATACGTGGAAGTGTAGTGTAATGTCATGTTTTTATAGTTGTTTATCAGCTTGGTTCCAGGCAGAGACTGTAGATGGCCGACATGACAGCTCCCCTAAAGTAAAGGAGGAGCTTCTTTTAAGCTTGTGAATTTCACCAAGGGATCAATAAAGTTCATCTTAACCTTTAATACTATTTGATAAATTAGGCCTATTTGTTTCCCTCTGAATTGAAGGAAGGAAGTTGACCTATGAGGTAGCAGAACATGGAAATACTCTATAAAGGTAAGTACCTTAAAATTGAGCTGCAAAAAAACCCGGACTTTTAACCTCAGCACACAGCATATGTGTATTTCCTGTTTTTAAAGCTAACCATGCACTGAACTGCTAATTCATCAGACCCTCATGAGCATGACTCAGTAGCCTGAGCTCAGCCGGCTGCAGCCTCAGAGCCGCGGTGTGATTTCCCTCCACACGGGCAGCAGCGGCGCAGTCTCAGTCCGGAGCGGCCTGCAGCGCGCAGTGTACCTTTAAAAGGTTGAACTCTGCAGCCTGCGAACACTGGATTTGTTTCCTCACACGGCTCAGCTGTGTGTACCTTCCAGCAGTGACATGGCATAGAGGCTGTCAGCAGCAGCAGCAGCAGCATCCTGCACCATGGACGCACTCCGACAGCCGAGGCGCAGCGGCGCAGCGGCCGCGCTGGACTCGATGATGCCGGTGTGGATCCTACTGAGCGCGCTGTCCGCCGGACTGAAGGCGGAGGACGGAGGAATGGAAGAACTCACCACCGAGAAGGAGGCAGAGGAAAGTCACCGACAGGACAGCGTGAATCTGCTGACATTCATTTTACTGCTGACCTTAACCATTCTCACCATATGGCTCTTCAAGCACCGACGGGTCCGTTTCCTGCACGAAACGGGACTGGCGATGATTTACGGTGAGGCTCGTGTATGTAGGCTATATATGTTGCAAACACGTACACACACACACACACACGCACACGCACACGCCACCTTCCCGCAGGCTTTGCGTGATCCAGTCTCCCTGGTGGCTGCACGGTGGCTGCACTGAGGCGACACACGGAACATTATTTGCTGCTCCATCTCACACTGCTGCTAATTGTCTGGGCCAGAGCTCATTTCTAGAAGGTGCTGCAGCTTGTGCAGCTTCATCCTGACTGACGTGTGACACATCGGATGCACTTTAATGTCTGTGGTGTCACAAATGAAAATTACAGCAGCCTATTAATGTAGGCTATATTGTTTTATATCATATGCTACTATTATAATATCAGAAATATATCTTACACAGCTGCTGCTGCTGTTGTTGTTGAGTATCCTCCTGAAATTCCTCATGCAACCACTATGTGTTTTTTTAAAATATATTTTTATATTTGATACAGCATCTTGTTAGCATTCAAAGTACTTAACAGGGAAAGTTTTATATGCACGATTTAACAATGATATACAGTGATAACAATGATATACAGTGCAGCAGGAAGAGGCAGAAACCTCACTGGGCTCATCAACATTCACCTAAAATAATGAATGTTTATAAATAATTTGACCTCAAAATCATGACGCAAACTATTGGAACAGGGAATACATTTTTTTTTTAAAAACACAATAAATATATCAAACTGAGGAAACGAGGGTACACATGACAGAAAAATATTTACATTTTTTTTCATTTATTTATTTATATATATATATATATATATATATATATATATAGTGAAACAATTCTAATTTCCTCTGATTCCAGCCTCTCAGGTGGATTTCCTGCTTTTCTTTGTCATATATTGATTTTAAACTAAATATTTTTGGGTATTTGGACATTTGAAGGCGTCACGTTTGACTGAAGTGATGGACGACATGTTTTGAGGTTAATTGAAATCACCAGATTATTGGATAATGACAATAACCTTTTAATTAGCTCCTCAAAGTGAGTCAATTCAAGACTGCTGTATATTTAACCAACACCATCATGCATCTTAAAAAAGGCAGATTTCCAATTGTTGAAAGCCACAGAATCAGAAAGTGAAAGTAACGAAAGTCGAGTCTGATAAAAGCTGTGGCAGTGAGTTCGTGTTTGTTCCTACAGGAGCAGTAAGACTGCATTATCAATTTCAATGGTTTGGTTTTTAAAATGTGAGAAAATAGTGAAAAATGTCCATCCCAGTTTGTCAAAGTCCCAAGGTTTGTCTTTAAATGTCTCGATCTGTCACTTTAATGTGACATAAAACAGAGAAAAGCAGTAAATCTCCATATTTGAGAGGCTGAAAACGGCATTAAAAGATATTTTTACATGAAAAATGACTTTTTTAACGATTAATCAACCATCAAAATAGTTGGAGATTATTTTTCTGTCCTTCGACTAATCGTTGCGGCTCCAATAAGCAGAGATCAATAAAATCTTTTGGCAGATGCAACAAAAACAAAGTCTTATCATCGGAGTACATGATCCAATAACGTGAGCAGAACTGCTTCGGTAATAAAGTCTCGTCTGTGTTTAGTTTCCCGTCGTAGTTTATCAGTTTGTGCTTCACGTTACTCATTGACCACAGATGTCCCGTGAAGAAGACAGACTTTGATTTGTTTTTAAATGCTTAAAAGTAAAACGTTTGCAGCTTCACAACTGTGGAAACTCACAGTAACATGAGGGCAGAGTGATGGAGTCACATTTAAGTGTATTTATTAAAATGTTCGACATAACTCCTAAAGTATCTCTGCAAACAAACGAGTAAGGTGCACTTAGTGGGCGACATCTAATTAACTAATCAAAAGTCATTTTTAAACCAGAAATAGTGAAACAATATTCAATATTCTCTGATTCCAGTCTCTCAAATGAGAACATTTCCTGCTTTTCTTCGTCGTATATCATTGTAAACTAAATCATTTTGGGTTTTTGGACTTTTTGTTGAACAAAACAAAACATTTGAAGACGTTTGTCTCTAAGAGGTTTTGATAGACATTTTCTTTCTTAACTATTATTATTATTATTATTATTATTATTATTATTATTATTATTAAAGGATGGTGAAAATAATCTGTAGTTGCAGTTTTCATTTCCAGAGGAGGGAATGTCATTTTCTTTTTTAAAACAAATGTATTTATTGAATTTTTCGACGTCTAATTATACTTTGCTATGACGGGACAATACAGCAAAACATTTCAAAGTACAAAAGGGATAAAAAGGAAAAATGCAAAGTATATAAATATGACAAAGTCAATTTAAAATCCTGCACATAAATTATGATATCGCAAATATTTAAGGCAGATTTCTCCCCATCTAGAAACTCCGTTAATTATCTCCATATCTTCTCAAAGGTTGAGTATTTTCCCTTAATCATCACTTTCAGTTTTTTAATCGCAGGTCTGCTGGGTGATTTCCAAACCTTGGCTGTGGAAGGTTTAGCTCGTAATAAACAACAGACATGTTCTGCAATGTTTCATTTACAAATTACAGGATAAGATTCCAAGGATACACAGTTCAGGGCACGGTGTCAGAGATTGAATCCATTTAACAGGGGTTATATCTCATTAGCCATATTTTAGAATGGGTATTGTTGTATGGATGTATTAACCTTAAACCCCGTGTTTTTAGAGACATTATTTAAGTGGATTCAGTTGAACTGAAAGCTTACATTGTGTTTGAGCACACTGTCGTCTTGGACGATCACCAGGATAAAAATGCTGCCAAGTGAAACTTTGTCCTGATATTGATTTTGCTGTTTAAAGAGCAAACTCTACAGAAAAATGGGTTATTGTGGCGTAGTAATCAAGACTCATCCAGAATGCGTTAATGGTGTCGATTTTCTGCCTTTAGTCTCTCAGTAAAAACAACAGTGAAAGCTGGTGGTG
>CALSBV010011200.1:9171610-9194544 GCA_943590825.1 Bovichtus diacanthus | reverse complement strand
AGTTGTTTTGTGTCTCTTTGTAGTTGTTTTGTGTCTCTTTGTAGTTGCTATGGCCTCTTCTTGGTCGGCACTTGTCCCTTTGAGTGACACTGAGTAGGTGACAGTTTACTGAACATACAGTCAGTGGCTGTTTTCAGGGGAACTCCAGAGCAGATGTCTCTCGTTTCCTCTCGGGCTTTTACACATTTGGCAAGTTAAAAAAAACAAAAAAGCGTCTGACTCTGACCATATGAGTAGGTTCTGCTTTCTATTGTCGAGCAACAGATTTGTTGCATTTGGGGAAGCCTTCATTATTAATCCATCTCTACAGTTACAGTATTCACCTACAGCTGGTGGTGCTTTTTTATACAGGAGAATTGTGGGTGTGTAGATCTCCAGCTATGTGTGAAAACAACTGGTGACATCTGATCTGTGTTCTTATTGTGAGGGCTACCTTATCTAATTATACATATATACACAATATCAAGGACAAGTCCGATGACTGGTTGTGTAACAGTGTTTCAGTTTCACTTTTAAGCCATGCCAGCGCCCGTCTGGATTGCAGTGTTTGTCGGTTGCAATTTGCTTCTGCCATGCAGCTATATTTCTCAGCAAATATTTGACTGCCGTGAGGTTTTGTGCAGACGTCTGAATTTTAATCTTATTGTATTTTTTAAATTTGTTTTTCACCCTTTGGCGGCCACAGTTTTCGCCCCATGAGGCTGAAATTTGGCGAGGAGGTCGCGTGTTTGTGAGGTTGTGAATGCAGTATTTTAGTGTCTCCAGGTAGGACATGAAGACGGTGAAGTTGGGTGTCTGTTTCGTAAATTTACTGCCGTGTATATGGAATAAAAGTCTTAAATTTCACTCTCTTTGAGCTGTAGGAGCCCTGGTCCTGCAGGAGTATGTATTGTCTTTTCTTTTTTTTTTGTTTGTTTTCTAGCAAAATTGTTATTCAGGATGGAATTTGCTGAGTCAAATAACCGGCCTCAGGAAAGAGGAAACAGGAGGTCGCGTTGGCCTGTTTTTCTTTAATCATCTGTAGCAGTGGGAGTTAACTGCTTTAGAGAGACATTCAGCTCTGAAGTGTGTCGGTTCAGTTAATCATGTGCCTTGGATCTGTAGTTAAACACACAGGAATGTCAATTATGTGCACATGTTTGCATATTTATCTTGTTTATCAACCACCACAGGAAAAGTCACATTTCACTTTGGTTTGTTAGGCGCTCAGCTGTGGAAGAAGTGAGGCTGAGACGTGTTTGTGTGGCACTGCCTGTTAGTTTAATAACCAGTTAAACAGACGGAAGTTATTCACCTTTGTTGAAAGTGTATCTGTGAAAGCAAAGTGAAATAAGAAGGTGTGGTACACTTTTGTGTTACTGCTCTTTTGTTTATTTGTCTATGAAATATGTTTTTTTTTGTTCCTTTTTTCCTTTTAACTTATTCTGCTTTTTAAATTTAAATTATTATTATTTTTTTTAATGTATACCTATTCAAATTTGCAGTGGTTACAGGGTATTACACACAACAGCACCCCAATCCTGATAATAAAGCGAGCCCTGGGCGTAGCCACATGTCACTCATACAATGCTACACAGACGCACAACTAACTATGAGGCTAACGTTTCATATAATTAGGGCGTAGAGCTGCAACGATTAGGCCCTGGGGCCCAAAGAGTCAGGGGCCCCCCTGGCCTTCACCTTCAAAATATCACTCAAAGAGACTCGTACCAACCGGAAAGAGACTCTAAACAACCACAAAGACATAAAGAGACACAAAACGACCACAAAGAGACACAAAACGACCACAAAATGACCACAAAACGACCGCAAAATGACTCCAAAGACACACAGAAAAACTACAAAGAGACAGAACACAACTACAAAGAGACACAAAATGACTTCAAAGAGACACAAAACGACCTCAGAGAGACTCAAAATGACCTCAGAGACACAGACTTCACAGATGTCTGTGTCTCTTTGAGGTCATTTTGTCTTGCTGTCCTCGAGGTGTTGGGGAACATTGTCTCATAATAATCTGTTTTATCTTCTTCTCCTTTTTCCTCTTGCAGAGACACTTCTTCAGGAATATGGGCTCCATCATCACCTACGCGTTTCTTGGCACTGCCATCTCCTGCTTTGTGATTGGGTGAGTGTGATAAAAAGATGAACTCGCGCTGTCTGTGAGTGCGGGGGTTTCTTGCTGTTTCACACCCTTTTTTTTTTTTTTTTTTCTTGTGCGTCTGCAGGAATCTGATGTACGGCGTGGTCAAACTGATGCAAGTGTTCGGACAGCTGACGGACAAGTTCTACTACACAGACTGCCTTTTCTTTGGTGCCATCATCTCTGCCACAGACCCAGGTACGACACACGCCGACCCCCAGCCCGGGGTTATGGCTCTGTATGTAAACCGAGTGTTTTTATCTGTGTGCAGTGACGGTGTTGGCCATCTTTAATGAGCTCCACGCAGACGGGGATCTCTACGCGCTGCTGTTTGGAGAAAGCGTGATGAATGACGCAGTGGCCATCGTGCTTTCCTCGTAAGTCACATTTCTGCCTCATCAAACCTACATCTGCAAAACGCCAGAGAAAAGTTTCTCCCTGCAGGATTTTAACTCCTAGTGTTGAAATTCAACAGTTAAGTGTGAGACACAGAGAGCTGTCTGTCTGCTCCTCTCGACAGACAGACAGCTCTCTGCCTCCCTCTACTGGAACATTACAAATCACCTAGAGTCTTTCTTTTTATTAACAATTATTCATATTCATACTTATGTACATTTTGAATTATACAACACTGCTTTGTCAGGTCATTTAAAAACAAAAAAAAAAACACATTTTGGCAAACAAGCAAAATGGCATCAAGTGCATCCACATAGAGAGGAAACATAAATAAAATACCTAATAAAATTAAAAAAAATTTAATTAAATCCGTACATCACTTCTAAGTAATTACTGGAGTTTTTAACATGGAGTTATTTTTTCCAATGAACATCAGAATTAGAAATACTTAATTTATCCTTAAGGGCAAATTGGGTTACATTATAGAACAATACAGAATAAAATTATATATAAACATAGCGAAGTTATAAGAAAATTTAAAATAAGTATGTAAAATGTGTGCAATATATTACAACAATAAAATATGTAAAAAAATATTTATACTACAACATAAAAGTGAATTGTGTAAATAATAATGTTGAAAATGGGATGTGTTTTTTTTTTTTTTTTTTTTAAATGCACAAATAGTATAAATCATATAGTATACTTATACTCATATAGTATAAGTCATTAATCTGCCTTATTGTTGATGTAGGTGGTTTGAGCCAAGATAGTTATAAAATATAAAAGATGTCACCAATAAAGGAATATGCAGCAGCCTTTCTATTTCCCAAAGCTCCGTCAGTAATATATATTAATATTTATATATAATATAAACAATAGGTGTCAGTGGTAAATCAACGTTCAAACTATTTCCTGTATGAATCCCTTCCCAGTGTTTTACAATTACAAACAAATAAAGTTTTACTTCTGTCTTATTTTGATGCAGTAAAAGGAGTTTTAAAATACTTTTAATGAACAATTATTTTACTTTATTTTGGTAGATAAATTATAAGTGATGTGAATCCAGACATTATTGTAAAACGTTTGACAAATACTGAAAATATCATTTTTTTTATTTGTGTTTTTTCTCTTTGTGTTTCAGGTCCATCGTGGCCTACCAGCCCAGCGGCGCGAACACGCACATGTTTGACGCCGCCGCCTTTTTCAAGTCCGTGGGGGTTTTCCTGGGTATTTTCAGCGGCTCCTTTGTGATGGGTGCGGCCACAGGCGTCGTCACCGCTCTCATATCCTCTTCTCCGAAGTGAAAATAGAAACGGGAAGTGTTGTTATGAGATTCATTTGAGTTTCTTGAGACAATATTTGTGGTTAGTGAAGTACAAAAACAGTGTTGTTGTGTCTTTAACTCGACGCCCACGTCACCAAGTTCACCAAGCTGCACTGTTTCCCGCTGCTGGAGACGGCGCTCTTCTTCCTCATGTCCTGGAGCACCTTCCTGCTCGCCGAGGCCTGCGGCTTCACAGGTGAGCTGCGTCAGGGCGTCGCTGCAAGAGAAGTGGTGGCATCGTTTTGGGAAGTAGGCAGCACACTGCTGTGGTCAGGATACTAAAAGAAGTCTGCATATTCAACACATGTCAGACTTAAAATAAGTCGTCCAGGTTGGCGTGAAACATGCAAAGTCGAAAACAACTCGACCGGCTTGAAATTCTTGAATTTCTTTTACTCTAAAGTCTGCTTGCTTTTAACTTACTTAACACTTTTAGATATGAATGAAGGATCTTAAAGAAGCTATTTAGATGAATACAATTATTTATTTCATATCCAAAAGGAGAGAGAAATTAGAAAAAAAAAATTACTTTATATTTACCACATTTTTTCTAATTTCTGTCTCCTTTTTATTCAGCTATTCCAATATTTTTTCCAACTTCGTAATTTTATGGATTTATAATATAGATATAAGATCTGTAGTGTAAAATTCATACATTTTGTACACACTACAGGTGAATAGGGTCAAAAATGTAACTAATAGATATCAGCATGAAACTTCCCCAGTTCATTACTCACATTAACACAATTACTTTTTATATTACAAGTTTTCTGAGATGTGATGTTTAAATATGTAAATGAGGCATTATGTAATGTAACTTTTGGTGAATTTAGGAGAAATCTACAGACACAAACAGACAAAGTTATTAAATAAACTCCTGATGTGGATTCTGGATGGTGACATGTTGGGGAAGTAAAATAACCCAAAAATTGAGCAGTGAATGAAAAACATGTTTTTGCCTGCAGTGTCTGAAAGGGGTAACTCAGTGATTTAGTATTGCTGTAAAGTTGGTAGAGTTTTAAGAGCCGGTTTAAAGGAAATAATGTCAAAATTAAGGCAGCAGAGGCCGAGATTCCCTTACTGCAGGGGTTCTCAAACCTTTTCAGACCAGGCACCATTTAACCAATAAAAAAAACCCTCACTAACCACCTAACTCCCCAAATATCCAAAAACAATAGGCCTGCTTACCACTCCAACAGTATATTACACATTACAGGCTAATATTGAGCTTTATGTGACCTTCTCTACATCGCTCGTTCACACATTAAATCAACAATACAAATACAAATACGGATTCTACAAACATTTCATTCATATGTGATCTAAACGGCAAATGCTGATAGATTTTACATCATATGAAACGTAGACTACATTTATTACTGAGTTTATGTCCAAGCGACAGAGCCGCAACTTACTGATGAAAATACTTGTATTCACATACAAGCTTTTTCCATGAAAATATGTCATGAAATATTTTTTCACATCCAAGCTTTTTTCATTTCTCTTTGAGAAAGACTGCCTTACTGGGTCAAGCTCCATAAACACTAGATCCTACATTTCCCACAATGCAACTCAATTGCATGTTTCATTCAATTCACTTAAATTTGTCCACCTGTTAAATGTCCTTTTAAACTCTTTGCCAGTTTATGACACAGATTTACTGTCAAAAATGTCTCCGAGTTACAGAGTCAAAGTTATTCTTCTGATGACGAGTGAACCCTGCTGTCAGAAAAGAAAAGAAAATGTGATGTTTCAAAAGAAGCTTTAAATATTTTTGAACGTTTTTTTTCCAGATAACTAGGATCATTCACAGATGCATTTTATACAGATTATCTTTTAATTCCCAGCAGTTGATTATGCTGAATAACGTAACTATGAGCAGTTTAAACTACGTGCCCTCAGAGTCTGTTACACAAATGAAATGTGACTGGGTCTTAAATACAGATTATGCAGCAGATGAAATCAACAGATGATATAATAGCAAAGCAAAGATATTTTCTAAATTGGGGAATTATCCATTTATTATCCAAACTGTAGAGTCCACTGTATGCAAAGCACTCTTTTCTGTTTGTGTTGCTGCATTAAGCAACAAAACTTTATTTAAAGCACATTTCACTCAGTGGATAGATAAAACATTAGACATTAACACAATAAAAAATAATAAAATAAATAAATAAAATGGTAATAAAGACCAATATTTAGCCGATTTAAAATTATTATTTTTGTTATTTAAAAAAAAAAAAAAAGTGTAAAAAATAAATAATAAAAAGAATATATATATATATATATATATATATATTATATTCTTTTTAAAAATTTTTAATTTTATTTATTTATTTTAATTTTTTTAAAGTTACACATATAAAATTAAAAATTAAGATCAACAGTTGTTCAATAAAAGAAAGAGACATGATTTAAAACCAATAAAATGATTAAGAATACAATAAAAATGATCAAATAAAAATGAAGACCAACAGTTTATCAATATGAAAAAATAGGACGCATGAGTTGAAACCAATAAAAGAAGTAAATATAAAATAATGACTAAGGCCAACTGTTGACCAATAAGAAAATAAATAAATAAGATTGAATTAAAACCAATAAAAGATGTAAGAATAAAATAAAGATAAATACCAACCGTTTTTAAAAATAAAACAAGTAAGTTAAAACCAATATGTAAGAATAAAAATAACTAAGAACAACAGTTGACCAATAAAAAAAGAGATGAGACAAGAGAGTTAAAACTAATAGGTAAGAAAATAATTATAATGATAATTAAGACCTGCAAAGCGGTTTCCTGAAAGGCGCCGGTAATAAAGAATGTTTTCAGTTTATAGTTTTAAGTAAGTGTGTGTGTGTGTGTGTGTGCAGGTGTTGTGGCCGTGCTGTTCTGTGGCATCACGCAGGCTCACTACACCTACAACAACCTCTCTGCAGAGTCCACGAAGCGCACCAAGCAGGTAACATCTGACCACTTCCTGCTCGTTTGTTCTGCACTGTTTTTACCCCCCGACAGTGTGATCAGGGGCCAGATGGCTCCACGATCAGCCTGCTGCGACCTTAATCGGGGTCATGCGAGGGCGTCCCTCCTGACGCGACCGTTTCAGTTTCTCAGGGGGGGTTCAGTCTGCAGGACAGGGTGCGGATTAGCACGTAGACGACACGCAGCGGGATGCATTTCGGGATCCGTGTTCAAGCGGGTTCAGAGAGACACACGTGCACATTACAAGACAGAAACCAACACTGTTCCTACGGGTGCTGGAAATCCTGAGAAACACTTGATTTAGCTTGAAACTTCAGTTAAAAAGGTTGTCATGTCAATTTTGTTTGTTTATAGCACAATAAAGTTTGATTTAATGTGATGAAGAAGTGAAATAATCCGTATACTCTATACTGTATGTACTGCGTATAAATATGTGATTTACCATAGCTGTAAAGTGCTGGAAAATGTTCAAGATGCACCTTGAAATACTTGGAAAGTGCTTGAATTTGCTTTTGGAAAGAGTTTAGGAATCCAATAGCTTAAACAACATGTACAAAAACTCTGATGCACACAGGAATAAAGAATGAAATAAATAAATAGTCTAACCACCAGAACTGCAGAGATCTGTCACTGTCGGGTCGGTCGTTCGTTGTATTCCTGCGTTTTTTTTGTATGTTTCTAAACTGTTTGTTTTCCATGCAGCTGTTCGAGGTGCTTCACTTCCTGGCAGAGAACTTCATCTTCTCCTACATGGGTTTGGCTCTGTTCACCTTCCAGAATCACATCTTCAGCCCCATTTTCATCATCGGGGCTTTTGTATCCTTTCGAAACAGAACAAACGTCTGTTTCTATTTGGGACGGCTCCTCTCGTAGAGGTAAATATTTCCACACCTGCAGAAGTGGGTGACAGGCGGAGGTTTGTGCTATTTACGTCCGAAAAGATAATCGGATCATTCTAAGAAAGATCGTCCTGCTTCACTATGAAGTTTACTCTCATCTTGTACTTTGTATTATTAAAATGTATTTATATAGCACCTTTCATACAGGAGGGTGTTCAAAGTGCTTTACATTTAAGTGAAGAAACAAGAGAATAAAATAAGCACAGTGCAAATACTGCACGATTTTAAAATCAAGGATTTCAAATGAACGACGAAAAAAGAGCAAATTCATTCAACCTTCATTTAAACTCTTGAGGTGGTTACCTCATTTACTGCATAGAGTAAAAAAAAAACTAAAAACTCTAGGCACCAAGAAACGAACATAAGGAACATTAATAATAAATAAAGCAGTAAAAAAAAATAAAAAATTAAGACAAATGAATCAACTAAAAACAAGAAGGATAAAAGTGACGTAAGCTTTAGATTCTGCTGCAAGAACATGTTCGCTCAGAACGATAAAATAGATAGTAAAAGATACAAATAAAACAAAGGAAGAGTGACAGTTAGTTAAAGGCAATACTGGAAAAATACAGAGCTGCATAAAACTGTCCCATATTTCCTTGAATGTATTTGATTTCCCTCTGACCACGTAGGTACATTTCTCCAAAGCAAGGCAGGAGGTCAGGATTCTAAAACCATTAAGAGCCTGTAAACAAGTAGGAACAAGTTTTAAAATCGATCCTAAAAGCCCCCCCGGCTCCCTGAATCTGAGCAGCATTTAATTGTTCAGCCAAAGACTTCTTAACCTCTGTGTCAGATCGCCATCTTCATCGGGAGAGCTTTCAACATTTACCCGCTGTCCTTCTTCCTCAACCTCGGCCGAAGGCACAAGATCAAGGGAAACTTCCAGCACATGATGATGTTTGCAGGTTCGGACGTTTCTATCACGTCGTTCCTCAATGATCCACAGATCGTTGCAGCTCTAACGTGACTGGATGATGTTTTAATGTGACCCTCCGCAGGTCTGCGCGGGGCGATGGCGTTCGCTCTGGCGATCCGCGACACGGCCACCTACGCCCGGCAGATGATGTTCACCACCACGCTGCTCATCGTCTTCTTCACTGTCTGGGTGTTCGGCGGTGGGACGACGCCGATGCTGTCCTGGCTGCACATCAGGTGACGTAACTGTCTTATGCTCATGAAATCTACCTGCAGTGTTGGCTCTGGAAAGGTAATCTGGCACGTGGTGGAAAACAAAAGTGATAATTGATCTAGGAATTATTTATTTTTTTGGGTGATTCGCAATTTTTATTATTTCTTTTTAATATACGAGACACTACAAACATACAAACAACAACGCTGTGGCACGCACATTGAAAACAGATACAGAAACCGCACAAATTAAAATAAGAGGCAGAAAAACATCTATAAAGTACAACCACGCAAACGTTAAATCTAGGAATAACTTTAACGTTGGTCTTCCAAGACCACAAAATACACTTCTTTGCAAAACACGTGATCATAATTGGCATATTTTCCATATTCACAGGATGTAGAGAAGGATCAGGCAGGAAGCTGCAAAGATTCAGACGCTGACCTAAAATAACCTCGATGTCTCATTGATTCAGTGAAAGAAATACTTTATTGTTTACAATAAAAGATGCGTAAATACATCTGAGAATTAGATGACTACAATAATTGTACAACAAAAGTACTTTTTTTTTGGTCTGGATACTGTGTTATTATCACATTATGTGCCGATAATGTCTTTGTGATCAGTTATATGTTGTATTTTCTCCTGAGATGTATATTACACACATATCAGTATAAAAATCATAAAATAATTCCAACAACGCAGAGATAAAATCAGTCCGCGGTGATTTAATCACAGACATTTGTTCTCATGTGAACACAGTGTGTCACTTTGTGTGGGCTCAATTAACGCCATTATAATTAAAAAAAGACGCGTACATTTGTACATAATATTCCCAAACGCAGCATCAACGGTGTGACATTACTCGTCACAAACGTCTGGCGTGCACTCGTCCACTGGGAGCTGAATGCATCATTAAACGCCGCCTGAAGCTTTTTCATTTTGGCTTTAATATAACTTCAGTGAACCGCAGGCTCCAAACACATCATCCATACTCGTGGAAATTGACGTGCCGGCATATTTGCTCGTGCAGACCGTTTGCATCGTCACAGATCCACACGTAGCGCTGGGTCTGCCACAGAGAACGAAACCAGTTTACATTTATTGAATGCATCATGTGCTGCCTGGTGGTTTTGTCCAGGAGATGGGGCCAGAGATCTCCATCTCCCACGTTCTCCCACGCAGAGCTTTTAAACCACAGGGGCTTTTGTTGCAAGAAATATTGGCAAAGAAATATACGTTTTTATCCTCAGCTTCAACACCAACTCTTAGAACCAGAAGTGGTGATGCAGTAGAAATGTCTGTTTTATCCCCAGGCTGCAGAGCTTTGCCTTGCATGGCGATGTGTCTCGTTTTGAGCCTCATTTTATTTTTGTCTGACCATGATGCACTTGGTGTTTTGTGTTTTCGTCACGACAAAGTGGATTATGATCTGGTGATGTGTGTGTGTGTGTGTGTGTGTGTGTGTGTGTGTCAGCAGCAGAGAACAGGCTCCGTTTTTAGTTTTTTTTCAAATGAGCAACGCAGGAACTATTGTGTTCGGTGGAGGTTTCAGAGCGCTGCCAAAATCTGCCCCCGTGAACTCATCGCCATGGTAACTGGGATGGTGCATGGCAGGCGGATGCATCTTCGGCCGTGGTATCACCCTCTGCATGTGTGCTTAAATTTGCACATTTTTTGCTCTTTACGGGGGGACACTTTGAAAGCCCTGAGAAATAGTCGGACGTCACATCACTGCAATTAGTGAAAGAAGTTGGTCTTGGTAGTAAAAATGGAAGAAGTTCTGAAAGAAGCTGAAGTGGCGGTCAAAAGACTGAGAGAAGTTGGAATTTCAGATAAAACAGAAGTGCTTACATAGGTTTAATACTGAAAGAAGTTGAAGTGGCTCCCATAATGTAATTAGCGAAAGCAGTTGGTTTTGGCTGTGAAAATGGAAGAAGTGCCGAAAGAAGTTAAAATAAAATGGGGAGTTGAAATGGAAGTGCTGAAAGAAGTTTCAAGTGTAAACACTGAATGAAGTGAGTGAAAGTGCTGAAAGGAATTAAAATCCAGTCAAAGTGTAATAAGTTGAGCTGTTTGCTGATAATCAGCGATAGCAGACGAGCTTTCACAAACAATGATCGATGAAAGCAGTGGAGCTGTTCCTGACATCTATATGCTGAAAGCAGTTGAATCGTCAGTTGAGTTCTAGTTTTTTTTATTTAATAATTTTTATGTGTAGGCCTGAACATCTGCTGAGCCTCGGTGCCAAGTCCGAGGATTAGTGCATGTCCCCAGAACAGAGGCTCGTATTTGGCCGAGACTGTTGCCAATTACTGTTTTGAAAACACTGAGCAGTCGCTGTTTTCTGCTTAAACTCTCATTTATATCTCCATTAAACGCACGACTGCAACATCGCTTTTTATCCTCTAACGATATGAATGAAATGCTTTTATGTAACGTGCGAAAATATAGAGGTGTTTTAACTTCCACATATAAAATCTCATCGGTATTTAGAACTCAAATGTGAGTTCAGTGTTGCGGTTTCAGTTCCTCTCCATGCGAGTATCTAACACAACACAACACAACAACATAGCTTCTCTCTTTTTATTTTTGCACACAGGCCCTAAAATAACACTAATACCTAAACTTGAATGTGCTCGGTACTGAGTGTGATCTGTCTATGATGTGACAGGGTTGGGGACTGCGAATCATTGCAGGACGAGCACCGGCAGCTTGGAAAGTGGGAGTACTCAAGGTGCCGTATCTGAATGCGTACAAACTCTTTGGCACTAACTGGTGTTGGGAAAGTGTGTGTGGTGGTTTCTGATGAGAAATGTTCTCACTGTCTACTTCTGTGTTTCTCATAAAGGGGAACATTGTGTGAACTATGAAGAGCCATGGGAAAATTTGAGACTCTTGAAACTTGAAATTTTGGGTATTTTGCTTCCACAACTCGTGGATATAATATAAACATAATGCCTCATTTACATATTTAAACATCTCAGAAAACTTGTAATATAAAAAGTAATTGTGTTAATGTGAGTAATGAACTGGGGAAGTTTCATGCTGATATCTATTAGTTACATTTTTTACCCTATTCACCTGTAGTGTGTACAAAATGTATGAATTTTACAATCCATATCTTTAAAGGAGGTTTTTCTCAGACTCTGAGGCAGAAATCTCCACTTCAGTAGCACTTACATACACCAAACTTTCCACTTTCATTGCTCTCTATATTCTGAAGCTTTGTACAGAGGGGTGTGTTCACATCTCATTCAGAGCCTCATTTATACAGCGTTTATTACTAACAACATGCAGAAAATGGACAGTATTTAGTGATTTGTGGAGTGATACAAAGAGAGACTTTGACTCTAATATGTGAACAACATGAAACAAGAACTCTGAACCTGCTTTATCCAATGTTCACATTTATATCTGCAAATGTAGCAAATCAGGACAAATTTTAATAAGGTAACGCCTCATTAGCATATTTAAACATAACATTTCAGAAAACTTGTAATAGAAAGAATAATTGTGTTAATGTTAGCAATGAACTGGAGAAGTTTCATGCTGATATCTATTAGATAATGCGCCTGTAGTGTCTCCATGATGAACTGCTTTATTCAAGACTTTCTCCGGCTGATGTGAAAAACCTGCGTCCACCAGAAGTAACCGTGTGTGTGTGTGTGTCCGTCCTCCATTCAGGATCGAGTGTCTTGAGGACAGAAACGCTGCAAAGGAAATTGCTTGTGAGGAATAATTTGATGGGTTTAGGAGGGGAGGGGATGTTTTCAGGATTAGGATTAAAGGTTAGTCAGTCAGTGGAGCACTCTCTTACATAAGTGTGTGTATATGTGTGTGTTTCTTATTGGAGGAAACGTGTGCTGGGCTCAAGCTTCTCTCTTCTGGGGCCCCCCAGCAGTTGTCTTAATCTCAGATCCTATCTGACAGCAGACTGTGCCATGTAACGTCTACTCCGCCCGTTCGTGCGTGCGTGCGTGCGTGCGTGCGTGCGTGCGTGCGTGCGTGCGTGTGGAGAAAGTCCTAAAAGGAATGGAAGAGTCTAAAGATAACCTCCTACAGTACAGTATCAGTTGTAGTTACCGCTGCCAAGGAGGTCATGTTTTGGCCTCGGTTTGTCTGTCCCTCTGCAGGATTACGGAAAAACTCCTGTCCTGGTGGAAGGGTGAAGCCCGAGCTCAGGAACAAGTTATTACATTTTGGAGTGGATCCGAATTACGGGGCAGGTGCACAAATTATATTTCACTTTCGTTAACATTGTGAGATCCTTCGTGCTGCATTCATGCAGCGTCAGAATAATCTGAAAAAGAAATTCCTGACTGGGACTTTTTTTCTGTTTTCAAACATGAAAAACTAAATAAAAATGAGTTTTAAAAAAAAAAATAATAATAATTTTTTTAATATAAAATAAAAGACTGATTTTAAGCCACACATACTTATTCCCCTCCATATGTCAATCACTTCTTTTCATATTTACAATTTTTATATAGATATACATTATGTACATGCATATACCTATACATACGCACACACCTCCCTATACATGCATATATTTCCACACATTTTTAATCAACCTTTAAAAAAATTATAATAAATACATAAAATGAATAAAATAAAATATTACTACTATTTCTAATAATAATAAATACATAGAATTAGTAATATTTTATTATTTCTAATCATAAAATGATAATAATAAATACATACAATTTATAAAATATTACTACTATTTCTAATAATATAAGGATAATAAATGCATAGAATTAATAAAATAAAATATTACTATTTCTAATCATAAAAAAAATTATAAATGCATAAAAATAATATATTTCTACTATTTCTAATAATAATAAAAATAATTGAATGAGCATTACAACGTCTGCAGAGCGATGAACCAACCTGATGTTTAAACGCTCAGAGAGTTCAACACATCTTCTTTGTAGCCTCCATGTTGTTTCCACATTGCGACCTAAAGCTCATGAACACATCCAAGTCTGACCTCCCAACTTGGGAAATGTGAATATCGGAGGCGCACATGAACGCAGCGCTGGCCGTGGCGGAGGTCTGTGCTCAGAGTCCCATTCTAGTTTCAGATGTAACTATGAGAGGATCTTGGCCTCGGTCCACGAGGATTACACTCTGCTGCAGAGCTTATGTGAATTAAAAGTGCCCCTTTTAAAATCTGCTTGTGTTGACTTTAATCCTTCTCTGTTAGTAAGAGACACCGGGGGGGGGAGAGACTGAACATATGTGCTGCAGTAATTTAAAGGAGCTGGTTAGCTTAGCTTAGCACAAAGAAGAAGCTAACCCCCCATAAAAATAAACCAGGCTAGATCTTCGCATCTCACTCTCTGCGAGAATAACATTTTAAACTATTACAAGCTACTTCAAACATCTTTTTATCTGTACATTTGTAAAGGCGTACATTTCATTTGACTGACCATGACCATCATTTTTTTATATTTCAATTTCAATTTGGACAAATAGGACTTTTTAAAACGTATAAAACTTCATTCTAATACAAAAGCTAAGGATGAAAACAGATTAAAAGCCGAAGTTTACATGTACATACTGTAATTATCATATTCATTCAGTATTTGTATATTTTCCAATTTACAGAACACTTGAATTGTGTATAAATGTTTTATTTTCATTTTAGTGTTGGTGCTTTTTACATATATTTATATCGTATTTATACACCTATTTTTTTTTTTTTACATACTTGTGTACATTCTTTACTTCTATTTGTGAAGCTTTGTTGTCCTTGTTCTCTGCTCTTTCCTGTGTAAGTACACAAACTGGAGTCGAATTCCTCATATGTTTTCACATGTTTGGTTTGGTCTGGTTTGGTTTAAGTGAAAAATAGAAAAATGCAGCATGTTGTTTATGTTAAGCAGACTCACAGGACTGTTTAAATCACATTATGGTGGTTTCATTTCTCGCATGCTGAAATGTCTTTGTTTCGGGGACAGGGGTGACTTTTCGCTGAACTAGCTTCTTTTCTAGGGATGTTGTGTTTCAGTTGTTGGCTGAAAACAAATCTCTCCTTCATCTTCTGAGTTACACAAACTGTGTAAGGTCCTTCAGCCTATCGCTGTCTGTGTCTGTATGGGGTTGAACGGTAATTTGCAGCATTTTTCAGCCACTAAAAGGTCAAAGCAGTCACCACTTTCATATGTGTCCGCTTCTGACGTGAGAACAAATCTGCATCCTGCAGGTGGAGGAGCCACAAAGACACATGGCGGTTGTTTCTGTGTCAAGAGCAGAGGTCACAAGCAAAAGGCGCCAACAAATATGCAACCAAACATGAGCCATATTTTTGTAATTTTCTGTTTTGTAGTAATTTAGTTACTTCAGAGATATTTTGTCATTTTCATGTTTTTTTTCTTTCTACTTGCTTCCTGTGCTTCAGGGTCGGTGTGGACCCGGATCAGGACCAGCAGCCCTGCGGAGACAGCTTCCAGGTCTTGCAGGGGGTGAGGAGCTCGTTTAATCTCTTTAAAGGGACAGATCATATTTTTCCTCTTCCCTGTTGTGCTCTTTATCAATCTAGATCAGGGGTCTTTATCGTTTTTTGAGAGGGAGCAGGCACTCTACTAAATACACGTGTATAAAACTGAGTTGCATATTAAACTGGGCCTCCAATAACATGTAAGGCCTAAAGTGCATACAGTACTAAGCTATTAAAATAAGAGTGGCTCCACAAGGATTCATGGGTAACTACATGAAATATGCTGATTTATCTTTGCTAATAATATGTTGGATTCATGTTATTGTGTATAGAAAATAAAACGTTCAAAACACCAATGTCTCTTTCCAGAAGCTCTCCTAAGTTAGTTTCCTTCAGAAACGGGAGAAAGACAATAGTCCCTACATGAAACAACAAGGCGCCAGGGTCCCTGTGAAACTTCTTAAATTCAAGGTTTAAAAATATCTTAAAATGTCTCGTATTATAGGACGGGAGACATTAAAATCGAATGAACGTGTCTATTTTTTTTGTTCATTTTTTTTAATGTTTTTATTTTACCATTTCGCCAGCGTCCAATACCTTTTTGTCTGTAGATAACGAACACTCTGCTTTGTAGGTGGCAGTAGTGTGAGCCGCATTTTAACCTCGGAGTAGATTCGAGGCCTGTGTCGGGGATGAAGGAAGGAAACACAAATGTGGTGAAGAAGCCACGCAGGCTCAGCCAGCGGTCGGAAAAAGTTACTTGAGAAATGGTTGGAGGACAACAAACCTGGTGGTTGGCTGAAACCATCCAGTACGAGACGTTGCAGATTTTGTCTACTGTGAATATGTCGACTCTGGCAAAGTCAGACTCGGGAACAGTGCACGCTGCAGCCTTGTCTGCTGGTTTCTTTTGCCGCACTTGTTATTATCTCCTAAAAGTCATTACTTTTGTATTTAAGAAATGTGCAGATTCCATGCTGTGGATTTCTGGAAAGAGACATTGCTGTTGAGTTTTTTTTATTTTTATGTATGTATTTTTTGCCGCGTTGAGCTCCACATGCACCTAAACTATCTAGATTGATAAATAGCACTACAGGTAAGAGGTGAACTGTCCCTTTAAGACTCATTTTCTCAGAGCGATTATGTATATGTTATGTTATATATATAACATTATGATTCAAGATGAGAAATGAAACTCAACCAAATTAACTGGATGTAAATATAACCAGGATACATTTAAACCTAGATGCAGATTTTTTTTCTTGCGCAGCAAACCTTGAATATGCAAACGGGGTGATTTTATTTTATTTATTTATTTATTTTTCCCGTGTTTCTTCAGGACGGCCCTCAGGGTGAAGGACAAAGTAAAACCAAACAGGAGAGCGCGTGGCTCTTCAGACTGTGGTACACCTTCGATCACAAGTATCCTTTCTACCCTGCTACACACACACTCACACACTCACACACTCACACACTCTCTCACACACACACACACACACACACAAAGTTGTTGGTTTGCAGTAGAAAGATGAGGCGTCCTTCTTTATTTTACAAACAAACTTAGACCGACATGTTAAACCAATAAAACTAAATAAATAAGCAGCTGCACATTTCTTCTCTCTGCTAAACACGTTCACTTGGAGCAAGAAAACAAACTTTTCGAGAATCCCAAGGGTTTCTCAGTATATTTATTAAAAAAAATGTATACAAAAAAAAGGTAGAATATAAAATCACCTATTTTTGATTACTTTGGTTTTAAACCGGATGCAACCGGCGAGCTGAAGGACCTAAATACATCAATGTTTGCAGATGTGTAGTGCAAGTGCATGCAAATATTCCATCACTACCAATTTGCACAAGTAATTGCGAGTACACCACGCTGCTGAGTGTGCTACGCTAACACCGAGAGCAGCGGCCCCTCAACTGCCACTGGAAAAGCCAAAAATCACCAAGAAATTGCCCAAAATCCCCCGATATATTTGTCCCAACCCACTTAAAGTGGTCAGTTTTTTTAATAATTATTTCTCTTTTATTCTCATTTGTACCTGTTTTATTCTAAGCATTACACTAATTATTATTATTATTATATAGATATTTTTTATGTTAAATCATCTTCAAACCATATTAGATGGAGCTGAAAAAGTAATAAAAATTGTGACTATGATTGTATGAGTTGCTGAAACTGAAGTAAGAATAAAATAAATAAATGTCACTTCCTGACGGGGAGCAGACTGCCTCTCTCCCCAAAGAGACCGTTGACCCGACCATGCTGAACAAGGCATTGGGGTTTTCCCAGAATGCATTGCAGCCTGACTAATTACAAACGCGTAGTTGCTGAACTGCTGCAAAGCATCACAAAATGACTTTTACCCTCAGCTGCTCACAGAATCCCATAAAGATTTAAACTCCAAATATATCCTGCTGGCAGCACACGAATATTATTAAACTATAATTCATCATTTGAAATGTTTTTATCTTGCTGCAGGAGGAGAATCAAAGCCACTGCCAGTTTAAACAGTTTTGTACTTTAATTTTAGCTTCTGCTAACTGTGTTTTATCAGATATGAATGTGACACTTTCTATGCAAAGGGTTGATCAGTTCTGTAATGGTTTATTTACGATCCTGAATTTGAGCTTTAAATATCATTATATGTCATTTGCAGACCTGCAGTCATTGCCATCATTGTCTATGAATCTTTTGATAGAATTTTTAAGCAATTTTTTTTTTGTATTTATTTATTGTTGTGTTTGTTTTTTAATCCTCAGTTAATCATATTTTTTTTTTTTGTCCTTTTCGCTTTTTTTTTTTAAAACACAAACATCTTATTTTCATTGAACTTAGCTGTAAAACTGAAAACTAATTAACACAATTACATAAACAAAAAAGATTGTGGAAAATCCTTACGAGCTTTAATTCCTCAGACAAATCTATAAACAACTGATTATTTATTATTATTATTATTATTATTATTATTATTATTATACTGGTCTTGATGATTTTATTCTGACTTTTATTGTTTTTTTTATTATTTGTCAAATATTGGTCTTAATTATTACCATTTTCTTTTTTTCTTCCTTTTTATAATGATTTTAATTCACTTGTCTTATTTATTCTTCCTGGTCGGTTGCTGATGTTAATTATTTATATTTCAATTTATTCCTACTTCTTAAAGGTTTTGGCTCCCATGCATGATTTATGTGTCTGTTTTTAATTATGTCGAATGTTTTATCTTTATCTATCCACACAGTGTTTGTGCAGCACATTGTGCTTCCACCAGGAATGAAATGTGCTTTATAAATAAAGTTTAACTTGCTTTGCTATACACATTTGCAACTGCAGACCTGGAAAAAAGGAAGTGTGAAGTGTCACAGTAGCTAGAAAGACGAAGTAGCTGATGGAGAATGTTTCTTATTAATGGTTTAAAACTGATCTATAAAGCAAAAATTCTTTATTAACATAAAGGGATTATGTTGGAAAGTTGTACAGATTTGTAACTATACTCGCATTCAACCAGCCTTTGCTGACGGATGTTCAGCTCTTTTCCTTAATAACTGCGCAGTTACCTGAAGCCCATCCTGACGCACAGCGGGCCGCCTCTCACCTCCACGCTGCCCGCCTACTGTGGCCCGCTGGCGAGCTGCCTGACCAGCCAGCAGGCGTACGAGGTGAGTGTCCACGAGCATGCACACACAGACGACGTGTAAAAATAAATGCTTGTTCGAACTGTAAAAACAGTTAGAAAATCCATTCGCTGCATGTTGTCCAGTCACAGGATTTAAAGGAATAGTTGGACATTTTGGGAAATGCATTTATTTGTGTACATGGAAAGGAAACAGCTGGGCTTGAGAATCTGCCTCGTTTGGTCTGTAAAACACGGCACTGATGGCCTAAATGTTCATTTATTTAAACTTGACTTGGGACTTGAGTCACATGTCTGCCGCCTATATTTAGGATGGTTATAGAGCAACAACACAGAGGTGCCACAAGACTTCCTTCCTTCTTACCTTCCACAATAAAAGCCCTACATATAACATTTGCAGGCTAGTATTTTTTGCATTTTCATGTAGTTTATTTCTCACACCACCGGAAAAAAGGTATTTGTTTTGTATTTTTATATCAAAAGCTTTATTTGTTCTCTTCCTGTGCAAACATCTTTGATGAAGCATCTTGAACTGTCGTATAAAAACATGTTTAGCATCTTTCACTGCATCTTGTGTTTTACTTGTTTGTACGTTTTCTTTGTATGAAGTGTTTTTTGCAAAGCGTCTTTGATAACCTAGAAAAAGCGCTTTTATAAATTAAATATATTATATCGTGGTAGAGAGACAGACAATGACACTTTAAAGTACTTTTTATCTGAGGAAAATTTTAGTTTGGTGCTGCTAGAATAAAAAATTTAAAAAAAGATGTTGATGTTGGATATATTTCAATTAAAGCTAAAACAAAAGCATTGAGTTTCCTTTCGGAAGTTCAGCCCGGAGCCTGGTGCTTCCGGAAGCCGCTCTGTGAATACTGAAGGGTTTTCTCTCCGGAGAATTGTAATACCAAAGTATTCCCAGCGCCTGCCAGTAAACACACAAAGCAGCGCGGCCTTTCGACGAGAGAGAGAAAACGGACAGTCGAGAAGCCTTTCTGCTTTCAAAGGGCACAAAAGGCTCTTTTCAGCGCCGCCTCAATGATAATCACTGTTTGAAAGACACCACGCTCATATTTTAAACACGGAAACTCCCACTGACGGGGCGTCACAGTTGGATCCACGCTGGCAAATTCTCCTGGAAACAAAACAAAAAAAAAAAAAAAAAAAAAACACTTTCACGTGGAGGCTTTTGTTTATTCTCCTTTCACTGCAAGAGCCTGTCACTGTGGGAATATCCAATCTCTAAATTGTTTTAAATTGAATTCTCTGATAGTCTGTCTTCAGCTCTGCATCCATAAATGTTTTGTTGCTGCTGGAGAGCAGCTGCCTGCCAGGCCGCCAGCCGTGACTTTAGGTGGTTGTTCATATAATCGCCAGCGTCCGGGTCTCTGTGCTGCCAAGTGGGGAGAGACGGGATTAAATAAAGCTCTGGTTCCTCTTCGGTTATGGATATTATAAATGTTCCAGAAAAAGCATGAATTTTGCTTCCCATTAACCTCAAATTGTATGACATTTAAAATGTGGTTGCAGAAAGACTTTCCAGGCTAGATCGCTTTAAATAAACTAACTGATCTGAATTTTTTTTTTTTTTACGCTTCTGTTTTAAGTGTGTGCTGTTAAAATAAATGAAAGGCCCCAAAGCTTTAAAAAGAGTCTGGAAATACTCCACGCTTTACTTATTGTCAACAAATCCCGAGGGGAGACGAAGCCGAGCCCTTCAGTTCCTACTGAATCTTTAAAATTGTCTCGCACACACTTTTATAAAAAGGATAAAGCGTTTCCTTAAACAGCTGTTCACAACATTACTCTGAGAAAATAGTGCATTTGTTGGGGACTATTTTCAGCTGCAGATTAATATATATTTCTTATTATTTATACATACACGGCCCACATTCATGGCTATGAGAGAACATTTCTTGACATTTTTACGTTGGCATTAATATGTAAATATGTTTATTTTAACTTCTTCTCCATATAACAGTTGTGTCTATTATTTACTACTATTTTAATGAGGAAGTAGCCATACCCTTTTTAACTACATTAAATGCCAAATTGGTTTAGTTTCCCTCCTGGATAATTGTTGGAGAGGAGGGATTATGTAATTTATTCTATTTTTTTTTTTTTTTTTTTTTTTTTTTGTGCTCCCTTCATCTGAGTAATCCCTGTTGACCCGGCAGTAACTCGTCCTGTTCTGCCCGGGGACATGAGCACACTATTGATCGTCAGCCAGTCAATTAGAGCTGGGAGAACCTCATGCTGCAGCTTTAGAGCTCTTCATTACATACCCAGCATGCAATGTGTGCTTTTAAATAAATATCAATTCAAGTTCCTGTTCAGAAACTTCATCATTGACACGTGGTTATTTTTGTATTTGTTCACAGTGTGTGTGGTTTCACTGATGAACTTAGGAACAAACTGCAGGTGACGCAAAAATAATATTATTCTGTATTTATTAAATGCTTGCCCTCAAAGTCGTGGTGGTAGTGATGGATTCAGAAGGGGAGGAATATATCCTCAATGTGTGCGTCTCAGATAACGATGTTTAAAACGTGTTGAGGAACAGTATGCAGATTTAAAATATGAGGGAGAAGATTTATTTTATTTTGCATTTCAAGAATAAAGTTAAACTTTCAGTATATGCGCTAGTAGTTTGATCTATTCTCAAAAGTGTGATGTTTATTCTCGTCATTTCAACTTTAGTCTGAACATTTTTACTTTATTTTTTAACATTTTTACTTTATTCTCGACATCTCGATTTTATTCTCAAAATGCAAAAAACTGAAATTAGAAATCTTCCTCCTCGTGCCTGGCACTGATATTAAAGGTTCAACGTAATTCTCAATATTTTTGACTTTATTCTTGACATTTTGACTTTATTTATTTATTCATTTTATTGAAACCCGAAAGCCCCTTCATATATTTTATTATCGAAAAGTCATAAGTTTATTATTAAAGAGCCATTTTATTATTATTATTATTATTATTAAGGAGGCATGTCATTATTATTATTATTATTAATTAGGCATTTCATTATTATTATTATTATTATTATTGAGGCATTTTATTATTAAGGAGGCATTTTATTATTATTATTATTATTATTATTAAGGAGGCATTTCATTATTATTATTATTATTATTATTAATTAGGCATTTCGTTCTTCTTATTATTATTATTGAGGCATTTTATTATTAAGGAGGCATTTTATTATTATTATTATTATGGAGGCATTTTATTATTATTAAGGAGGCATTTTATTATTATTATTATTATTATTATTATTAAGAAGGCATTTTATTATTATTATTATTATTATTATTATTAAGAAGGCATCTCTTTTTCCTTTTTAAAATGTTATCCTTTGTATTTTTATGTGAAAGCGTCCGGAGGTGTTTTTGTTTTCATGTACGTACATTCTCAAATTTGGCACAAACGTCCACATGGACTCGAGGACGAACGGAGTAGATTTTGGGGGTCAAAGGTCACTGTGACCTCACACAAGTCACTCTCTAATTGACAATTTTACACAAAAGTCTAAGAGGATTAAAATGGTCATTTATATCACATTGACAGACATGGAGGTAAACACGGAGGGCAGTAATTCTAGTTGGTTAGATTTTTTTTTTTTTTTGGAGTTTGGATTGTGTTTGTTTGTTTTTTTTTTAATTGAATGTGTTTCTGCTTCTTTGTCTTCTAACATTATGTTTTCACTTTAACGTGTTATCCTTTTGATTTTTGGTTCTGTAGCTTTCTGATCATCCATGTAGGGCTCGCCAAGGTATCGATATCTTGATATGAGACATTGTAACATTGTGTTGTTGTTGTTGTTGTTTGAAGGCTCATCACAGTAAAGTGACGTCATGTTCTGAACTTACCTCTTCGTCATTATGTCCACATTACTGATGATTATTTATCAAAAATAGTCATTGTATAGATATTTTGTGAAAGCATAAATAGTCAAT
>CALSBV010011200.1:9135727-9164461 GCA_943590825.1 Bovichtus diacanthus | reverse complement strand
GCAGGGGGTCAGTGACCTCTAGGGGGTCCTCGGAGTTACAGCAGGGGGTCAGTGACCTCTAGGGGGTCCTCGGAGTTACTGCAGGGGGTCAGTGACCTCTAGAGGGTCCGCCAAATTACTGTTTGATAATGTTTTAAACGTTAAACTGGTATTATTTTAATAGCTTAGTATTTTAGATGGATACTTTATTGATCCTGAGGGAAATGTAGGCATCCAGTAGGTTAAAAGACATGACATTACATATCACATCTGTCCCCGCCACCATTAAAAGTAAGAAAAAATAATAATAAAATTAAGAGACAAAATATAAGAATAAAGGCTGTTTATGCAACTTTTTAAAAAGGTATGTTTATACATGGCCACAAACGTTATTATAGGCCCAGTTTAAAGCGCTGGAGACCCCTGAGCTACGCGGAGTAACGCTAACATGTTCTTTTATTTTCCAAATATGTCAGTGCCTCAGGGTTCATGGATGGTCTGGCTGTTGATGTGTTTATGGTGTTCCCTCTGTTGAAAGAGATGATAAAGGAAGCATTGAAGCAGCTTTCCTGAACATTAATAGAATCTCTCTTAACATGGCTGCCACTTAGATACTTCCAGCTCATTTTTAAAAAGAAGACTATTCCAGCGCAGCCTTGGACTGATGCATGCTTACTGTTCTGTGACATAGAAAGGTTTTCAACAATATTACTGACAGCAGATATCACATCTGTTAAGAAATCCCCTTTATAATCCCGGCTATATCTTCTAATAAACGTGCAGACAAAGACACTCACGTTTGTCTCCAGGACAAACTGTTCAGACTTTCAGGACAGAAACACTCTGCTGTCTCTGGTGTCTGCAGGCAAATAAAGGAGCAGCGTTTTGGCACTTTACCTCAAGCAGAGGACGCTCGCGGGGCTCTTGTATAACCTTCATGTGCACTCCAACTCTCTTGTTGCTTGGCTATATTTACATGCTCTCTGTACCTGAGAAATATGAGATGTAGCTCAACTGTTAATATGTGCACCTGTTGTTTCTCGTGGCAACTGGCTGCCTGGTTCTACCTACCATGGTCTGCATGTCAACATGTTAATAAAAATGGTCAAATTATGAGCCACACGGTCTGTTAATTTTGGTCATCAAAGGAAGTTTGCCTTCTTTAGGGTTCAGGGGCAAGAAGAGGGTATTAACTAGTAAATATCAGCATGAAACTTCCCCAGTTCATTACTCACATTAACACAATTACTTTTTATATTACAAGTTTTCTGAGATGTGATGTTTAAATATGTAAATGAGGCATTATGTAATGTAACTTTTGGTGACTTTAGTTAGTAAAATAAACTCCTGAATGTGGATTTCGGAGGTTTTCTTTCCACTAGTCTGAAAGACGTTATGGCCGAGAGATGCACTACTTGCAATCACGCACATGTAGACGTGCATATTTCTTCCGCATTTTTTTTTGTTTTGCTCCCCTGTAACTTGAAAACCATTTAAGTTACACTTAATGTAACATTTCCTGCAATAAAAATTAAAAAGTAATACCATATCCTCCCGTACTGCGCACTTTTAACGCTACCAAGAAGATTCATAGGTCAGATCATGTTATACAGTTAAATGTTATATTTGACATACTTTCTATTATGAGTTAATATTAATACAATACAGTCCCCACAGCGTCTCTTGTATTTATATCTCAAAAGTTAGCGGCAGCCGAACAGCGTGCAGGAGAAACTCTGCTGTTTAACCTCAAACTGCTTCATTCACTGTTTTTACTGCTTTGAATGAGGAGAGGAGGAGAAACTGTGGAGGATTCTGCTCCGGGTAAAAACCTCCTAAACATCTGGATCTCAAGTTCTCAGAGAAACAAGCTGAGTGAACGTTAGCCTTTAGCTCATATCCGCTCCACCCTGTGTCCACCAGGGAATCACTGATTTCTAATGTGAAGCTGCTTTATTCACTGTTTTTAAATCGGTTTTCATCACTGGGTGAGTTTGTTTTTCTCCGGGTAAAAACCTCCCGAACATCTGGATCTTAAGTTCTCAGAAACAAGCTGAGCAAACGTTAGCGTAAACGTTCATCACGCCACCAAACTCCGTCTTGTTGTCTTGATTGAGGGACCTCCAGGGGCAGAAAATGACATGTTGTGCGTTTAACGTTCATGAGTCTTCGTGTGATTTTAAAATCACCTAAAAATCATGCCAATCAACAGCAACCACACGCATTTTCCTCTTCTCTAGTTTGTACTAACTCTTTATTGAAGTCAGCTTAAATAATCTTAAAAGATATTTCTTGCCGGTATTCCACCCAGAAGAAATATTACAGAACCAACTTCTAAAGTTGAACACGTGGATGCTGGAAAACCTCTCCAACCAGAGGCATGTCGCAGCATTGTACAATATTTTAGATAAAAACTAGAAATGGTGAATCAGTACAGTTTGTGAAAACGTTGCTAAAAAGTTCATTGGCAGAGGACAGAGGCTGCTCTCCAAGACACGTCCCTGTGATATTAGGAGAGTTCACACTCATGCGAGTGTTTTGTCAGCGGGGTGCTGCAGCTGTCTGGATTCCTGAGGGGCCGGGGGTGGAACAATCGTTCCTCAGTCCGGCCTCTTTACAGAAAATACTGTTGTTTCTTCTTTCAAAGCTCTACTTTGCTATTGTTAGTGAGCCAACTACAGTTAAGTATCAGTAGTGCTCAAGATTACTGCGACTTCTTAATCACAGGCTGGACGGATAAGCACGCAGGTGAGCGTGAATCGACACTGCCACTCTGGATCACCGCCGTCATTTCCCATCTCAGGCTTTTTATGGCACTCGGCTGCAGGGGATTTGAGGAGGGATTAGTGCTACTAAAAACGACAGAAGGATCGAGGGTGGCCGGGGTAACGGCGGCACAAACCATCTTTCTTTTTTTATTCCTCCTCCCACATTCTCTGTATCTGCACCGACCCTGCTGGTGTTAAACCTGTAACACAGTTTAAAAAATAAATAAAAAGCCTCCTTCTCCCCCTGTTCAGGAAGTTCATCTGTGTGATTGGCTGCTCCAGCTTTCCACTTGGATTTTCTCCAGTTCATCGAGCCGCCTCAGCTGAAGGAAAACAGCCCAGGAGCTGCGCTCACGCGCTCCCAGTGGAGCACATTCCAGCTGCCTGTTTTCTTATTCCACCTTCTGCCTTCAGCGCTGAACACCAGGCCCCTGGAAGAGAAAATAAAAAGTCTGTTGAGGATTCAAATAAAAATCTTTAGGTTATGATACAGCTGCACACTGAAACCAAAACAAACGCTATCAATAGGATTAATAATGTACGTGACCTCCATATCCTATCAATACGGTGATAAGAGACTAGAATTCGTCTTAAATATTCGATATCGTAACGTGTGTGTTGTCTGTCCCTGGTTTTAAAAGCAGTAAATTCATGTAATTCTCTAAACTTACCAAACTGTTCTATTATTTTCCTTTACTTTTAATCATATTAATGATTATTTATCTAAATTCGCTCATATTTAGTGAAAGCACCAATTATCAACCCTACACTATGGTAGCAATATTGATATCAAAGTATTTGATAAAAAAATATTGTGATATTTGATTTTCTCCATATTGCTTTTTCATAGACTAAACAATTTTCGGTTAGACTTAATAAAAAACATTATCTGCAGATTAAGCGATAATGACTATAAAGTGTAGGTCAGGGTGGAGGCAGCAGGTGCCCCTTGTCCCACTGCCTCCACCCTGCCGCTGCTTGCTGGCAGCCCAGCTGCTGGTGAGAGCTGTTGGTGACAGGCCGGTGGTAACCCTGGGAGCTCTGCCCCGTCATGGACAGCCGTATACAATGACCCCCTTCTCGACAGCAGAGTCTGCCAGCCCCCCGCTATCCATGAGGACGCAGCAGTGCCAGGGACAAAACAATGAGGCCTCTATTAAACCACATCAGTCGCTCATTAAGGAGAGAGAAACATTTCTGTGGCTGATTCGCTCTGATAGCTCTAAAAATCTGTTACAGTGGTGTCGCTTGTGTTTCAAATGGCAACGCTGGAATGCATGAATTTATCCCAAACTTTGGAGCATCCATATAAAAGAGCTTCCTTTTATCTTAAAGCAATAGTTTGTTTGTTTGTTTGTTTAGAAGTGGGGTTGTATGAGGTCCTTCTCCATAGTCACTGTAGATTATGGTTGGCACGCCCTCAGTTTGGAGAAACAGACAGGCCGCCAGACTCCATTGAAAAAAAACAGTAATTTAACCCACAGAACAGGTTTCTGGTCGACCGCTGCCTCGATCGGTTAGTTTGTTTGTGTTATTGTGTGACTTTGGTATTTTAAAAAGGGTTAGTTTAGATTCACCAAAGTCACACAATAACACAAACTAACTAACAGATCGAGGCCGCAGTAGACCGGCAACTCCTGTGTTCTGCGAGGTAAAATGACTGGGTTTTTTTCCAATGGAGTCTGGTGGCCAAACTACAGTATTTAATACACCGACTATGGAGAGTACCTCATACAACCAAACTATCTCTTTAACAGAAGGTTAAATCTAACTCTAAGGGGATTCATTAACTAACCAGGAAACTAAAAAAGGAAAGCCACATATTCAATAAGGGAAAAAAAGGAAAAAAAGCAGCATCAACACTATCTACAAGAGCAGAGTCTATTATCATCTGACAGTAAGCCGATACTATGAGGTGGGACTGTAACGGCAAAAATATTCACAATCAACAGATAGTATTTATTAGACTTTGCCAGAAAAGTCATATTCAATCAAACTAAATAAAAGGCCCCATTCAAACATGTTTTATGACATTATAAAATAGTGCCCATGGTTTTTATATTATTTAAAATGTTTAAATTTGCAGCTACGGCTGCAACTAACTATTCATAATTATTTTGAAAATCATTTCATTATGGATTAATCGGCAGATTCTTTTATAGATTAATTGTTGTCAAAAAATGGTGAGAAATGTCTCAAAGTCCAAGTTGATGTCTTTAAATGTCTCGATTTGTCTAAAACCCAAAGATATTCACTTTAATATGAACTAAAACTGAGAAAAGCAGCACATCTCCATTTTGAGAGGCTGAAAACAGCATTTAAAAAGACATGAAAAATGACTTAACAGATTAATCAATTATGAAAATCGTTGGAGATTACTTCTCGCTGCAGCTGGAGTTGAAGCATTTGTGCTCTGCAGGCTTCAAGTTTCCACAGCACACTTGTGTGAGTTGCAAGTTGCACCATGAATGACTTCCTAACTTATTGTGATGTCACAAAATCATGCTCATATACACGCAAACGTTCCTCCTTCAGCAGATGTAATAGAAAACAGCTTCTGCAGGTCAAAGTGAAGCAACAATAGAGGGCTTTAAACGCATCAAAGCATGGTGTCTGTTTTATGCTGCAGAATCAAGCTGTACATTCAGAAACAGAGCGGATTGTCATGAACTAACCGATGTATAAACTCTCCAATTTAGAGATTTGGGTGACTTTAAAACTGCACGATTAATGTATAAAGAAAGAAAATTAGATGTTTTCGGACTGCACCCAGAAGTTTTTTCCACATTAGCTTGAGTCAGTATGAATCAGGTTTACAAAAACAAATACAAAACACAGATGTGGAACAGCAAGAGGAGCGAAATGTGGAACCGCCTATTATTAATTCATGATTAATGTAAAAAGGATCGGTATAATAAGCGACGGCTCCAGCCTACACGCAATTTATTCCTAAGTATTAATTGCTTATTTCCTTGTTTTTGAAAAAAAGTTTTATTGTCTTTTAAATGCAATTTTAATGTTTCCTTAACCCTTTATATTTAATATATCTAATATAGTTACATGTCCCTGTAAAGCACTTTGAATTAGCTTGTGTGTGAATAGTGCTCAATAAATAAAATCACCTTTTCATTCAGCACAAACTTGCTTTGTTTTGTGAATACTTCTAATGACTTATTATTGTTTATTTATTCATGTTCATGTGTGTATGAAACTATCCCTGCAGTGTTAAAAGGATAAAGGTGTGTTGCTGATCCCCCGATGCTCGGTTTTCAATCTGCCTCTGGCAGAGGGAGGTCAGAGGTCAAGGATCAGCTACAGACTTCCTGCTTCTACGCGAGTTAAATATTTACCGCACTATATCAAACTTTAAATTTGTAAAATATATCTACATATATATATATATATTTATAAATATATATATATATATATATATATATATATATATATATATATATATATTGAAATGCATGGTAACCGCCTATTTTTGTATACTACTGTGTGGAATCAATACTTGACAAATTTAAAGTATTTTTTCTCCATATATGGTTTAATCACGATAGTATTCCATTAAAAAGATGATAAAGTATCATATTGAATTATCACCCAGCCATAATTAAAGTGATAAACAATATAATATATATTATTCTGAATGGGCCATAGTGCAGAATGAGTACTTTTACTTATTTTACTTTTTGAGGCTACTTTTATACTTTTACTTTAGTAAGATTTTGAATGCAGGACTTTTTCTTGTAATGGAGTATTTCCACACTATTGCTGCTTTTCCTGAAGTAAAAAATCTGCGTATTTCTTCCACTGTGCTCACCTGAACTCACCTGTTGCATCATGTCGTTTTGTCCACGCTGTTTTTCTCATAGCTCAGCTGCCTCATGACTTCGCTGCAGTAGGCCTCCACCTGATGGATCTGCTCCACGTTGAGTCGCTCCCTCCAGGCATAAATCGCCTCTTTCGCGTCCCTGGATGATATCAGGAACGGCTTGTCCGAGGAATACCCGTGTCCGTGCGTCATGTTGAGCGCAAACCTCTCCAGAGCCGGGAAACTGGAGAGGTTGGAGAAGCGGAAGAGCCTCTGCAGCTCCTCCATGGGGTGCAGGACCAGGTCCTCGTAGCGGACCCGGAGGTAGTTCCTCCTGACCCAGGGGGGCGCGTTCATCACCAGCATCATGTCGCTGAGCCAGTTGTCACAGATGAGCTCCATGGCGCTGGAGACGTAGCTCTCGGCCCGGTTCACCCTGTTGCTCGGCACCAGCAGCCGCTTGTACTTGTCGGTCTGCTTCTTGCTCCTCAGCACCTGGATGCTCTCCTTCACCAGGGCCTGTTTGGACTTCAAACGGGAGTTGTGCACGGCCCTTGGGTCTCTGAAGAGCTGGATGATCTGGAGGTTTATCACCGGGTCTTTCATCAGAGGAACCAGCGTGCTTAGATCCAAAACGCGGACACCTTTGATCACCATCACCGGGTACTTTTTACACTCCCTCTCCAGATCCCTGATGTCCCGCTTTTGGCACTTAGCGCACTGGTCTTCCTTCACCAGCCCGATTTCGTGGCGCTTGTGCGCATCACACAGCGGCTGCGAGCAGATCACCTTGTTCATTTTCCAGCCGAATATGAACGACGTGGTGATGTTTTGCGAGCCAGCGTAAAGTTTGAGCACGGAGAAGTCGCAGCGGTACAGGGCGTTCATCATGTCCCGCACTGCGCCCTGCAGGCTGCCCGCATCCCCCGGGTACAGAGCCTGCCATATGTGCCACATCGGCTCGTACAGGTAAAACACATCGGGGTGCTGGTTGAACAACTCCCCCAGAAACGAGGAGCCGGTCCTCCAGGTGGCATGCAAGTAGATGTGTATCCGAGATTGGCTCCGGTTGACGGCGTGTTGCTCCGTGGCGTCGCTGCCGTTAACTTTGTAACCGTTATTATCCCACAGAAGCGCCACCGTGTTCTCCAAATCTGGGCATCTGGGCTGTTGCTGCGGCAGTCCGTGTTTAGCGTGTTGCACGGATTTATCCCGGTAATCCAACACGTACGGGATCAGCAGAAGTAACCCTGTGTATGCCAGGATCAAAACCAAGTATTTCTTATGTAGCCTCCTCTTCATTTCCTGTCCGCTGGCTAGCTGCTTCTCTGGAGGATCGGCACGGCGCTTTGTGAGCCCCGCCGTGGCGCACAGTGAAGTTATGTGTGTGAGGAAGGAGTGCGTGTGTGTGTGTGGGGGGGGTGTTAACCACGCCCCATTAAAGACGAAACAACCAGATGATTTCGTTTTCATGTTCCCAGCGAAATGCACGAGGATATAACTGTTATTAAAGCATTAACGCGTAACGAAAACGCTTCGCTTGTGCTAGTTTCTCCGTGAAAGTCACCAAACTGCGCAGAATGAGATCCGTTCAATTGGAGCTCAAAGAGCCTTGAAGGGAAGATGGTCCAACGGCTACCACATACCGTAGCCCTTGCTGTAATTGTTATACACGTGATAGAAAATGTGTAGTTTGTGTTTTTATTACTATTACTACTGTTATTATAATGTATTTATTTTCGTGAAACAAACACAAAACGAAGGACGAGCACCGTTAAAGTGGAAATATCCAAGAGCCTTGTAGGGAAGAAGGTCCAACGGCTACCACCTACCGTAACTTACTGGAGTAATGCAATGCATTGTGGGAGATCAGTGAGAACGTAGTGCTCCCTTTGAATCGTGTATTTAGTTTATATATACAGTCTATAGTATTTAGTCGGCATTGTATTCTTATCAGCATCTTATCTTATCTTTCACTTCCCCAAGTTTACCGTTTTTAACAAGGACTTTTACATGAAAATGAAAAAAAACAATATCAACGTTTACGTTATTTTGATGTTGCGCATGCGCGCTCATTTGTTGTCAATTGGAGGCAAACGCCGCGCCGTACTGAATGAAGCAGTTGAGAATTAGCTAAAGCTGTCGTGCAGTTGCAATATGCGACATAATGACAATGGCATTATCGATAATTTTCTTTTTTGAGCTAGCTCTTTAGCTTGCAGCATCAGCCCCAGGCCAGCGTCAAGACTGACAGACCGCTAGTTCTGCTACATGTCGATGCTAGTAACGTCAAGCTAACTGCTGTCAACATCAACATGGCTCACTGGAGCACCTTCGACAAGGAGACAGAGAAAGAGACCAAGAGGTTGATACGAAGTATCACCGGGGGCGAGGATGAGGAGGACCAGAACTTTCAGCTGGCATTGAAATTCGCCTGGTCCAATTTCAGGTAGCCAATAACGGAACGGGAGCTAGCTTGTCAACTGCTAGCATGCTAATGTGATGCTAGTCATATTATTGTTTCTTGACAGGTTCCATCGTTACCTGGACGTGAACAGCCATAAAGTCCAACGCAGTATAAGTGGGTGAGTGTTGCTGACTGACTGCTGTCTTTTAAAGGATCATCTTTACAGTTATTTCATAAATATATTCCATAGTTGCTATATTAATCAGTGGTGGAGGAGGTTTTCTCTGTTACAAGTCAAAGTCTTGCTTTAACAATGCTACTTCATTAAAAGTATGTAGGTATAATCAGGAAAATGTATTTAAAGTATTACAAATAAAATGATTCAATGCCCCCTATGTGTGTTATACTATAATACATTATACGATTATACTATTACTTTACTTTTGTACTGCTGTAGTTAGTTGAGGTGGAGCCATTTTGAACTATTAACTAATGATTATTTTCTATTATAAATTAATGTTCTGATTATATTCACCATTAATAGATTGATTGTGTGGTTTGTAAAATGTGGTAGGTCACAATTACCCAAAGTTAGGACTTCACAATGTTTGTTTTGTCCTCAACATTATTTCTAATACATTAACATTTTTAACATTAGCAGCAGCAAATCTTCACATTTGTGAAGGTGGAACCTTAATGTTTTAAAATTGTACTTGAGGTACAGTACTTGAGTAAATGTTGCATGTCACCATTGATATTAATGTATGCTTAAAAGATGATAATATATTGCACTACAGGTGTTTAACTGTCTGCTGTGTTTTCCAGAATCTATGAAAAGCTCATGGTCCACTCCGACGTGAGTAAAGCAGAAAGTTGGATGAACCTGACTGAAGAGTTCCTGAACTCACCTTTACCTAATACAGATGGAACAAAGGTATGTTGTCTCCACAGACAGAAAATTACCTTGTTATTGGAGTGAGGGTCCATGACCTAACACTGCCCTCAAGACTAATCCACAATAGATACATTTTCTAATGTTCCACAATAGATGTGACGCATTATAAACATACGGGGATGTTTTCTTTGTTCTCTTTTCAGACTGATGTACACTACAGTGTCCTGTCACTGCTGCTCTACCTTTCGGGGTCCCCCTCCAACACAAGCTTTACTGAGAGACCCAGGGTAAAGGAGGCCGGTGAGTTGATGTCTCAAGCATGTGTGTGCTTTGTTTAAAAAAACATTTTTTTTAAAGCTTGCATGTCCATGTTAATCGTCATCGCTTCGTCCTTGTCTCTGCAGAAGTAAAGGACAACTTTGACTGGGCTAAATATCTGATGGAGGGTGAGGACATAGACGTTGGACCATACCCAGATACCCCTGTGAGTAAATCATAACCACACCCACCCTACACAAATGTTTGTGTATGCTGTAGATTATTGTTTTTAGAAAGAAAGAACATTGCAATGGATGCCTCTGTAATGTCTATCTAAATCAGTCCTGACTGTTTTCAGGAGTGGTCTGAGGAGGAGAGTGACGACGATGACGGCGAGCAGCCAATGAGCAGAGAGGATTCTGGGATCCAGTTGGATAGAACGCCGCAGGAAGACCAGGACAACAACAACAAAACAGTTCCTGTCCCATGGACAGGTGCAAACACATCCCACATTATCTTTAAATACAAGCATGCGTGTGTCTGCATTAAAGCTCCTTTTGAATATGAAAATAATTCCAAAGTTTGTGTCTTCCTAGTGGGCGAGCCCGACGCGCGGGCCTGGCTGGAGCAGCATGTTGTGACACCGTACTGGGTGGCTCATGCTTCTCGATTTCCACACAGCTTGCATTTACACTCCAACTTACTCAATGTGTGGTAAGTTTGTAAACAAACAAAGTATACAGCTTTATTTCACAATATAACATTATATTTTTTCATGTTAAATTAAGTCCTTTATTCTGGTCATATTTTAAGTTTATTAAAAAAAGATATGACACTATTGACATTACTTTAGGATTTTTTCCCACAAAGCTTTGCAATTTTACTCTCGTAATCCTCTCTGGTAATAGTTGTTGCACAAATACAATCACATTTTGAGGTTTAATGATCCTAATATAATTAAGTGATCTAGAAGCTGCATGATAGTGTTTTATTTTTTGCTAATTTTCCAGTTGTATATTAAATGCACAAGTTGGCAAACGAACAAGTTAACTGGGGTGTTTGTGAGTCGAAAAGAGTAGAAATGTTAACACTCAGCGTCTCTCTTCGCAGGGATCAGCACTTGTATAACACTGATCCATTGTATCTGCCAGAAGAAAAGGCCTTTGTCACGGAGACGCAAGTAATACGGGAGACATTGTGGTAAGATGTAATGATGCTGTGCTGTGTGACTGTGCCCATTGTTCAAACTCGCACAGAAATCAATCTCCTGCTTTCTCACAAGTCGTACCTTTTTAAAGGGCTGCACCGAGTAGTTTGAAGCTTCATTTATAATGTTGACATTCGCATTGTAAATCAACCACGCAGCTTTTATTTAGTTTTTCTTTCTGCATGTCTATTGCTTGTGTGGCTGCGTAGGATTGTTTCTGACTTGTGTGAGCCAAACATTTCCAATAACTCCAGAGCGTCCAAAAGTCAAAATGTATTGAAAAACGATAGATGTAATCATTTCTAAAATTCGCAACATGTTTTTATCTAACCGACTATTCTGCTTCAATCCATATTTGTTGGTGTTTAACCAAAAAAAAAAAAAAAAAAACATTTTCACTGAGCTCACGATACTGTTTGCTCTCCTGCAAAGGGAGGCACGCACCTGTATTAACTAACAGCGCCATGAATTACATTCATTTTATTTAATTTTATTTTAAATTATGATGACAAACATTCGGAGCTTCATCTGAAAACCTCAATGTAAACTTTGAATGTAAAAAAAACAACCAAAAAGACATTCAGTACAGCCCTACCTTTTCACTATCTTTGTATTAAACTTTGAGTTTCTTTGAGAAGAGTTTCTTTTACGGCCTCATATAAGCACCTTGATTTTGTGTTATTATCATAAAGTGTGAGTGTGTTATGTTGCAGGCTTCTGTCTGGGGTGAAGAAACACTTTATATTCCAACATCATGATGGAAAAGTGTCAGTCAGGAACAACGTGGTGGTAACTCATCTGACTAGTGTAAGTTAAAATCTAAAAACTGTTTGTATTTTATCTTAATAAAAGTGTCTTTAGGCCGCTGTAGGAAACACAGTCTTTTCTCTCTGTGCTGCAGAACTGTCTGCGCTCTGTACTGGAGCACATCGCTGTGTACGGGCAGGCGGTGTTCCGGCTGCAGAGGTTCATAGACGAGGTGACGGGGTACAGCTCGGAGCCGTGCCCACCGAGCTCCGGTTCCTCCTACAGCTCCAAGAAGGGCTCCGAGCCTCCCTTCAGGACCTACCAGGCCTTTGTGTGGGCACTCAACAAGTACTTCACCAGCTTCAAAGAGGAGCTGACCACAATTGAGAGAGAGATCATATGCAATGGTTAGTGCAAGTATGTTTAGGGGGTTGAAATTGTTTGGAAATATTGCAAAAATCAGGCCACTTCCACTCTTGTACTTTTATTCTCTACTCTTTGTAGAAAGGTAGAGAACAAACCAGAAAATGTTTGTGTCATTAACTGCATGAATCTTACAAGTAATGGGCGGAAAATATGATGTATCCCAATTAAGGAACCCCAGCTGTTAGGTAGAGTGGGTAATTACAGGTTTCCCACGGATCCTTAAAAGACATTGAAGTTATTCATCAAAAAAAAAAAAAAAGCCTTAATTAGTATTAAAATGTCTAAAATCAATCTTTCAAAAGTGTTAAAATGCTAAGACTTGGAAAATAACATTTTAGTCATCTTTTTTTCCCCTGAACTTTCATTGTAAAATCTCAAAATAATTGGCAACATCTATTTAAAAAAAAAAAAAAAAAAAATGTTATTTACCAAATGCCTCACGCATTAACATCGAGCAGATAACGTAAGAATTGTGTGTAAATTGGTCTTGAATTTCATTCCGAGTTGCATGAAATGTCTAACTTCCTCTAAACTGTAGGAATAATCAGATATTCGCATGTAGTAATCTGGTCATTTTAATAAATGATGGACAGTTTTGCATGTAAACTGGTGAGGAAGAACGCTCACGCTGTCACTGTGTGTTCATGGCTTGTTAATGAGGCGTACAGTATCTCAGAATGACCACCTGCTGCACTCTGAACAGCGTCGCTGTATCGAACATTTGTCCCCTCCCCCGGTTGTGAGTGTTTGATTCGTGAGGGATTCATTTCTGATGTGGTGTTGTCCTCTCCTGCAGACGAGACGGTGACCCTATCCGCGGTCCTGGAGCGACTCAACCCTCACTTGGCTCAGATCAAAGTGCTGCACAAAGTCTTCTGCACCGGGGTCGCCGAAGTCCCCCCTGAGACGCCGAACGTGGTGCGAGCCTCTCACCTGCTCAACACCCTGTACAAAGCTATCATAGAGTACGACAGCGTCGGGGAGGCATCGGCGCAAGCGGTGAGTTAGTCTGGAGTATTAAGCTCAGGGCACGCGCCAAGGAAACAATCAGTATGTGTGATCATTTCTGTGTGTCCGCTTCCCTTCTAGGTGGCCTTGTTGTTCTCTCTGTGGACGGAGACAGTCAGACCATATCTGGAGATTGTGGATGAATGGATCTTTTACGGCCATCTGTTCGACCCTGCCAAAGAGTTCATCATCCAGAGGTATGTAGCGGAGATTGTTGAAGGCAAGGCGAGTTTATTAAGAAAGCACATTTCGGCAACAAGGCAATTCAAAGAGCTGTACATCAAACATCAAAAGCATCGAGACTAAGTGCAAAAGACACACATTATAGAAGATTTAAATACAAAAGAAGAGGAGAATAGAACATTAAAACAAGCTAAAATAGAACAAGAGAATAAAAAGTTAGAGTGCAATGTAACAGTCCGCGTGAGCTGACATTGAAAATGATCTTTTGACAGTGTATTGACATCATACCAACAACAGTTTCTATGTCTATATCTGTAGAATGTGTCACAGACATGGGTAAAAAAAAGTTAAAAAAAAATTTTTAGGTCAACACTTTCAAAATAAAAGCCTAGCATTTTTCTCTGGACAGAATCCCTTCATTTATTAACACAAGGCTTTTATCCTGAAATATTTGCAGGACAGTGTTTTTGGAAATGCAGTGACATAAATTAATAGAGTACTTGATTTTTTTAGGAAACTGCTTCTTAAGCTATTTCTCTCTGAAATAGACGTTCGATTGGTTGAGTTTTTCCTTTTTTTTTCCCGCTCAGGAACAAGGACGTCCCAGTGAACCACAGGGACTTCTGGTACGCTACCTACACGCTGTACAGTGTGTCTGAGACGGTGGAGAACGAGGACAAGCTGAACGACGCAGCCAGCGGGAGCTCCGGAGGGGACCCGGGCTCCAGCAACAAGCAGCTCACCATGGTGTCCTTCCTCAAACCCGTGCTCAAGCAGATCATCATGGCCGGGAAGTCCATGCAGCTGCTCAAAAATCTGGACTGCAAGGAGACTGAGCAGTGTGACAAATCCTCCAGAGGTCGGTGCACATGCGCACATCAACTAGTTCAGGTTTCAAGTAGAGCGGCACCGATTGGGAAATCTTGGGTCGATACCGATGTTTAAAATAAAAATAAAAAAATGTAGCCGATACCGATGATTTATTTAGTTGGTGTTGATATTTATTCCCCAGGAAAACAAAGAAATCCACATTATTAAACAATAACTGAACTGTTTTGAAGTCATTCCCTATTTAATTACACTATCTTTGAATGAGCACAAATTTAATCGTACAAATTTATGAAACAATCTTAAATATTTCACAGGAAAAATATTATCTTTTGGAAAACAAATTACTTCAAACTACTAAACTACTTTTAGCTGCTATACAACTACCTACTCAATGAGAACAATGTTTTAGTACTTATAAAGCCCAACAAAAATATAATTTTTGTGAAACATAACTTAAATATAGTTAAATGTAAAAGACATACATAAAAACATAAATAGGGCCATCTTTCACCGCCTGTGTTTTTCATACAGAACACAACGTTCTTGTGTGTTAAACACAAACTTAGGCTGGACTCTTTACAAAACAAAACATGGCGTCTTAGGAAGTGTCTTCCATACCTCACAGCCTACTTGTTATTAAGATGCATGTTTCTCTTTACAAAGATAAGCGTCTCCTTTCTTGCATATTTCTCTTCTCATCCAAGATGTGAGAAAGCCGCTCGTTATCGCTGCTTCTCACGTCATACCAGAGTTGGGTCCAGCCAGTGGCTTTTCATCCTCAAATAACTAAAACGAACATTTAGCCGAGCGCAAAAGTGATGTGACACAACAGATAAACATCAGCCAGCTGCCATCAGGGAAGATCATCTTATTTGCGGATTGGCCGATGGCAGTGAACGAGGCGAATACTTTTTTGAACAATGTCAACTTGTTGCATTGCAGATGCAGAGAGGAAGAGTTTATACACACTGTTTCTGGAGTCGGTGCAGTCGCGCCTCTGCAGCCAAGAGGAGTCGCCTTCGGACGCAGTTACTGAACAACAGGCCACGAGGAGGAGCCTCATAAAGATGCAGTCCATCATCACACAGCACCTGGAGATCGAAGACGTCCACGACCCGTTGTTGGCCATCAACTTTGCCAGGTACGTAAGCAGTTTCAATTATATTACAAGTAATATCTTATCAATAATATCTGTAGAGGTGGAATTCATTGCCGGTGCTTCAAGAGAATATTTAAGATCGGTTCAAAAATGTTGTTGAAACCGTATCGCCAAACATTTCAGGAACTATAATTGAATTGTGTGTGTGTAACTATGAAAAAATGGTGAATTAAATCAAATGTAAACCAGGGTGTAGAGCTGCAACGATCAATAATGCCACTAATCGATTATTTGATCCACGGAAAAATAATCTGCAACTATTTTGATAACTGATTAATCGTTAAAGTCAAAAAATATTTAAAAAATGAAAAGATTTTAAATACTGTTTTCAGCCTCTCAAATGTGAAGATTTGCTGCTTTTCTCTGTTTTATGTCACATTAAAGTGACAAAACAAGACATTTAAGGACAAAACTTGGACTTTGAGAAACTGGAATGAACATTTTTCACTATTTTCTGAGATCCATTAATCTAGAAAATTATAGCCAGATTAATCGATCATTAGTTGCAGTCCTAATTCAGACACAGTGTTTATTAAGAATGAGAAGAATTATTTGTACAAAGGTGTGTTTGTGTTTGGCCTAATGTGTTAAAAGGATGACAATTTAGTTTCTCTTCCTGTTAATTGAAAGCTGATGAGCTGCTTTGTTTGTTTGTGTGGCTATAGTGTGAATGAGTGTGTTTTAGGGGATGTGTGTAGGCCTCAGGAGGAATAGCCAATGCTAATGCTAATGCTAACGGGGATCCTATTGAATAAAGGAAGAAATAGTGCTAGACTGACTTTTGTTTGGCTCAGAAATAAACAATGTGAAAACAAAAAAAACACTTTTGTAATCTGGCTGTTATCCTTTCAAGGAGAAAGCTTAGAGCTTCAATATCATTATGTAATGCTGGTTTTAATTTAATCTCCAATGCTACTGTGCAAAGACTTCAAAGGGATTATTGTATTATTTTTTTGTTTTGTCCCAGAGTTGTTAAAAACCGAGCGTTTCAGAGCCCTCCTCTGTGTTCCCCCCTCAGGCTGTACCTGGAGCAGAGCGACTTCCACGAGCGCTTCTCTGGAGGCGACTTCATCGTGGACCGCTCGTCTCAGGCTGTCACCTGCCAGACGTTTGAGCTCACCCTGCGCTCCTGCCTGTACCCGCACATCGAGAGGAGGTACATCGAGTGCTGCGGGAACCTCATGAAGACTCTGAAGAAGGACTACAGGTGGGCATCACTCGCAGGGTTTATGTAAGAGAGGATTACAGCTGTAGATCCTTTCAGACCCTCCATGTCTCCGCAGGCTGCTGGAATACCTCCAAGCTATGAGGAACTACTTCCTGCTGGAAGCCGGAGACACCATGTACGACTTCTACACCTCCATCTTTGACAAGGTGCAGGAGAAGGAGAGCTGGCAGCAGCTGTCTTTCCTCAACAATCAGCTGCAGGAGGCAGTCGGACAGCGTCACCCTGAGGACAGCAGCAGGTACTACATGCATTTATTTATTCGAGATGGCAAAATGAGTTCATTTATATAGTACATTTTAGCAACAAGGCAATTCAAAGTGCTTTACATAAAACATTAAAAGCATTGAGACAAAGTGGAAAAGAAACACATTATAAAAGGAAATTTAAATACAATTAATACAGTCCTTAAAAAGCCAAGAGAATAGAACATTTAAAAAAGCTAAAATAGGTATAAAGGTTTCGATTTTAAAGAAGTGAGAGTTGCAGCAGATCGCCAGTTTTCTGGGAGTTTATAATTTTACAGAAGTGGGAGTAGAAACTGAACACTGCTTCTCCATCTTTGGTTTCAACAATCATTTATTGTCATTTAAAAACATGTCAAAAAAATAGAACAGAACAACAATAGTGCATTCCTGAAGGGCATCAGGAGGAATGTAAACAAACAAAAACAATGGTGAATTCTCTGCTGATAATATGGCCGACATCTTTAACATTAACACATTTGACATCAGGGGAAACATTGTCAACTTTGACGTTTGAGCATCAAGCGTGATGTAAACACAGTCCGCTCTGGGGACAGGAAACGTTGAGGTGACATAAACCAGTCAGTGCTTTATAAACGACAGTAAGCCAGTAAATCACTCCGCTGGAGTGATGTGATCCACCTGGAGCAGCAGCAGCGTTCTGAATCCGCTGCAGCTGTATAATCGAGTTTTTAGGGAGACCTGTAAAGGCACCGTTAGTAATCGAGTCTACTAAAGTTAAATGCATCGACAAGTTTTTCCAAATCCTGCAGAGACATAAATCCTTTAATCCTTAATATATTCTTAAAGTGATTGTTGGCTTAATGTAGCTGTTGAAATTCAGGTCTGAGTCCAGCAACGCTGAATAAATACATTTTTAAAATGTTTACAGAGCTTGTGTCTTGTTTTGGTGCAAAGTAATAAATAAAATAAAAAAGGCTGAGCTGCAGATGAGTTTGAATTTTTTTAAAAATTACTTTATATTACTAATGAGTTTTCAAAGGATATCATTCTGCAGGTAAAATAAGAGACTATTTTGAAAAGTCCCATTGGTGGTGCGTTTAAGAACAGCAGGAAAGTACACACATTTGATTAAAAACACTTGTTTACCTTTTTGAGTTGAAATTTGTTTACTTGCATTTAATGTTAAATGTGTCTGAAACATAAATCCTTTAATCCTAAATATATTCTTAATGTTACAGTAGTCTGACTTTGTAATTGTCTTAATGTGAAAATTCAGGTCTGAGTCTGCGCCTTGATTTCGATGTTTTGTTAACATTGCTGATTGAAGCTGAGCGCTGACTCTTAATGGTTCCTTATTTTTGGCTTTAAAAACTTTTTCCTCAGTTTGTATCTTTGTTGAATTGAATTCTGACACATCCACTTACTCTGTGCTTATTGGACCACCATTGTAAATCTGTGTGTCAACTGCATAATTGAGGTAATTTATTTAAATGTTATTCCATAATCTGAGCCAATGGAAAGATCGTTTTTTTTTTTATATATAGAAAAATCAATATTTTCCCTCATCAATTTATATTTCATAGGTTGTCGATCTTCTTGGAAAACATCGACCCTGCCAGGAAAAAACACCCTGTGAATAATCTGGAAGTTCTTACACTGGGTTACAAGGTAAGTGACGGAAAAAGTTTTCGCTTGCATTTTGTTTTTGTTTTTTTTTCAAACTGCCAGTAAGGGATTTTACTCGCCGCAGGTTCCCTGGCCTGTGGACATTGTGATCAGCTCTGAGTGTCAGAAGATCTACAACCAAGTGTTTCTCCTCCTGCTGCAGATCAAATGGGCCAAATACAGTTTGGACACACTTCGGTTCAGTGGTATGACTCCAAAATAAAGCTCCATGAGTTTATGTATGAAAACATCTTGATCATGTGGGAATATTCGGGCTGTCTTTTCGTTTATATTCAAAGATTCTGTTGAGGTTTTCAAATGAAGCTTCAAATGTCTCACCCTAAAAAAAAATATTATGTATCCTCAGACAAAATCTTCAATGAGAATAAAGTGATTCCTTGAATTAAATGAGTTAGTCCTTTTATAATAAATAAACTTTCTTTGTGCGCAGCAGGAGAGCAAACAGTTTTTTGAGGCTAAACACCAACAAATATGTTTTGAAGCTGAATATTTGCTTTGATAAAAAAACATGTTGTGAATTCTTTTTTCACTAAATGTCGACTTCTGGACTTTAAACGCTCTAAAGTTATTAGAAATGTTTGGATCACAGAGTCAGAAACAATCCTCTGCAGCACCTCTGGAATATAACTCTACTAATATTATAATACTGATAATATTAGCGCAGCCTGTTTATCTGACGCTGTGTATAAATACCAGCTTTAAACACAATCAATAGACGTGGAAAAAAAAGAAGAAGCTGCGAAACATTCTGAAGTTGATCTAGAATTTGAATTCCAACATTAGGAATGAAACTCAGCCCGAGTGAATGTCCTCTGGGGTTGGAGCATCTCCTCAGTAAATCTTCTGTGTTGTTTCTAATATGTGAAATATGTTTGTTTCTTCTAGATTTCACAGACGTCACTAAGAAGCTGGAGGGAGCTCTGGCTGAGGAGGTGAAGGTCAAAGATCCGATCAATCAGCAGATCCACCGAATGTGTCTGCTGCGCGTCAAACTGATGCACTTTGTCAACAGCCTCCACAACTACATCACGACCAGGGTGAGACCGGTCCCAGAACAGACATTTAAAACTCGTCGCAGGATGAATAGCACACGTGTCACTAATAAAATGTATGATGCATAACACCAGAACCACCAACGCGGCTAAATCATTCATTTTTATTATTTACACTTTTCCTTCTGTGAATTGGAAAAAAGGTTTGTCACACATGTTTGTGCATATCAGTACTTTACATCAGAAGATGAGGATTTTATATTACCTGTATATCACTGTTGTTAAAGGATCCTGTGGTTTCAAATGTTTTCACCCATTATTACAAATAATATGAATAATAAAACTTTAAGCACCTTTTTATACAGGAGGTGTAGTTCAAAGCGCTTTTCAGTAAAGTGAAGAAATAAGAGAATAAATTAAAGCAAGCACATTAAAACAAGTAAGATCAGGTTTGCTCAGAACAAAAGAATATGCAAAAGATAGAAATATAATAAAGGAAAACATAAGAACAATAATACATGTAAAAGATAATAAGAACAAAAAAGAGTGACAGTTAGTTAAAGGCAATTCTGCATAAATATGTTTTTTATTTAAAAGATTTCTTCTGTTGGGAATCTCATAGTTTTGGTGCAAAGTTAAAAATGGCAGCGCTGCAGATTTTCTTATTTGTGAATTTAAATTAAAAACATTTTTAAAGTATATCATTCTGCAGGTAAAATAAGACTACCGTATTTTGAAAAGTGACATTGTGGTGCCAACCAACTTGTCTGGTCCTTTTTAAGTGGAAGTTTGATAATGTGAAATGTGTCTACGTTGACTCTTGTCAGATCCTGCACAGCACAGGTCTGGAGTTTCAGCACCAAGTCCAGGAGGCAAAGGACCTGGACCAGCTGATCAAGATCCATTACAGATATCTAGCAACCATTCACGACCGCTGCCTCCTGAGAGAGAAGGTAAACTACACCCACAGGGAACAGGTTTGAATGAAGATGTGGTTAACTATACACAAAACTAGGGATGTCACCAGAAATGTAGTAGTCGATACAAATACCAGTGAAATTACACAATTCTCTATCTAAATCCCATCTACTGGAACATACACCCCTTTATTGCTCTTTGTACTGGTTGTTGTTATGAAGTTAAACAGCTCATAATTTCCTCTATCTATTTTATGGATTTATTCAAGTTTCTCGCCAAAAACTATGTTTAAAAGATTACTTTTGAACACCTCATGATACGGTTATAATTTACCTTTGGCCAGTATTAATAGAGCCTGAACGCATCATCGTACAACATTATGGAACCTCGCTCCACCGGCCGCTAACAGCTAACATTAGCTAACTCTCCTGCAGATTTCAACACAGATGTGTTGTTCACAATGAGGCATTATCAGTAAACGAAAATAGGGTATGTCCCCTGGATGCGTCAAAAGTGAGTTTACTGCGTCCCAAACACGCCGCAAGTGTTGAGCCCTGACGGTACTACCGGCGCTACGGTAAAAAAACAAGTACCGTCACGTTTTCAGACTCCCGACATGTATTTCTGACACTGTTGTCCGATGCTGTTGTGTTTTCTCAGGTCAGTTTTGTGAAGGAGGCGATAATGAAGGTTCTCAATCTCGTCCTGATCTTCTCTGACCGGTGGCAAGCTGGGTTTGGAGCCTGGAAGTAAGAAAAAGCTTTCATGTAAACCAGAGAGGAATACAAAAATCTAGGCTGTATTATAATTGTGGTAAAATTGTTTAAAGATGACAAGTTAGTGTTCACATACTATGTATTTTATTGTATTTTTTTTCTGCTGTATCTTAACTGACAAGCCTGTCAAAAGTTGTGTTTTTCTTTTACTTTCAGGATCGAGTCCATCGATAAAATGGAATCTGATTTCAAAAACTGTCACATGTTCCTGGTGACGATACTGAACAAGGCTGTCTGTCGTGGCTCCTTCCCTCACTGTGAGTATAACACAGATCCAGGTCTCTGTTTGCCAATAAACTACATGTTTTTATCTGCTAGTTCTTTACTTTGTACCTTATGCAAAGATAGGAATAATAAGGACGGCATCTTAAGGTCATTGTAGGTAATGAATAATATTTAAGGAGCTGGGGAAGTGGGGTAATATTCTGAGAAAACATTTATTCCCGAGATTAAAGTCATACATTTATACGGGAAAAACGTGGATTTTTTTTATTAAAGTGGTAAATTAACAAGAAAAAAACACAAATTTATGAGAAAGAAACTTGAATAATCTCTGAGATTATAAAGTCATACATTTGCCAGAATAAAACTTGAGACATTCTCTGAGATTAAAGTCACAAATTTACGGTGGAAGAAAACAGAGAATTTGTGATTTTTTTTCCCGTAAATTTGTGACTTTAATCTCAGAGAATTTCTCAGGTTTTTTTCTTGTAAATTCACTACTTTAAATTCAGAGAATATTCAAGTATTTCTCGTGAATTTGTACATTTTTTTTCCTCCTAAATTAACCACTTAAATCTCAGAAATATCACAGTTTTTTCTTGGAATATTAACCTCCCCGCGGCTCCGTAATGTTTATTTCTACCTCTAATGGCCCTAATACGCCGTCCTAAATAATGACATTTTCCCTGCTTCTCCTCCCCACACAGTGGAGTCTCTCGCCCTCTCTCTGATGGCCGGGTTTGAGCAGTGCTGAGGATCCGTGCTGCGTCTGCTCTGACGTTTTTATGTTTGCTTCTCTCTTTGCTGTGTGTCTTCTGACCGCTGTCATTGTTCACCATCTCGTGCAACACGTGACTTTGTGACGTTGGAGGATTATCTGCCTCTTTAAAAAAAACTACAGTTAAACAAGCTACCTGTGAACATACTTCAGCTTCTATATTTAAAATAACCTTTTGTACAAAGATGTTTTTTCATGAGCTGTGTATATATGAAGCACAATAAATCTTGCACAATGACGTATGCACATGCCATGTTGTTATTCAACATAATGTAACATTGCTTTATTAATATTAGTATTGACTGCAGAAGCCCTGAGAGGAAAGTGAGAAGAAATGGAGTATATCTGTATATTGTCATGTCTTTCTTTTGTCTAGAAATGTATTTTAATCAGCGCTAATCTGCCGCTTTTACTCTTATTTAGAACATGGTGTGATGGTGCTTTTTAGCATCTTGTGGCTGAAATGAGTATTACAACAACAAACACACAAAAACAAATAACCTGCCAAACTTTTAGTTTTCACAGATGGAAAAAAAACTGTGAAATTATCCTGTAAAAAACTTTGTTTCACCTGTTTTTAATTCACCAGAATTGTTTTTCTTCTCACTTGCTTCTCTGGGCTTCCGTAATTGACACTTATCGACTACTTCATAGTTGACAAGCAAGATATTATCCCAAGAAGTTGCAGTTGATGCCTTTACAGACGGTCTGTGTCAGGAAGCAATGATACATAAATAGATATGTTAAAGGTCCTGGGAATATCACAGCAATGTGGGTTCAGCGTTTTACTTTTAGGTTATGAGTATATTTATATTGTATAGTTTAAGATATTTTTCAGCAGAATTAAATCTCACTTGATTTGCATTTTTTCGGAGCCTTATTTTTACATTTATTTGCACATAGACACATGTATAAAAAGAGAAGTTTTAACATTGTGCAGGAGATTAGAAGCCAACAAATGTCTCATGAAGGAACCTCCCTTATTAGAGATCTATAGTCATACTTAAAAACACAGAGTTCATAAAATAAAAAAGTATATAGAAATGAGTTACTTCAGTGTTTATAAATATTTTGGCTTTTCCTTTTGTGTGTATATATATATATTTTTTTGGTACAAAATTACCTATCTTTTCTTCTTCATTCACTATGTTCAGTATAAGAGGGAGATTAGATTTAACCTATTAACCTCATTTATCATTTATCCCTTAAGAACATTTAAACGGTGGTGCATTTTCAATTCAGTTTGATGATAGTTCCATATTTTTACATAATGCAAATTCTATTTTATTCCTTCTTTATTATTAAGGGGGACGTTTTGGCACTAATCACCCTCCATACAGTCGGGCACCTTATATATCAAATCTTTGATTTATTTATATTCCCATCATCCCTTAGTATAATAACATTTGTGGCACTAATCACCCTCCATACTCTGGCGCCTTTATTAAATATGACATATTTTATTTATTCATATTCCCATCCTCCCTTAGTACAACAAAATCAAAAAAAAAAGTTTTATTATATTTTGGAAATTGGTATTATAGTTGATTTTTTTGCAAACGAAGTACGTGCCCATGCTGTGTGTGTGTGTGTGCGTGTGCGTGTGTGTGTGCGTGTGCGTGTGTGTGTGTGTGTTTTGGCACTACTCAGCCTCCATACTTTACTGTACATTCCTCTCCACCTCCCTGCAGCCTGCAGCCTGCTGGAGGAGTTCAGCACCGCAGCTCTGCGCTGAGTTTCCTGTTGAGTTTTCCTGTTTCAGGGACAGGAACTCCCTGCTCCGCTTCCCTCCCCCGCCCATGATAATAACACCGAGCGAGAAAAAAAAAAAAAAAAAGAAGATTCCTCTGGGCCGACGACAGAGAAATTAAAAAAAGAAACTTTTTTTTTTTTTTTTGGTTCTGAATCTGAGGACTTCTACGCCTGCCGTCGAGAGAGGGATCAACAGTCCGGATAAATGACGCTGTAGTCGGGGTTAAAACCGCACAAGTTTCCCTTCCTAACCAAACAACTCCGGGTGAGTAGACATGGCCGTCAAGTATTTCCAGCGAAGTTCACTAAGATGAAAGTTTAAAGACAGACTTGTTTGTAAGTCTTCTGAAGAGCTTCCATTAGATTACAGAGGTGAACAGCTTGGTGCAAAGCTTTTATCCTGGCTCACAGGCCCGAGTGGTGACTAATCTCAGGCCACGGCTCGGAGCAGGGAAACAGCCATTATTACCCCACTTACATGCAGCTGGAGCACTTTCTCACATTGAAACTAACTTTAAAACACGTTTTTCAATCGCTCTGAACTTTGTTTTAGAAAGTTTTTCACTCGTTGTGAGTTGGAGTAGAAACTTATGTGTCCATGAGTTGTGATTGGTTTGACAAAAAGTCAAAATGATACATTTTTAAGTGAGTTTAATTAAATGTCAGCGAGTGTATGATGTGAAACGGAGTCCTTATCTTTTTATTCTACTCTTCTGTTTGTTGCTTTGGGATTTACTGTATTAGTGGACAGTGTTGTGTTCAGGAACCAGACTGTGTTCCCCACCCTCCTTGTGTTGCATTCACAGCCCTGCCTAAAAAAACAGTTCAGTTCAGCGTTTTGAAACATTTCAACATTTGTACGTCATATAAATATTTGGTAAATTAAAATAAGGTAATATATAAAGGTAATTATACCTTTATATTTCTGTAACGAATTATAGACATTTTATTAGCAGAAATGTATACTGTGGCATACAAGATTTTAAAGGTGCAGTATTTCCACTTTTTTCTGTGTTCAACAAATCACAATGGATAAAAAAAAGAAGAAGCAACATAAACAAACTAGAAGGGCACTCGGAAAGCTCCACCAAGCCTAAATGCCTAATCTTGAAAGTGAAAATTAATGCTCCATTTCCACAAACTAACCAACAAACTGAACCGGAAACATAACCTCCATGGTGGAGGTAATAATTAAATGTAACATTAAAACATGTGGTCGTGGTTTACGTAGTCATCAAAGGAAAACATAACATTTTATGTATTTAACATATTTAACAAATAAATAAATAAACTGCTAAGATAAAAACAACAACCTAGAAACATTCAGCAATTTCAAAACTAGAAGGGCCCTCGGAGAGCGCAGACCTCCACCAAGTGAAAAATGTTGCGTGTATCCACCTCGGGATTCAGATCGGCTTCAAAATTGAATGGGTTCTTCCTCGGTTCGCGCTGCACGCTTCCACCAAGTTTCATGTAAAAGGAGCCAGTAGTTTTCCCCGTAATACTGTTGACAGACAGACAGACAGACAGACAGACAGACAGACAAACCAGAACATAACATCCTTGGTGGAGGTAATAATGTGCACCTTGACATCTGAGAAACTCCCATAAAGGTTTCCACACTTTTAAATATATTGTACAAGATACCAAAGATAAAGCTGTCATCCTCCAAAGGCAAAGTTAACATGACCTAACAATTAAGTTATTTTTGATATATACCGAGCACACGCATCTTTGAATATATCTTTTTAGTAATGATATGTCTCATATTTTTGTAAAAGATTATAGGGATGTCACGAGAACCGATACTTTGGTGCCAAGTCGATGCCAAAATTCTGAAAACGTGAAAGCGTAGTACCATCAGGGCTCAAGACTTACGGCGTCCCCGTGGACAAGACAAAATGTGTTTGGGACGCAGTAAACTCACTATAGATGCTATTTTCCCCGGATAATGTTGCATTGTGAACAACAAATCTGTGTTGAAATTGGCAGGAGAGCTAGCTAGCGTTAGCTGTTAGCTAATAGTTGTTAACGGTTAGCTGTTAACTGGTAGCTTTTCACTGTTAGCTGTAAATTATAACTTTATCATGACGTGTTCAAATGTAGTCTTGTAAAACTTAGTTTTTGGTGAGAAACTTGAATAAATACAGTTTTCACAGCAAAATAAAATAGATATCAGAGACACCAGTATGTTGACGTTCATGGGAGTTATTGTTTTGTCATCGAATTGGTTAGAAAATCATGTCATTTCACTGGTATTTGTATCGACTCCTAAATTTCTACTATTGCGATCATCACTACAAGATTATATTGTCACTTTTACATTTAATTGGGGCTGCTGTGTCGAGTGTTCATCAAACCTGTAAACGAGTCCTATAATGAGGAGTCTGTCACTTTATTTGTTGCTGCGCTGCACAAGGAAGGAGGGTGGTGATGATAATGGAGGTTAAACCGCTGTTGGTATTTTTGGTGAAAGTCGTGGTGCTGTGGTTGAAGTTCTTCTGTGCTGTGCTGTGAAGCTCCTTTTTAGAATAACACACCTGCAATATTCTGTATATAATTAAGCGGTGAAGCCACTGAAACTAATTGGTGGGTTTACCTTTCACACCGTTATGCATTGAGGACGTAGATTTGTTTAGACCCTTGACTATTTTTAGATAGTTTGTTATTCTAACTACCTGCATGTTGGGAGATCTTTTGAAAAGGTAGAAGAAACTTATTTGGCTTTTATTTGCAGTATTGAACGGTGGTTTATACTTAAATACGGTTTACAGTTGGGGGATCCCTTTTAAATATGAGTCCAAAGAAAATACTTGACATAGACGTCAGTGGAGAAAATGGAAAAGATAAACCAAAATCCAGGCTGCATAGACTTGATGAAGCACTTTGTTTTGATGTCTTATAAGTTTATTTGCATTTACATAGTCACGGACGGATTATGAGACAATTGAACTGAGCACAGATTTGCAAAAGCCCTGTCACTGTGGGCCCCTGTCACTGTGGGCCCCTGTCACTGTGGGCCCGGTAGACCCGTTCAGTAATCCATCCATAATAACACTGTGCAAGACTTTTTGGTCACCACTTGATGAAGTAAAGTGTTTATACTAGATACTTCGAGATTCATTTGCACTGATAAGTGTTAACTGTGGTTTGATATCCTGCAAACTGAATGTTTTCACACCTCGTGTATAAACACCTACAGCTTCCTTTACGGTGGGTCTGCGTGACGATGCTTCTGTTTGCTCTCTGAGCTGAATGTTCTGCAGGGTTTCTCCCTTCAGAGGAATATAGTTGCATTTTCCACGTCTTCACATGTGGAAACATCTTTCATACGTGTGAGCTCCTGCTTTTTGTTTGTAGGAGAGCGTATAAAAGTGTCAAATCTGAATATGGATGCTGTACCACAGGTGAATGTGATTTTTTAATTTTTTTTATTTTTGGCAAAAGGCAATTCAGTGCATTTAAAAGACAATAAAAACACGAAAGAACGAAAGAAATAAGAAAGAAATTGCATTATTTTATTTTTTTTTTGGCTACAGATCAAAAATCCGTTATTGTAAATCCACCGTAATGTTTCATGGTCTGATTTAAATAATCTGGTATTAGGAAGCTTGTTCCACAGGTGGAGCAGAGAAACTGCTTCACCTCGCCTGGAGACCATTCAGTGCTTTATAGACCAGTATTAGGATTTAAAAAATATTTGACTTACCTAAAAGTGTGGTGTAAATAGTTATCTGTTTTCTTTTAGTTTGCAACATGTTGATTATGTGTGGATATATTTTGTCTATTAAATTATAACTGATACTTCCAATCTTTCCATGTACCTTTTTTTGGTAATTATGTCGAAGGAGAGTAATTAGGTGTAGGTGCCACAAAAGTTTATTAGTGACAGCGCTTCGTCAGGTCCTGCAGGCGGTACCTTTTTGTTTTATCTTGTCCCGATGTATTACTACTGTTGCACGGGGTCGTGCCTTGTGTTTGCCCTCAGCACGCCTCCTTACCTGCTGGAGGCTGTGTAAGCTCCTTACTGTGTAATCACAGAGGGAGTCCCGACTTCAGCAGTGGGCCAACAATCTGGCAGGCTGGAATAACTCTAGTGTGTCTTATAATAGGAGACAGAGCTACATGCTGCAGTCTAAACAGGAACTGGGCACTAAAGCAAAAGCCACAAGGTTCCCCTTTTTTAAAATGATGCTCATGGTTTCTCTGCAGTTGAACGATTGGCTCGACATAATGTGTTCTTGCTGTAGGTGAAACTTTTGAAAAAGCTACTTCATGTTTTTTTTTTAATTTTCTCTATTTTTCAATTTGTTTCTTAGTACGAACATTTGAAATGCAGACCTGTTTTTTTTTTGGTTACTTTCAGTTTCCGGGACATGAAGTTGAAATGATCAGAGTTGAAGTCACATGTTCGTGATTCATACTTCTCTCTTTGTCACCAGCTGTTGACTGATCTGCAGTCTGTCAGTCTGTCCTGCTGATCTGCAGTCTGTC
>CALSBV010011200.1:9125051-9135717 GCA_943590825.1 Bovichtus diacanthus | reverse complement strand
GTCTGTCCTGCTGATCTGCAGTCAGTCTGTCAGTCTGTCCTGCTACTCACTGTTTGTGGTTCAGTTTCACTCTAATGACTCATTAACGAGACAGTTTCTGAAAGCTGCTTTACACCTCACTTCCTTCCCTCTTTGAAAAAAAAGCTGTATTTCACCACCACGCTCGCCTATTTCTATCTCTGCTCTGAATACATTTAGTGTTTTGGAATTTACTGATGACGTCTGTAAGTAGTAACACAAAGTTATACTTTATTATAGGGCCGCAGCGAATAGTTCCAAGCTTCATTCATAACGTTGACATTCAAATTCAAATCAACTTTCAAAAGCTTTTGTTTTTTATTTATTAAGTATTATAATACTTTTAATATTATAATATTAGTAAAGTTAGATTTCAGTTGTGCTCCGTAGGATTGTTTCAGACTTCAAACATTTCCGAGTTTAAAGTCCAGAAGTCAACATTTAGTGAAAGAAAATCATTTCCAAAGTCCACACAAAGGGAGGAACGCCCTGACGACTTATATTCATTAAAGGAAAAAAAAAAGTTTTATGCGATTTTATAACTTAATTGAAATTGAGGATTTTATTAAAATGATTTAGGGTGGTGATGTCAAAAAATATGACGACAACTTCAAAAGAAGTTTAAATGACAAAAGGGCTGCGATCGCTGTACTTTTTGTTTTCACTCGATACAGATGTGAACATCCTGAAATGCTCTTAAACCTGAAAGTCCGAGCCGAACAATAGAAAATGTGTCACAGTCCAAACTAAGCAACTGACTTTGTTTTTACATTTACAGTTAGTCCGTGTGAAGACGCCCGGTACTATACAACACGTGTTTTTAAGAATGAGAAATGTAGAGTAATGATGCTTCATTTCACTAAGGATATCTGAAAAAGGGACATTTGTCCATAAAATATTTTTCCAAGTCTTTTCTCCTGTGAAGAAACTTGCAAAGTCGTCTTGAAGCTCTCGTAACAAACTGCCAACGTTTCTGTGTTTTTAAAGAGCAGCTGTTTGTAACCTGACGCCGCAGACGGTGCGCTCACACATTCTGCAGACATCTTTGTGGAGAGCATGTCTGCGCTCGCATTAGCGGTCCAGGACAGATCCTCTGCCTTTTGCACACCGCCTGCATAATAATGAAAAATAACATATTATAATTATATTTAGATGGAAGCCATTAGCATCAAGTCGATTTCTTCTGTCCACAGATCAATGCGTCTACTACTCTACTGGATAGCAACAGTTTAATATCCATTTTAAGATAAAGATTCAAGATCAAGAGACACTATTAGATCAAGAGACACTATTATTGTTTATTTATTGTTTGTCTCTCAACAACAAGGAGATGCTGACACATGCTGCTGCAAAGTGCACTATAACATAAATAAATAAAGTCATTTTTTTTACAAAGTTTAGTTTTTTTTATTTACCTGTGGACATTTATTTATTTGATACATTTAAAAAATAAAATAAGTGCACTGCAGATCTACTTAAACTTAACTAAAAGTAGTTATTTGAAGTTCAAAAAAAATAAAATCATTATTAGATTGTTGTATTTTATCAGATGCGAAAAACAACAAAAAAACAAACAATATATGGGCGTTTATATATAATATAATAATATATAATAATATGGCGGTATGTTCTTTATCATATACAAAACAATCTGAGTAAAAAATTGTTTTTCACGCAATCAGAACACTTTGATCTGCATTTATTATTTCCCCGTAACATCACAGCTCTACTTTGAGAGGGAGCGTAGCAATGAAATAAAGTAGTGACTGAGTTAATCTTTGCATGTAAACTATTCATTAAAAATCGATTTTAAAGTATTGCAACAACCACATTTCCCATGAGTCAGCGGGGCAGGGCTTTGGCTTTCATGAGACGTTCAAACACCCAGTGAGCGTTACTCTCCTCCCCGTCCAGCTGTTTGAGACTGACTGTGTAACGTGTGTGTGTGTGTAACGTGTGTGTGTAACGTAGTTCTACGGAGCTGTAGTGGCCTCCTCTGACCCCGGGCCTGTGCACACAGTGCCTGCCGGGCTTTTGTGTTGCTGGTCCGTCGCTGTCGATTCTGATTGCAATAGGTTTTTTGATTGTTCGCCGTCAGTGTGACGTCCAAAAGTCAGCAGTCAGCAGCAGTGTGAGAATGCAAAGCAGACCACACACACACACCTTACTCATGCAGTACTGATCTATTTCACTGGATTTAATGTTGTTGACTGCATGCTGTTGAGGAAAGGGAGAATATGTAATAATAACTACATCCACCTATAACCGCTCGTATGGGGAATCATTCCTGTACAAAAGCTGTTTACGTAATTAGCTTATATTAATCAATCAACTCCTGTGATATTTTATGAATATGTTTGTTTTTCGAACTCTGCTACCAGTTGTGCATTTCAGGCTTTGTTAAAAATGTAGAAATGCAGTGAAAGCATCGGCGAGCTGCAGTTTAGTTTGCACTACTGACTGTTTGTAAGCAGCACAATATTGTTTTAGGCGGTCTAGCTTCTTTCATAGAAAAAAAATCTATTTTTGAAAATGCATTTTTGTGAATTGACTCAAAAATCTCTTCTTGCATAAATCCATTCTCTAAAATGTGTTATGCATGTTCTCAATTTGAGCCTAACGTACATAAATGTAATGGACATCTGAGGAAAGCTCTGTCTGTTTCACACTAACTGCATGGAGTTTCATTACACACGTCTGTGCAAGTGCAAAGACGAAGTTCCGGTTTGTAAATGTGCAGACAAAACTACAGTCAGATGCAGGAGGGAAGAAACCCAGAGGAATAAAAAGCGAACGTCAGATCTTTAGTTTTGAGGCCATGACTCAGCGTAATACTGAGGGAAGCAGCAAGAGGAACCTAAAGCAGTCTGCAGCCAGCAGCTCCGCCTGCAGCCAGCAGCTCTTAGTTATCTGGGATGATGGTTTGACAACAGTTTCTCTCGTGTACCGAACGCGTTTTAACATTCAAAGCTTCTGTTGCGTTTTCCAAATGGAGCTTCGAAGGTCTGTCGAAGGACGAGGACGTCATCTCCTAAAAAACAATCCTCAATTTAATTAATCGGATTCAAGGAGTTCATCTTTTTAAATGAAATCAACTTTCTGTAATGACTTTAACTCGTTGCCTGTTAAATGTTGTTTTTTGAGGCTAAACACCAACGAATATGTATTAAAGCAGAATATTTGATGAGATAACGACACGATGTGAGATCTCTCTTTTAGTTTTCTCTGTGCACAGAGGCTGCCATGCTCCATTGTTTTTGATAAGTTTCACAAACTAAAGCTGTGAACATGATTTTGTCTTTGTGCCTTTTCAGCATCATGACGTCCACGGTGACTTTAGAAGATGCGCTCTCCAACGTGGACCTGCTGGAGGAGCTGCCGCTGCCCGACCAGCAGCCGTGCATCGAGCCGCTGCCCTCCTCCGTCATGTTCCAGGTCAGTGCTGACGGAAGCTCTTTTCTCTGTATAATGCTTTGTGTGCTCCTAGTTATTCCTACTAATTTACTTTAGATACGTTGGTTATTATAATGTCGTGGATGATGAACAGTCATGGAGACTTTTCATGTGCTGCAGTGACATAAAACAGGAGAAAGAATATTTAATAAATAAACAAACGTAATGATAATAACACGACATAACATATGTACACATTTACAACTGATTAAATATCAGTTATATACTTTTCTGAATAGATTCCTCATCATGACAGCAGATGTTATATTAAAGTAAATCGTTCTTAACCTCCTCCCTTACTTTGTCCTCATGTCATCTGGATATTGATTGCCCTACTTCAGCCACAAATAGCTTTATGACGTCAATATTTCCTGTAAAGGCTATAGGATCCCTTAGAGATCAGCACTGACGCACATGTGCATAAATAAAGCAGAAGAACTGAAACACACGGTTTGTCGTCCCTAAATAAAGAACGTTTAACATAAAGTGTTGAGTAAGAACAGCTCTGGGAAGTAACGCTTGAAGCCGTGAGCAAAAATGGAAATTGCAAAAAAATAAAAAAAATTGCCATATCTCCACTAGTATTTTCTAATTGATTTTAATTCATCAAAATATGATTTATCGATATCAATATTATTTTTAAAAAGTCCAGATTTTAGTCCCACTGTACAGTGGACATAGGTTCTGTTTAACATGATTAATTCAGCTATTTAATAATTCAGTTTTCTGTCTCACAAAAGATGAAAAATGTCGGTGTTTCTATCTGAAACTCTAAAGACTTTATGAGTGGCTGGCTGCAAAACCAGCGTTGCGTGCACAAGCTGACTAATGATGACGCACGAATGCACCATCCTGGCAAATGTCTTTGCAGGAGTTTCTTGTATCATTATTACATATTAACACGTTATGTTATGAGCCTTTCTAGTCTCATTTTTGTAACATCATTTCCCATCTTTCCACAGCCCAACTTCAACACCAACTTTGAGGACCGAAATGCCTTCGTCACCGGCATCGCCAGATACATCGAGCAGGCCACCGTCCACTCCAGCATGGTACAGCAGCAGGTTCACACCTGCGGGAATCAGCTGTTTGTTTATTCTTAAGCACAGCTCATACTTAAAATATATATTTTTTTAAAAAACACTTTTTCAGACTAATTTGACCGACTTGAGAAAATGTTCCTGTCGTCTAACTCGTTACCTTTGTGCAATATATATATATATATATATATTTGTGCTACTGCAAAATGTAGTTGAACTACTAGTTTAATTTATTAGTATTTAGATTACTACTCCCCAACGAAGTCCCTGAAGAATGATTGCACTTGTAGCGTACATGTGGATTCGTACTTGTGTAACTAGGCAGGAGTAACGCTATGTTGTGAAATCACTTACTGTCGGCTGCCTCCAGCCTCAGTGAGGTCGGTGCGTTCAGCAGAATGGGTTGACGGGTTTGTTGTGAGCAGAAGGGGAACATTGGTCTGTCCGCTCCGAGGCTCAGGACCCAGAAGAAGACAAGCGGAGGCTGTGCAGCGTCTCGTAACGCACTCGTATGATCGGGCTTTGTGTGTAATTAGTGAGGGATAATTGCTCGGGGTCTGAATCAAACGGCACTTTGTGTGAAGGGCGGGCTTCAAAGCACTCATGGGAATAAATGACTTTGAAAGCGGTGCATGCATGTTGAAGTCCTGGAGCTCTGCAGCGACCGGGGAGACTTGATTGGTGGTTGCTTTTATGAAACTAGGAGATTACAACATTAAGGTTAAATTAAAAACCTTTAACCTCTTGAACTCCCGTCCAACGGCCGACATTACTTTCTTTCAGAGGCTGGAACAGTTTTAAGGCTCCGGTTGACATGTCCATATTCACCGCAAGATATCTGGACGCAAGTGTGTTCTATGGATACCCACGCGTCTCCCCTTTACAGACGCCCCCACTTTAATTAATGTGGTATTTTGGAGGGATTTTTGCCCAATTTTGTCAATTCTCAAGCGGTCAGAAGTGGTTACATTTTGCATCAAATCTGTAGAACGAATGGTATCAACTTAAACATTTCTGCAACAACTTCTAAGTTCTGACAGAGGGGGATGGTCCTCATATACTTCTTTCTTATTGTTCTTATGCATATATCGAAGAGGTGAAACACTAGACATGAGCTGACTAAAAGTGGGTAAGTTTGCATCAAATATAACCCGAGCTCCACGTTTGTTTGCTGATCCAGAACGTGATGTTGGAGGAGGGGCAGGAGTACGCCATCATGCTCTACACCTGGAGGAGCTGCTCACGTGCCATCCCACAGGTAATAACACTTTTACATAATGTTTCATTATTTATATTTAGATTTATATAAAAGCAGCAAACCTCCAAATGTGAGAGGCTGGAAACTGAATTTAAAGAGAGTTTTGCATGAGAAATGACTTTTAACGTTAATAAATCAAAGTATTTGAGGAATATGTTTCTGCCGATCGACTAATCGCTGCAGTTTGAATGCGTCACCTTCAGCTCTGTTCGGAGCTTTAACAGTTAATGCAGAAAATGGTCTGCAGACGATAAAATCTCAGTTTTCTCTAACAATTCTGCTTGTTTTTGTCTCTCAGGTGAAATGCAACGAGCAGCCCAACAGAGTGGAGATCTACGAGAAGACGGTGGAGGTCCTGGAGCCGGAGGTCACCAAGCTGATGAACTTCATGTACTTCCAGGTGAGTTCACATCCGCGACCGTCTGCTGGCCGAGTCCTCGTGTTTTTCCTCAAACATTCTCCCTTTTTTTAATTTTTCACCCAGCGCACAGCAATCGACCGTTTCTGCGGAGAAGTGCGTCGCCTCTGTCACACCGAGCGCAGGAAAGACTTTGTCTCCGAGGCGTACCTGCTCACCCTCGGGAAGTTCATCAACATGTTCGCTGTGCTGGACGAGCTGAAGAACATGAAGTGCAGCGTGAAGAACGACCACTCCGCCTACAAACGGTATTTAAGGAACTTTTCCAGTAGCTGCGCTCACACTCCTGATTACAGACACCAGAGGGCAGCGTCGCTCAGCAGGAATTAAATATGAGTGGAGAGAAAAGTGTCAGTGTACCAGGGTTATAAATATTACCTTTTGGAACTACAAACTGTAAACAGGAAGTATAATACAACAGATTTATTTATTTAAGGGGGGACACCCCAGGGGAAAAGGGGAAACATTTTAACTCGTATAAATCATCATGAAACTTTTTTACTTGCATCAAAGCAATTATTCTTTGTATTACACGTTTTCTGAAATGTTTTAATATGCATCTTATTAAATATGTGCTAATTTGCTACATTTGCAGATATAAATGTGAACGTTGGATAAAGCAGGTTCAGAGTTCTGGTTTCATGTTGTTCACATATTAGAGTCAAAGTCTCTCTTTGTATCACTCCACACATCACTAAATACTGTCCATGTTCTGCATGTTGTTAGTAATAAACGCTGTATAAATGAGGCTCTGAATGAGATGTGAACACACCCCTCTGTACAAAGCTTCAGAATATAGAGAGGAATGAAAGTGGAAAGTTTGGTGTATGTAAGTGCTACTGAAGTGGAGATTTCTGCCTCAGAGTCTGAGAAAAACCTCCTTTAGAGAAAACCTCCTTTAAAGATATGGATTGTAAAATTCATACATTTTGTACACACTACAGGTGAATAGGGTCAAAAATGTAACTAATAGATATCAGCATGAAACTTCCCCAGTTCATTACTCACATTAACACAATTACTTTTTATATTACAAGTTTGTCTAGTAGGTCATTGTAAGTTTCTTAACCTCTCCTCACATGACCTCTTTCAGACCTGGGGTTAGTTTAGTCGCTCTTCTCAAAACCTTCTAAATTTTTTATATATATTTTAATTTATAAGGACACTAAACCGAATTTGCAAATTCAAGATGAGATCCCACCAAGAATTTGTATAAAAGTAGAATTATTTCCATGTGGATAGAGTTGACCTTTTTTGATTTTATTCTGAAATGTGCTTGTGGAATTGGGGGAGTTGGCTTAAAAAACCTGACAGAAGGATAATATTAATATCTTAATATCCTTTTCTTTCCGTCGCCCAGAGCTGCACAGTTCCTCAGAAAAATGTCTGAACCTTCATCCATCCAGGAGTCTCAGAACTTGTCCATGTTCCTGGCAAACCACAACAAAATCACTCAGGTTGGTCAGATGTGCAACATGCTGCTCATTCGACATTATTTATGATTTATTAATTTCCACATAAAGGGATAGTTTGTATGTTTTGAAGTGCGGTTGTATGAAGTTCTTCTCCACAGTCAGTGTACGTATCACCTACAGTAGATAAACAATGTACTGCTGTGGATAAAGCTCAAATCCACCAGACTCCATTGACAAAAACAGTCATTTTAGCTTGCAGAACACAGGAGCTGCTGGTCTACTTCTGCCTCGGTCAGTTAGTTAGTTAGTTAGTATTATTAACCAGGTTTCAATCCAAATGTAGAGAATCTGCAAAAGAAAATGTGAATGAATGCTTGTCACTTATTATTAGGAGTAACAGAAACAAACTAACAGATCGAGGCAGCGGTGGACCAGCAACTCCTGTGTTCTGTGAGGTAAAATGACTGTTTTTGTCAATGGAGTCTGGTGCCTTTTGAAGAGATCGTCAGAATCAGAATTAGAATCCGGTTTATTGCCCAGTAGGTTTACACATACAAGGAATTTGCTTTGGTGTATTACTGCATACAAAAAAATAAAAATGGAAAATATAAAGAAAAAAAAAAACTATTTACATTTTCTAGATAAAAAAATGTGTACAAGAAACATAAATATACAAAAAATTATAGATAACGAGCATAGATACAACTTCAGTCCCGGTTAGAAAGGCTGACTGACGGGAAGGTAAAGCAGAGATAATATTCTAAATACAGCGTACACTTACACTGATTTCCTTAGGTTTCTAAAACACGTCCACATCAGAGCATTGTTCAGCTTCCTGCTCGTACTTCCTGTATGCAGGTGACACACAGAACCTCATACAACCTCACTTAAAAACATCAGAACTATCCCTTTAAGGGTTCCCAGGCCGGTCTTGAACATCTACAAAAATACTTTTAATAAACCCACAGAGTGAAATTCACCAGTTTTCTAACCTTTTCCATTATCAGAATGTACCTCCTGTTCAGCAAAGACACTTTTAAGGCGAAGGTGAATTGGGGTTAAAGGATTAAATAGGAAAATGTGAAGATGAATAAAAATCTAATTTATTGAACTTTTCTGTGGCAGTCTTTGCAGCAGCAGCTGGAAGTGATTAACGGCTACGAGGAGCTGCTGGCAGACATTGTTAACCTGTGTGTGGATTACTACGAGAACAAGATGTACCTCACGCCCAATGAGAAGCACATGCTGCTCAAAGTAAGTGAAGCTCATCCGAACACTTTGCTGGTGGCGCTAACGGACACGCTATAATTAACGCCTGCTCCACTTCTAGGTGATGGGCTTCGGCTTGTACCTCATGGATGGAAACAGCAGCAACATCTACAAACTAGACGCCAAGAAGAGAATCAACCTGACCAAGATTGACAAGTTTTTCAAGGTATGGAAGTGTACGCGATGTAGAGATGCACATTAACATGTCATTCATAATAAAACATTGACTGTTTAAATACATTTTCTCCCACATTTCTACGACTTTCTCTCACTAAAACATAATTCAAAACAAAAAAGAGCTCCAGGTTACTGGACAAATATAATCCAGCTGCAGTATATTATATATTAGATAATGTATATTATTATCCAACATGATTTAGATTAGAATAGATTGTGCAGAGTACAGGTACAAGCCAATGAAATGCAGTTAGTGTCGAACCAGAAGTGCAGAAATGTGCTATATTATATACAAAAAGTGCATTGAGTGAATTTACTTGTTTGTTGCAAAAGTTTATTTCTTAATTCAATTTATTTGCTTTTTCATTCTTCTTCTGGAGCCAAAATTATTTCCGATGTTAAAAAAAAATATGTAGTGTCTGAATTATGCAGTGTTTTTTTATCTTTATTAAAATAATAGGAAAGAAGAAAAATGTCAAAATAACTAGTGTATAAAATATTTTCAACAGTAGTGTATGTGCTATAATATAATTTCCAGGTTATAATTGCTGCTAATTTTATATGAATTAAATGATTGACTAATCATTTCAGCTCAAACAAATATAACAATATAAATGTTCATCTCATTGCACGTTGAATTCCTTAGAAATTATTGTATAATTACACTAGAGAAAATTACATAAATAATATTTTTCAGTATTTTCTTGCTGTGTTTTCCTCACTGGCTCGTTTGCACCTTTCCTGGTCGGGGCTTGCGCTGTTAAAATATAATATTAATAATAAGAAATGTGTTTTTTTTTGTGCTCACAGCAACTGCAGGTGGTCCCTCTGTTTGGTGACATGCAGATCGAGTTGTCTCGCTACATCAAGACCAGCGCTCACTTTGAGGAGAACAAATCCAGGTGAGAGGGAAACACTTTGTGCATGATCAGTGTCATTAGCTGATGAATTATACGAGGAGTAAATCAAGAGAGGTACAAATATGGAGAATGAAGAGGGTGCTGTTCAGTGTTGTTTCTATTATATCAGCTTCACATCTGGAGCTCTGGTTTTTAAAATTTAACTTTTTGTTATTTTCCTCCAGATTGAGACATTTTCTCATGTTTGGGACAAATAAATCCATATTTGTCCAACTAACCAGTATTGTTTGTGTAGATCAAACCCATGTATGTTAATATATCTTGGCTTATTTTGCATTAAAAATGCACATGTAGATTAAAAAAAAAAAAAAGATGACAGCTGTTATTGATTTACAAAACATAAAAGGAGACCGAGAAGTAGCAAGTGAAAATAATAATAATTAATAACTAAATTGGGGGGAAAAAAGAAGGAAGAAAAGCGAGATTTTTAAATGAATAAAATAAATATTAAAATAGATAAGTGGAGTTGGGTTTGGATGCATTTCGGGCATCTTTGCAGGTTTATTTTTATTAATTTCTTACTGTTCTACACTCCCACAAACACATGCATGTTCGGCCCCCCCCAGGTGGACGTGCACGTCTATATCCAGCAGCCCCCAGTACAACATCTGTGAGCAGATGATTCAGATCCGCGAGGATCACATGCGCTTCATCTCCGAGCTGGCTCGCTACAGCAACAGTGAGGTCAGTACGGAAAC
>CALSBV010011200.1:9107834-9120838 GCA_943590825.1 Bovichtus diacanthus | reverse complement strand
CTGTCTACACGGGTCACATGACGTATGTTGTATGTGTGTAAATGCGCACCGAAAGCACATTGTTACATTTGTGTAGAGCTGCTGCTGCTGGGTGTACAAATGTAGCTCACATTTTAACCAAATTTCGAGAAAATCTGCAAAAGAAAATGCGAATGAAATCTTGTTTCCCTCCACTACCAATAAGCGACTATTGGGAGTTGGTTCATGGAGATGAGCAGGAGATGGAAACATTATAAAAATGGTTTTCATTATAATGAAACCATTATACTCCTGCAGAAGAAGTCTGACATTTGTGTCAGTTTCTCGTGTTAATGTGAGGAAGGTCTGTTCGTCATTATTTACACACTAAACCTGTTAAAATGGGGCTTTTAGCCATATAGCAACTTTTAAACATCAGAAAAAAATGGAAATGTGTGAATTTTATAGAATATTAATGTATATTTTTTTATATCTCATAAAATGTAATTCATGACTTTATAATCGTTAAAGTTTTTCTTATAAATTTACGACTTTAATCTCGTGAATTCTGAGGTAGTTATTTGGGGGTCTCCTAACTTCACTGTTTCCTCAGCTTTTTGGGATATTTCTATATTTTTTTCAAACTTTCAGCGTTACATCTCACAATGTTTTTTTTTTGTGCAAATGCGAATAAAAACAGAAGGATGGAAATGAAGTGTTTGACATTTCCACTCCTATTCCTACTAAATCCTCCTTTTTATTTTGTAGACATCCAGACGCCTCCTGGGAGCTTTTGTCTAGCTTGTATTGTCTCTGCACAAATATCTAAATCAGCATTTGAATCCTCTGTTTATGAGTGGAAAGCGTTTTCTCTTTCTCTTAAAGTTCCCAGAGGTCTGGTCTTTGGGGTTGTGACACTTTTGGTTATTAAGAAGCAGCAACTATGTATTTAAACATGCTCCAGAAGCTTGTTTCTTTTATGGAAGGTGTTCCAGAGTTTACTTGGTGGGAGACACTAACTAACACACACTGTGTCTTTGTCTTCTCCTAAACACATTTTGGGCTTTTATTTTGGCGAGCCAGAGCTCTGGCTGTGTGAGATGATTCGTGGTTATGAGCGGCCAGATGCAACTTCAGCTGTTTGCTTTTCTTCTTATCTTACGTTTTAAAAAAAGGACCCTGGGTAAAACCCTAAAAAAAAAAAATGGGATTAACCGTTAATGTTTTCATGTTTTTAAACCTTTGCTGCAGGATTATGTTGATACACGGCAGGTTTTACAGAATCCATCAAGCACATCAACTGACATGAATCATAAGTGCTCTAATTCTTCAACTGGTCACCCAAAGATTGCTTTAATAAAGTCTGCAATTTAATTAGAGACGTTTAATATTCATGGTAATCATTTTAAAGGAATCTAAATGAATTGCTGTCCAACAATTACTGAAGTACAGAAGTGATGATTTTAGCATTTTCTGTTCCTATGTGACGCACGTCAGCGGATAAGATCACTCGTGTTGATTTGAGATGTTTTTAAATACTAAAATGTCGATCTAGGTTTTACATTTATATCCGGAAATGCATGACATGTTTCCCCGAACTTAAGTCTGACGAGTCTGACGAGTCTCGATCTTGATGGTTTGACAGATATGACGTTTGTTTTACTTTCTACTTTCGTTTTTTAGCTAAATATGAACCAATATGGAGGCCTCGCTGTTCCTCTCAGCTTAGACAAAAGAAATCAACTCGAATGTGTTTGGAGTAAAATGTGTGTCGCCCAGAAAATCCCACAACTAGCATATTAAGTCGTCAGCAAATAAGTTTGTAATACTTTAAGAGGAACTGATGACCCTCTGTCCATCAGCTCCTCTCTCTGTGTTGTCTTGAATCCTTGAAGAAAACTTAGTTGTTCAGGAGCACGAGCTTAGTAGAGAAAAGTGTTGATGAACACTGATAATAAAGTCATATATCCAGTCAGTCCCGCGCTTGTGCAGGCCTGAAACACGTGTTTATTATTATAAGAAATGTGAGCTTCCCTTCTTTTTAACACGTTTTTTCACGACAGTCTCTGCCTGCACTGTTGGATACAGTCGCAGTGCAACACTTTGCACTTTGCAATGAAGGTTTCATTTAATTCTCTGCAGGTACGTGCTGTATCCCCTGGATCTGTACAACGACAGTGCACACTACGCCCTGACCAAATTCAAGAAGCAGTTCCTGTACGATGAAATCGAGGCTGAGGTAACGGATGACAACTTATATTATATTTATATTAGTGTAGCCTATTCTTTATCTGCAGCTGTGCAGAAACACCATGAATAGACATGATTGTTCAAACTATTCGCTGCAGCCTTTTTAGAAACCTGAAATATATATTTCTGTCATGTTGCTAAAAACAATGAAAATGGATAATTTTCTTACCAAGCCACTCCTGAACCACCGTGTCGAATTCATCCTGTTCCCTAGTACTAAACTAAACGTTGTGTTAAATGAACTTCTTTGTGGTTTCAGGTGAACTTGTGCTTTGATCAGTTTGTCTACAAGCTGGCTGATCAGATATTCGCCTACTACAAGATCCTGGCAGGAAGGTGCGTGAAAAAGATCTGCATGTTTCATCCTGTTGCAACAAAACAAATCAACCTAAACATTTTTATTTCATTGTATAAAAAAAAAAAACAACTTCCAGTTATAATCCATTGAATCCATATTTGGTGTTGCTGAAGGGGTTAATCTGATGGGGACGTGGGGGGTGAAACACTGTAATGCTCCACGTAACTCGACTCCTTCTCTGGTTATTCGACAGCCTTCTGCTCGACAAACGTTTGAGAGCCGACTGCAAGAACCAGGGAGCCAACATCCCCTGGCCCGCCTCCAACCGCTACGAGACCCTGCTGAAGCAGCGCCACGTCCAGGTGACGCGCGCGCATCTTTACACCGGTTTTATGAGTCCTGGGTCAAACGGCCTTTTTGCTTTATTTGAGTGAAAGAAAACCTTAAATATTTGAGTCTAGTTTTAGTCAATGAAAACTTTTTTAAGTCATCAGATTATAATGAATATTTCAGCTGCTTCGCTGCTTTTACTTTGACCAATTGTTCCATTAATCAATCTGACACGTGGAAGATCACTCGCAGAGCTCAGGCCCTCTGTTGCAAGGTTAATGAAAGTGAAAAATAATGCGTGGATCAGTCCTGTGATTCAGATCTGCTCCAAAATATTATGGGCTCTTCCTCGGTCCACGCTGCACACTTCCACCAAGTTTCATGAAAATCAGGCCAGAAGTTTCTCTGTAATCCTGCAGGCCGACAAACAAAAAAAAATATATAAAGTCTCTGATATTCTTTTTTTTTTTTTTTTTTTTTTTTTTTTTTTTTTGTCCACAAAAATGAAGAGATTTTAGTAAAGTTTTTATTCTATAAACTTCCTTTTTAGTCTCGTCTTTTCTCATCACCAACGTTGCATTTTGATCTCGTCACGGTCGGTGTTTAAAGACGCCGGTGCATCTCGCAGTCACCCTGCAGCCGCAGTATTTCATTCATTTTCATTACAATGCGTTTGATTATTATCCGTTTGCGTCTCTCAGCTTCTCGGCCGCTCCATCGATCTGAACAGGCTCATCACTCAGAGGATCTCCGCTGCTCTCTACAAGTCTCTGGAGCTCGCCATCAATCGCTTCGAGAGCGAGGACCTCACCTCCATCATGGTGCGTCCGTGTGAATCTTTAGTTAGTAAATAACTCTCTTGCTATTATTCTCTAATGTCTCTGTATTACTTGGATTCAGGAACTGGAAGGTCTCCTGGACATCAACCGCATGACGCACAAGCTCCTCAGTAAGTACTTGACTCTGGACAGCCTGGACGCCATGTTCCGCGAGGCCAACCACAACGTGTCGGCGCCCTACGGCCGGATAACTCTGCACGTCTTCTGGGAGCTCAACTACGACTTCCTGCCCAACTATTGCTACAACGGCTCCACCAACAGGTGAGTTAGTCACAATCAGCTGTTGCTGCTCCTTCGCTCGTCAAATTATAGAAATTATTATAGAAAATAATTATAATAAATTATATTCAGAGAAAAAACTCCAAAATTAAAGTCGAATATTTACGAGTAAAAACTTTGATATTCCTTGAGATTAAAGTGGTGATCAGGGTTCCCGGAGACCCTCAAAAAAATCTTAAAGACTTTGAATTCATTGATCTAAAATATGTGATTAGCATTAAAATGTCTTAATTTAATCTTTCTAAAGTCTTAAGAAATGGAAAGTAGGATTTTATGCATCGTATTTTTTCTTACACATTCTCTCACATTAACACAAAAAAAAACTACATCTTTCAGAGATTTTCTCTCGTAAATTTGTGACTATCTATAATATTCAAGTTTTTTCCCCTGAAGTTATTTCTAGTAAATTTATGACTTTAATTTAATAAATCTCAAGTTCTTTCTCTGAATAATATTATCTCCGAATTTGCGAGCGTGCTTAAACCTCCTGCCATCATGTGCATTATACCAGTGACACGTGTTTGAATCTGTGTGTGTTGTGTGTGTGTGTGTGCAGGTTTGTGCGCACCGTCCTGCCTTTCTCTCAGGAGTTCCAGAGGGACAAGCCGCCCAACGCTCAGCCCCAGTACTTGTACGGGTCAAAGGTCAGTTCACTTTCCTTTATCATCACTTTGATTCCACGAGTGAAGGATATTTTTTTTATTGATTTCTCGACCTCCCTTGAGTCCACACGTTGAGGCAAAACATTCATTAAACGTTAGAAATATGTATTACAAGTAGTGAAGTATCATGATGGGAAAATAAATAAAGGAAAACATGTGCAAGGTAAGTGGACACAAATGTAAATGAGATGAAAACGTCTTTCAAGAGTTTCCTATTTACAAGAGAAACATTCAATCAGAACAAATTATATAGATATATGTATATATACATATATCTATATATTATACGGTATATTGCGCTTCCCCGCTAAAAAACACTCCAAAAAAAACAAGAGTTGTATTGTATTTAAAGCTGCAACGATTTTTATTTATTTTTTTACATTCGAAGCTTCTGCGCTAAATGTCTGTCGTCAGATTATATGACGTCATCGCCCTAATAAAACAAAAGAAAAAACTTCAAACAAAATCCTTAATTTGTTAGTCTTCTTTATTAAATCATCTTTCTTTAATATATGTGTAACTCGTCAGTGTGCACCTCCCTCACACTGTTTATTCACTGCAGTGAAAATGTTGATTTTGAGACTAAACGCCAACAAATATGGATTGAAGCCGAATATTTGGTTTGATAAAAACACATGTTTTTTTTTTTATATAAATGTTGGCTGCGCTCTGGATATTCGTGCAGCCTGACACAAATACTTTAAACACAATCAGTAGACGTGGAAACTTGAGTGGTTGCAGCAAGATGTCGTTTTAAAAAAGGTTTCTGTGAAAACATTTCTACTAAACACGTAGAGGAATTCTAACGTAGGGATAGAAAGCGGAGAGCACAGCTCGGTGTCTTCACTTCTCCATCAGTTTTAGTCCGGCAGAACAATGTGACGATGACCTCGATACAGATGCTTCACACTGGCTCGCTGCCCGACAGCTTAGCGAGCGTGCTCAGCTCGTGCTCCTGGGTAATTATGTGGCCGGTGGTCTGCGCGGAGATCGAGGGGGGCTGCATGACGCCCACAAGTTTGCCACTGTCCTCGCTGGTGCGTCTGGGAGCGTACAGGCGCGCAGATCCCGACATGTCCCGGCGGGTGGAGTTTGTCCTGACGTGGCGGCCGTCCGCTGCCTGACCGGGGACGGAGCAGAGGGTGTGGAGACACCCCCACAACAGGATGGCGGCGATGACCAGCAGCAGCACGCAGCAGGTCAGCCACACGCCCATGGCGAGCTCCCACCCAGCTCTGTCGTGAGCGTCGCTGCTGTCGCTCGGCGTGCTGAACACCTGGCACTGGTCCTGCACCGGGTTGGCCGCCTGGCACGTCACGCACAGGAAGTAGGCGGTCTGTGGGAGGAGGTTGGCCAGGTGCGTGCTGGTCTGACTGACGGGGATGCGCTCCTCGTGCATGAAGCTCTTGCGCTTGTAGCCCATCAGCAGGCTGTTCCAGTTGGGGTCGTACATGACGCTGTAGAAGGTGTCCAGGCAGCCGGGGGACGACGGCCAGCTCACGCGGGCGGAGGTGGCGGAGATGTTGTAGACCACAACCCCCATGATGCAAGGCTGTTTCTGTAGTTGGTATGCGTGGAGGGTTTCCTCAGTCGTCTCTGTGTTCTCCTGGTGTAAGAGAGGGAACACAAGCAGAGGAAAACACTGACGGGAGGAAACCTGTTGCTTCTCCTCGAGGACGTTCTAGACATCCACAGATAATCACAGTCAGACAGACACACAGACAGACAGACAGACAGACAGTCAGACCTACATAAACAGACAGACAGATTCCCTCCTTTTCTAGTTAGGTGGCGCTGCAGCAGCATCTATCGGTCACCTTCACTCGGACGTCATATCATCCACTGAATGTGATTACAATAGCATATAAAAGCCTTCATTTTCTGCAAAATAAGCTTTAGCAAAACTGTATGAAACGTCTAAAATCCAAAAAAGTCACTTTTTTTCGGGCTTGGTCCAGAGATGTTATGTTATGTAGACGATTGCTCAGAATGTGTAGGAAGAGTTGCGGAAAAAAACGGATTTGGACACAAGATCGATGTAGACGCAGATTTGCTTTGTTTATATTTACAGATTCATCTGGACCCACAGAATCTTGTTTCTGGTTTGTTGGTGTGATTCCAGTTTGTTTGCCACAGTTCACATTCTTATACTTCTGCTTAAATCCTTTTAATCCACCGGGTTTTACAGTTTGGTTTTTTTTGTCTTTCTGCTTTATTTGTTTGTATGTTTTATTTAAAGCACTTTGAATCGTCTTTTCTTACGAAGCCAAGACTATCAGAATCCTGAAGCACCTCTGGCTTATAATAGAAACACAGAGGCGAGTGATGATGTGATTCATCCCGTGTTAAACGTACAGTAATGAATGGAAACGGCCACCTACCGTCACACAAAGCATAACAAGAGGAGGAACGATATCAGAGGATAATAAGCATTGTATGAAGGATTATCTGGAACAAAGTGCGGTGGTGGGGGCGGGGGGGGGGAGCGCACGCACGCACAGATGTTCAGAAAATGACATAATGCACAAAGATCTGCGAGGAGGCTCATCTGTGCTGCTGTGAGTCACCTGCTGCAGGACAGGTGGAAAACAGCACAAAATATTACTACAATTATTCAATTATCAAAATAGTCGCAGCTTTAAACATTAACGTGATCTTAACCTGAAACAAACGACAGAAAAACTTTCGTGTTCGATCTTCAGTGTTGAGATATTTGCTGATTCACTGTGAACTCGTAACTTTTCTCTTCATTGGAAACGAGGCACATTCAAAGCTAATTATTATTTCTAAAATAAGCAATCGTTACAGTTAACATTTCCAGACACGGATAATCTCACAAAAAGAGTTTTAGAATTATTTTTATTATTATTTAGAATTGAAGTCAAGCCAGCAATCTTGCATCTGACTATTGTATTAATTATTTATTTACAATTCTATTTCACAGGGAAGATGTCAAATAAACATCATTTTCAATACTACAATCTGCATCATAGATAAAGATAAAAGCTGATTTTCATCCACAGTCCCAAGAACAATACAAACAGCAGAAACATGACTTATTTAAAAATACTCTTCACTGTGCACAGGAAGCATCATCCGAACAGCTGTGGCTGTTTAATTAGTTAATAACTGTTCAGAACATTTAAATTATGATGCATGATAATGATGCAATCATCTTTTTAGCGTCTTAGAAAAATTATGAAAAATTCCAATTTCTTAAAGAAAATGTCAATTTTACGCTTCTACAAATATAATGTAGAAAATGCATTTTATCAAAACAAAACATTTTTATCTTTATGGTAATGATTATTTTCATTATCAATTAATCTGACCATTTTTTTTCCTAGATAATAGATTAATGGATTAATCGTTTGGTCTATAAAATGTCAGAAAATAGTGAAACATGTTCGTCCCAGTTGCTCAAAGTCCAGAGTGTCTTTAAATATCTTGTGTTGTCAAAGATATTCACTTTTAATATGATAAATAAATAAAAAATGAGAAAAGCAGCAAATCATCAGATTTGAGAGGCTGAAAGCAGCATTTTCTGATATTTTTGCATGAAAAATGACTCGTAACGATTATCAAAATAGTTACAATTACTTTTCTGTCGATGGAGGATCATCCGCGGTCATTCATTCAAAGCATCTTACCAGAGAAACTGTGCGCGCTGAACCGATCGGTGGCAGAAAGACGTCCTGCGATTCACTTTTAGTCATTTCAGCATCTTTTCCACCGACGCTGCTGTGCAAGTTTTCACCCTCAGGAGACGATCAGGGAGGTTTGTGTCCTCGTCTCCGCTGCTGCTGCCTCACTGTGGGAGAGCTGCCGGAGAGAGGGGGGGGGGGCAGAGCGGGGGGGGGGGGGGGGGGGGGGGGCCCCAGAGGGGGGGGGGGGGGGGGGGGGGGAGGGGGCTGGATGGAGGGAGGGAGGGAGAGAGGGAGTGGGGGGGCTGAAACCTGGTGCTCTGGATGTTAGTTGTGCTGTTTGTGCAGAAATGGAATTGGACGTTGATGCTGTAAAATAAAAAGAGACTTTTTTTACTTTGTCATTTGCAGCTGTTTTCATCATTTAGAGTTTTATTTGTAAATAGACAATTTATTCAGCTTCCTTTTTAAAAATGTTTGAACAGATTTGAAACGTCAAAGAACTCATTATCTCAAGAAAACTTCAAATGAAAATGTCTAATTATTTCATTGTGTATATTTTTATATTTGTTCTTGTTTTTCATGTATTTCTCAGTTTTTATTGGATCTTTAGTATTTTTCTAATGTATGTCATCTTACTTTTTTTTTTTTTTTTTTTTTTGTATGTTTATTTTACTGGAGGTCTGTCGTGTAATCCGTCACTTCCTGACCTCTTCTGTCACTTCACTCAGTTTTCATTATCTGGATTTAATCTTATATGTGTGCAAATAAAATAAAACACTGGTGGGGGAGAAACAAAAAGAAGCTTTTTATCCAACAATAATAGTAGATCAATCTGAGTAATCGACAGATTCATCGATTATTAAAATGTTAGTTGCAGCCTAGAAAAAATTCAACAAATATTTTTTTTAATGTTTATAAATGAGGCTTCTCTAAAGTTTTCTGTCCACATTTTCCGCGCGCAGACATCGAAGTGATATCGATCTTTAATTTCCCCTTGAGCAGCACTTTGCTCCGCGTCGTGGTATCTGGAACATCTATCTGGGGGCGGAGGGGGCGGAGGGAGGGGTGGGGGGACTAAATGAAATGTTTTTCAGCCGGTCGATCCATCTGTCCGATCATTGGTCCAGATTGTCGTCACTGTGGATGTTCACGGCCCCCTGAGGATGATTCCTAAAGCTGCCAGTGATCCCCTGACACTCGTGTTCCCATTGAGCACATTTCTTATTTATTTATTTATTTATTTTTACTTGCACACAAAAATCTAACCAGCAGATTGCTTAGAAGTTCAATCCTTTTGCATCTTTAACATCATTTTGTCTCACAATCTACCAGACGGTGCCGGGAAATTCAAGGATTTATTTTGTCATTATACAACACAGGATTGCACTGTGAAATGTAGTTTTTTATTTTATTTATTTCTTTATCGATGTGGGACAGATTATTTAGCCACGTTCGTGTTGTGACTCTGGGGATGGTGATGACATATATAATAATAATAACTTCTGGATGGATTGACTTCTTATGATAAGGTCAACATGTTCATCTGTCCAGTACTTTGATTTGTCACTAAATACCTGAATGATCCTCCCATCAGCCCCAGCCAGCTGATGCTAACAGGATGCTAACAGGATGCTAACAGGATGCTAAACGAGGTCGACCTGCTGTTGGCTCGGAGCTTCTTAGTTGGAGTTAGTTTAACAAACTTGTTTTATCTGATCTTTTTTAATTTTACTCAAATCTATGTCAAATCTATTATTTTTCCATCATTGATCTCAATGGGTCTAAACTGGTTAAATAAAAAAAAAAAGTTATTAATCCTTATTAAGCCTCACTAATGGTAAGAATCTCGAACAGACATGAAACCTTAAGTCGTTGTTTTAAACATATTTTGTATAATTTTCAAACATAAACTCGGTGCCCAGCTGTTAATAACGGAGAGGATACTAATGAGCAAAAAGTCGTCCTCACTCCCAGATGATGAAAAGCATAAAACGTGTATTAACGTCTCCTCATCATCACGTCGCTCCTCTGCCTGCAGACCTTGAACCTGGCGTACAGCAGCATATTCAGCACCTACAGGAACTTCGTGGGCCCCCCGCACATCAAAGTCATGTGCAGACTGCTGGGCTACCAGGGCATCGCGGTGGTGATGGAGGAGCTGCTGAAGGTGGTCAAAAGCCTGGTGAGTAGCACGGGAGGCAGGTGTGCGTGGGAGGGAACGTGACAGGAGGTTGTAACGGGTTCCTTTTATTACGTCAACGCTCTCCTTCTCCTGCACAGCTGCAGGGCACCATCATGCAGTATGTGAAGACCCTGATGGAGGTGATGCCCAAGATCTGCCGACTTCCCCGCCACGAGTACGGTTCCCCAGGTAACTGAGCATGGAGCCTCACGCGTGCAGCATGAAAAAAAAGTGAACTCGCAGCCAGTAATAACAATAATAAATATAAAGTATGCACGTTTGTGCCTGAGCGTCAGAGGCTGCTGCTGCTGTGACGGACGGTTGAGGGCGAGTGAACTGTGAGACGGAGATGAAATGAGCTGGGAGATGAGATATTCACATTTCTTGTCAGGTATCCTGGAGTTCTTCCACCACCAGCTGAAGGATATTGTTGAGTACGCGGAGCTGAAGACGGTGTGTTTCCAGAACCTGAGGGAAGTGGGCAACGCCATGCTGTTCTGCCTGCTGAGCGAGCAGAGTCTGGTACGCTAGGACAACATTTCCACTTTCAGTGTAAATGTGAGGGGGGGGGGGTTAAAGTTGTACATTTAGGAGAATAAAACATAGATATTCTCTGAGATTATAAAGTCAAACATCTGCAAGAAAACCATACTTGAGATGTCATGAAATATATATATGTATATCTCAAACTAAAAAATCTAACAGACATTTCTTTCACAATTTAATGGCATTTTCTTTTTAATTTATAAAGGACACATGTAACGCGTTTTAAACTTTTTGTGAATATAATCTAAAATATTAATAATATTAATCTTATTTCCATATATGCATTTTGTATACCCTTTGTTAACACCCCATCTTGAGTTTCTCTCTCTGATTATTTCCCCCCTGCCCCGGCTCTGGAATTAATCTTTTTTTTTTTTTTTAACCTTCATTTTATTTCTGACATCACATCCATGCAGCCAGACTTCTGACTCAGCATGCAGTTTAAATGAGTTGACTTTCACTGTGTCTTTCTCGCAGTCACAGGAGGAAGTTTGTGATCTTCTGCACGCTGCACCTTTCCAGAACATTCTTCCAAGAGTCCATGTCAAAGGTAAATGTACAGAAGCCCTGAGAGGGAAGTTGCCAGGATTCACTTTTTTTTTAATTCCTTAAAAAATGTGTGAAACAGTTGGAGAAAAGTGTTTGTTGTTGTAATACTGATTCCAGCCACTAGAGGCTGCAGCGCCGCACTACACCATGTTCTAAATACTAAAAGCTGTCCTGTTTTCTTGGTGATTTAAATAGAATATTAAGTTAAAAAGAACGTAAAGGTGAATAAAGAAAAGAAAAGAAAGACAACTAAAGAGAAGATTAACATTAACATTGGAGCTCTACAGTATAGAGTGTGATAATAAAAATGTAGAATATGACCAGACTCCTCTTCCTCACTGTGTGCAGAGGGTGAACGCCTGGATGCCAAGATGAAGCGCTTGGAGGCCAAATACACAGCGCTGCACCTGGTTCCACTGATAGAGCGCCTCGGCACGCCTCAGGTACGGCAGCCTAAACGTGTTCTGCGTTGTTATTATGTCACAAAGATGTTCACCACACTCGCAGTCTGCAGGTTCTTGTGACACGAGTCCTTGAACGCGTCTCCCGCCTCGCTTCTCTTTCAGCAAATCGCCATTGCTCGTGAGGGCGACCTTCTGACCAAAGAGAGGCTGTGCTGCGGCCTGTCCATGTTCGAGGTCATCCTCACACGCGTGCGAGGCTTCCTGGACGACCCCATCTGGCGCGGCCCGCTGCCCAGCAACGGCGTGATGCACGTGGACGAGTGTGTGGAGTTCCACCGCCTCTGGAGCGCCATGCAGTTCGTGTACTGCATCCCCGTGGGAGCCCACGAGTTCACAGTGGAGTGAGTGCAGCACACACACGTCTGCACCACGCCGCTCAGATTTAATGCCACAGAGAAAATGGGATTCTCTTTGCACAACAAAACAAATGCACATTAGGGCGGAGCTTTATGTATGAAATCAACTTGACACAATTAATTAATGAGGATATTTTAACAATTAAATGTAAAATCTCATGAAGTGATCAAATTAATGGAAAATGCAATTAACTGTCCTACTGTTGCGCTTCACGTTGGATAAAACGGTTTAAAAATAACTAATCTTATTTAAATTTTATTACAATTTGCTTTGAATTGTTCATTTTGACAACATTGTGGCGTTTGTGGTCGTTCTCACTCTATATCTCTCTAAATCTCACTGTCTCGCTACAGTTTAAGATTAATCTATTAATTGTCAACTATAAAATTTATCGGCTACTTTTTTATGATTTTTAAAGAAAGAAAGAAACTCAAAGTTTTCTGATTCCAGCTTCTTTAATGTGAATATTTTCTGGTTTCTTTACTCCTCTGACACATTTTCTGATATTTTTAGACCAAACATTTAATCGATTAATCAAGAAAATAATGGACAATGAAAATAATTGTTAGGATGCAGCCTGACTATAGTTACTCCACATTTATACACACACACACACACACACACACACACACACACACACACA